>VZSV01000023.1:3966712-3990357 GCA_013398735.1 Nothocercus julius | reverse complement strand
CCCATTCACCAGCGGAAAACATGCATCACCCCAGGTGGGATATGAACCCACGTCCCCAGGCTACAGGGGGCCATTTATCCTTACCCTCATTTATCCTTAGAGACCAAATTGTTCCTGAAGTGGCTCATGTCTATTGAACATTTTCTGTTTTTTATTCCACCTCTGCTTGAATTTATTACCTGCATTTTTTTTTAATTATTACACATCCATTTTCTCTAATTCATGACTTCACTCAAATTTTTTGTATGTAGAATGTGTCTCATGCATTTAGGTCTTCTCATTCCTTCCTCTGCCTTTCATTTGACTCTGAGTTATGTGAGAAAGCATAGGAGTCACCTTATAAGTAGTCATTTTAAAGCATCCCTTAAAGTGTGCATTTGTTGTTGTTTAGGCCTGTTTACTCCCCTGAGGGAGTGCAGAAGGATCTCCCAACAAACCCAGTGTTAACTCTTGCTCAAGGAATAAACCTGTGATTAGGTGTCTCAGTGCTGGTTTTGATCCCAATTCTTAGAGTTCCATGAAGTTCATTAGAAAATCTGACTGGAGGACAGCTAAGAAAGCTAAAGGCAAAGACTGTTTGCTGAGAGATGAGATATTTCCTCCAAGGCTACTTCATGCAGATTTTGATTCTGAATTTTGCTGGCGGTGCCAGAGGGAAGGGAGAGAATAGATGCACTAGGAGCATTACAAAATAATTCAGTAACTGTAAATAATATTCCATATAATTTGTAAGGCAATTTAAAAAGAGCTTTGAGGAAAAGTGAGCTCTCATGTTGGTGAGGCTTCTTTGACACTAGTCTTTTGACGCTGAGTTTTAGACAGTGTCTAGGACATTCCATACTTGAGAGATTCAGTAGAATTTTATTATTATTATTATGGTTTTTGGATATAGTTTTAATTTATTTAAATCTCAAGTAAAGAAGTATTAATCACTGGAAGGATTTGAGAGGACAGACTTTCTGGTGGGTTTCTTAAAATTGTAGCTGGACCTACTTCTTTCAATTGCAGTCCTGTAGTAAAGATTACAGATTAACGCTCTTTGCATTCATGATTTGTGGGTTGTGAACAAGAGGGATCTTGAATGTGCTCAGTTTTCTCATGCACTATCGAAAATTGGGATTACGGAGCAGCTTTCTGCAATTGTATCTAGGATTTGTGCAAGGGACATAGGTTCCCCAAACTCTTTTAAATGGATTTCTCTTAATTTTCACACCTGGTTGTTCTTTAGCAACAAAAATTCAGTTAAGAATATTTAATTACCATTTAGATATATGTTAACTGATTTTTTGTTGCTAAAGAATTAAGATTTGGGGGAAAATTAAAATTTGTTTTTACGATTTTGCTTGAACTATCATCAAAAGCATCTAAAAACATCCTTAGTTTTTAATTTTACAGCATCTTCCCTTTGGAAGCCTCTCTTCAGGTTGCTGTAGGGGTGAAAGAGCAGCTACTGTAATGCACAACTGTCTTACTGCTTCTCTGCGTTGGGCACCAGAGTGCAAAGCAGCGCGTCGGGCAGGCGCTGGGTGCTGCTCGTGCTGGTGGCTGTCGTGGGAAAGTGCACAAAAGTTAAGGCTGGGAGAGCCACTGCGCTGGTACAGTTTGAAAAGCTGTTAAATCTAGTGAGCGAGTTGTTGCTGATGAAATGTATAATCAGGGCTTTCTGATCCCTTTAAAACCTCTCTGATTAATCAATTAAGCCTGAAAGGCAGGTGAAATTATGACCAACTCTTCTCAGAACGAATCCGCTTACTCGTATTTTTGGAGAAGGGCTTTTTCTTGGAGACAGAGAGCTATAGCAAGATAGCTGAATTTCAGATTTTTTTTTTATCTGTTTTGTCTACATAATCCTTTTACGTAATGCCTGGGTAATTAATTGATGGTGTAGTGATAAAGAGACTGAAGAGACACTACACTTTATAGAGGTAGATGGATTAATTAGTCCCAATTTGCTTTTTGGAGGAGACTATCTTATTCTTGAGGGCATAATCCAACCAGCATCTGTCATGAAAACTGAGGTAAGGTTTGGGAGCTGCTCATCAACAGCTTTGCTGACTAACTAGATTGTTTTAGTGTAGTACTGAATACTCTTATGCTTTTTCTGAAGAATATTCTTCCTGAAATATCTTGCTGCTTTGAAATTCATTGATTGCAAATGTCAGTTTAATGTGTTTGTTATTTTAAGGTGAAGTTCTGTAAAAACCATGGCAAGGGTGTGTGTTGACACATCAAGCAAAGCAAGGACTAGCTTTTAATTACAATAAAATTGGCATACATTCTGCACTTAACATAATCATGAAAGAATTCCTAGCCTTTCTAATAAGATTTATAGTCCTGCAAATATTTTGAGAGATTAAATACTTGCACAAGAAAAATTTGCATTGTTAGAATGCAGTGTTGCCATGTAATTAAGTATTGATCTTTAGGCTTTGGAGTTAGGTCCCTGTTGGCACGAACTGCAGCCTTAACTAGTCAGTACCCTTATTACAGTCCTTCTGTGGCTTTGTGAAGTTGTCGAGACAGGGGTTCGTATTCAGCTCTTGTTTTCAAAGCTATACTCAGAAATGACTTCTGTTGGTAAAAGGTTATGGAGAAGGTAGGGATGATTTTTTATTTTTATGATTTTTTTTTCTTTTTTTGCAGCAAATTGCCAAGAAATGCTCATGCATGAGGCCTCAAGAATTTGAATGTAGAATTTAGTGTTTTGGATAGCATCTTAATGCTAAGTAAGCACTACGGTGTCTGAGCCGTATTAACATCTGTACACGCACCATGAGGAGCATTGGGCTTGGAAATACTGCATGGAAAAGGCGCGTGGGAGCGGGTGCCTCTGCCTGGCTCTACCTACTGGGAGCAGCACAGTTACCGCAGCGGGATTCGGCGCGGGACATTGGCCGCAGAGGGACACAAGGTGTTGGAGAGGCCAGCGCCGCGTGGAGGAAGCAGAGAGGGCAGGCTGGGCTCTCGAGGCCCTGGCGGCCGCTGCGGCTGCTGATTGGAGGTTTGCGTGGCCGTCTGTGGCTGTAGGTAGAGCCTGATCCTGCTGTGGCCTGAGGATGCTCCCGCAGACGCGTTCCTGCCCCTCAGTGCAGGTGGGCCTTGGTTTCATGAGCTGTGTCAGTACAGGGGATCCTGGCTCCTCAGACGCTATGGTTTGTGCTCACCTCCAGAGACCTATGGCCTCTGCCCACATAAAGGCCATTGCTCTCCTTCAGGGAAATATTTTTTTTTTAATCTACCTCCATCCTTTTCCCTCATCTGAACAATGATATTTTTTTCCAGCGGTCCACTTTAAAGGTATTTTCTTTGCAAGGCCAGAGTTCTAGTGTACTGCCTGAAAGATCGTGATTTACATGGCACGCTGGACCAACCTGCAAAAAAGAGGCACTGTTGTTTAATCAGAGATCAGTTCTTTTGTTTTACAGACAAAGGGACTGGTAGGTCAGTTCTTCACTCCGATGCTGTAAATTCAACAGCCACAACTCCCTCCTGCTTTTAGGTATTGTTGCAAATGACACCTTAGTTGGCTAATATGTGCATTTATTGCATGTATTTGGCAGGGCTTTGTATAGCTCTAGCGTACTGTTAACTCGTCTTGTGGGTTTTGCCTGTGTCAGCAAGGTGCGAAGGGAGAAGATCAGATATTACCTGTGTAACTTTGCATCTCTAGCCTTAGTCTCAGGCACTTGCAGCAAGAAAACCCCACTGGTCCTGGGGTCTCTGGAGCCACTTGGGTTGGTTTAGGGGAGGGGAAGTGATACTATGAAGTGCACTGTGCAGGGGAAGTGATGGGACAGGGATTTCAATTTGAGTGTTGAGAAGGTGTGGTAAGAGACGAGGGAAAAAGGGAAAACCAGGCACACTTCCCTGCTCAGTTATCATCCAGCATGGGTTTGGATGTTGACAGTTTCGGTTATGCTTGCCAAATGAAGTTACAAAATTCTAAACCAGTTATATCTGAGGCTTTGTCACTTGCAAGCAGGATCATCAAATTTTCATGCCCACCTGGCAAAATGAGTTGCATTGCCTGATAAACATCTTCCCCGGGTAATGTAATATCTGACCTCTGACGAATTCTAGAACTTGCACTTCCCAGCAGTGAGTGTTTTTAAAAAGCTGGTTTGGCCACACGTCAGCATAACATGACTGTTGCTTAATTTAGCAAGAGTTAATTAAGCTGGTGCTATATTGATGAGTGTGTTAGAAAAACATACCAATTGTGGAAAGCGTATGACTAGACTGTATATCAACTTTGGTTTTCTTTTGTTTGTTCATCAAAGGAAATGTTCGGCCCCTGATCCTGATAACTTTTTTTTTTTTTTCCATTACAATTTTCCGTGTGGTTTTATTCTTTTTTCCTTTTAATCCCTGTCTTCTCTTGCACTTAAAATAGTCATGTGTGTGGCTTGGGTGATTTATTGAAAGCCCTTGATGTCAACACCATATTCCTGCTCTTTTCACTAAGTAATGGCAATAGGCCAAAACGCATGCGTGGCTGACCATGGCCATTGCTTTTTGCTTGCCTGGATGCCTTGCCATCCTTATTTTGCAAAACTGTATAGTTCTCTTTCAAGAGGTCCGTCTGCAGTTTCTATGAACTCTGGCTCTGCAGCGTGGTAGAACTGTGGGTGTGCTTCAGCTGTATCGTGTGGCCTCAGGCTCCGCTTTTTGGGAGCTCTGTGTTGCCTTGGTCATCTGGCAGATGGAGCTTAGCAAAACTTTGGAGAGCAGGTGAAGGCAGCAGGTTTGGTGAGGGAGCTGCCTGCAGCCCCCCCGGCGTTGCTTGTTCTTTGTGTCGGTGGGTAGGCTGAGAGCAAGTGGCAGGAAGCACCGGAGGCCAAGGCGTTTGCGCGGCAACGCGCCGCGGCGTGGCGGCGCGCGCGCAGGGCCACCGTGCGTGCGAAGCAGGTTGTGCCGCACTGCGTGCTGCTGCCCTCGCCGCCGCGCCGCGTGTCCGTCGCACCAGCGCGTAGGACCCAGTTGGAGCTGAGGAGCTGTGTCCTTACGTGACACTGGATGTCAAACAGCGATGGGAACAAAATCCACATTGCTGGAGACATGTTTGATGGCCGTCCTTCTTCAGTCATGATGTTCATAAGTGTAACGGTACGAGCTTTAAGGATACAGGAAATAGAAGAAGGTATTTGTCCCTCTCTGATAAACTTCATTAGTGTCTTGTCAGATCGTTGAATATAGTTCGTACCGCGGAAATCTAGAAATGATGAAGTAAGAGCTGGCACAGATGTTAATACACTCTTAATTCTGCCTGATGAGCTGATTATACGTGGTGGAGCAGTTCGGTAGCAAATATAAAAAGCAGTTATGAAAAAATGAGAAACGCATTTTTGCTAGCGTTACCCTTTGGCCTTCACCATGTGTACTCCAGGTACTGGGAAGGCGCAGCGAGCCGCTGCGGCCGGCAAGCGGAGCTGCCAGCTGGGAGCCGTGCGCCCTGGTGGGGACGCGCGTGTCCCGTGCGGGCTGGGGGCGCTGGGCTGCCGCGCTCCCGGCCGGCAGGGCCTGCGCGTCACCTGCCTCGGTGGTGACGCCGTGTGACAGTCAGTATCGGCAGGATAAAACGTCACAGGGTATTGGAGGAATCTTCTCATCAAAGGTGGAGGCCTTGTAACACGTAACAGAGCTGAGAATGTTTTAAAAAGGGCAGCAGGAACGTTTGCCGTGGCTCTTGCTCGCTTTGCGACCAACCCGAAGTTGGATGCAGCCCGCAGTAGCTCTGCTCGCCTCCTAGGGGGGTCTTGTGTTCGTAACGCAGAGCTGAAGTGCTCTGAAAGGTTCCTGTTGCACTTCTGTGCTCGCTTGTACCTTAGCTTTTATTTCCTATTCAAGCTGTGAAAATTTGGCTACACTTCACGCTTTTCAAGGATGTTTCTCTGTAAGGTCCACAGATCCTTAGCTCTTGAGTCATGGTCGATAAATAATTTTTCATGTGCCTAGGAGCCTAGCAGTACGACCTTCCCCTGAGGTGCAGGAGACCTAGTTTTTATTTTATTTTTTTTGACCTGGAAGACAGGAACAGGCATACTGAGTCAAAGCAGAGGTTCATTTAGTATTCATCTAGGCTTGTGTCTCCGGCAAGGCCAGTGCTGGGAGCATGAGGTATAAATAAACAGCTTAAGAATATAATGCTACTTAGTTTTTTTTTTTCAACGTGAAGTGTGTGCGTCTTTGTGTTGAGTAATGCTTGATGTACTTTTCTTACATAAATTCAGATTAGATCTGCCATGTGTCAGAAAATAGACTCAATTTCTTTCATAAAACAGAAGGGAAGTATTTATACGAGGCTGCAGCTGGTGATGTTCGGAGAGACGGGTGCCAGGCCAGCTCAGCAGTGGTCTGTGCCCCTTGGGACCCACAGAGTCTGCGCTCAGATCTACGCTGCTTGCTCGGACGTAGGAACCGAGTGCCGCAACTAACACACGAGTTCGGTAGGTGGCTTCTGGAAGAAGCAGTGTAACTTCAGGGCAGGATTTGGATTTGAAAAGTCTGAGAAAACAGAGGCCTTTCTTAAGCCTGAAGACAGTCTAAGACTACCTGTACCCCTCTACTGACCACTACTGATCTCAGTGGCTTCTGAGGAGCTGGCTCAAATGGTTGACTCTGATGGTTTGGCTGTGCTTCTAATGTAAAATATGACTCAGTGTGTGAACCTCCAGTGGCTCTTCTTTAAGGCCCAAATCTAAATGCTTGGGGCAGTCTAAGAGTCAAACAGCACAACAAATCTTAGTAATCTGTTGTGCCATTTTAAGTGACCATCTACAAACTGTCTAGCATCAAGAAAGCCTTAGCTTGCTGCACATTAACCTTTAAGAAAAAATGTTTCACATTATTCAGCATAGCTTGAATTAAACCCTTGATAATGTTTTCATCGTTGGTTTCCCAGTGGGACACTGGGTGCTGTGTGATAGCTGAGATAAATCCAGAGCAAACGGCATCAGTGTGGGGAGAATTAGAGCCATAACCAACTTCCAGCAGGATCCATGGAAGTTTAAAGAACCATATCATTGTGTAAATGGATGATGTTATAGGGCTGGGAGGGGAGCTGTATCATAAGGATTCTTCAAATAAACCCAAATTTGGATCATGAAAAAAAAAGATTTTTTTTTTTCCTATAAGGTACAGCAAAATGTAGAGGAAAGCTAAGTAAAAAAAAAAAAAAAAAAGGAACATTGAAATACTTGCAAACTCTTCCTTTTGAAGAGGACGGACTCGAATTTCCAAGGAGCTGCTGATTTTGAAGAGCACTTGCTCACATTGCCTGGAAGCCTTCCCTCCCCTGCAGCGCTCTGCTGTCGTCCCTGGGCTGCACAACCTGCCTGCACTGATCTCTACAAAATGCCCTTCAGGCAACCTGGCTCGTCAGCCGTTGCCTTTGTGCGGTGCGTTGGGTCGGGGTAAAGCGTTGGTGCTTTGTAGCGTGTCCCAAATGCTGACAGCGCCTTGCTCAAGAAAAGAAATAACCCAACAAGGTGATACTGAGCAGATGCAGAAACTGTGAGGGCCTCGAGTAGTTGCGTTTTGAAGTTTTGTTTCTGTTTCACCTTTTAAAGATATTCAAATTGATATTTTCTCTATGGAAAATGGTATTGTTAGGAAACAGGCTTGTGTTGTAGATTTTTGGTACTATATGATTTATCTTCAGAAAGCCAATTAGTGCTTGGTTGGAAGTTAATCTCCTATTTCATAAGTATAGTTTACATCTTCTATCTTAGAAATAGCAACCAAGCAACCACACTGCAGAAGAAAATGTTAAGAAAGAGCAAATACTTATCTGCTTCTATACATCTTTTCTCTATATATTTCTGTTTCTAGAGGTTTTTTCTACTAAGCTAATATGTGTCCCTGTGAACACTATGTAGAGAGAGCGCAATCCACTGCTGCAGAGTCCCTCCAGGGAGAGAGCTCAATCAACTCCAGGGTGAGCTCTAAAATAAGGGAGGTGACAGACTAGAAAAATGAAGCAAAGACATGAAATCTTTGAAAATAGGTATGTGATTCTGCCTTCTGGAACAATTCTGTTACACATTGTAGGGTATCAAGGGAAAGCAATCCTATCATATATTGTAAGGCATAAATAGAACATCCATCCTGACTCCTCTTACTGTACTGAATAGTTAGGAAATCAAGCTCAGACACACTTCATAAAACAGGGAACAAGCAAAAATGAAACAGCTATAATCAAGTATATGGGTGCTGATGGATCTTCCCCACTGCAGGTTACTACTAAACCCATGATCCAACCTCTTGGGGTATCAGTTTTGTGCCTCAGTTTGTTTTTTTTTAGCCAAAACTGTGTTGTTTTAGGCATGAATTAGAAATATAGTGTTGGCACTGTAACGTGCCCTCCATCTTCGCAATTCATTCTTTTTCAAACAGTTGTTAGAGCTGACTCCTGATTACCAGTATCAGCATGGGCACTGAGCATATTTTTACTATCTCTGTCATTTTGAGAAGGTCCAAGCGCTGCATTTAAAGTCACGGGAGGATGTGAAAACTAAGCTCTTCCAGGCACCTGCTGTTTGGAGGGCTCTGCCTGCTGTCAAGTCGTAGTATCCTTTTAAAAACAGCAAAGCTGAGCTTTGAAGGCGATGCACGGATTGACCTCTGGATGTTTGTTTTCCATCGACAGGCTGATGGCTCCGGGAAGCGAAATTCGATTTGTCCATAAGCAGATGGGTCTAGTGCCCGGCTGGGGCGGAGCGACGAGGCTGGTGCGGCTCGTGGGCAGCAGGGCTGCCCTCCAGCTCCTGAGCGGTGCCCTCGCTGTGGACCCTGACCGAGCTCTGGGCCTGGGCCTGTCAGAGGAGACCCTGGTGTCTTCGGATGAAACTGGATCCTTACAGGAAGCCCGAGCCTGGCTGAGTCTGTACACGGATGCTCCAGCCAGTGTGATTCGGGCAATGAAAAAGGTGGTTACGGCAGGGAAAGAGCTACCACTAGAAGCTGCCTTAAGGACAGAGAGGGACGTTTTTGGAACGGTGTGGGGTGGGCCTGCCAATTTGCAGGCGTTGCTTCGAAGAACAAAACATAGATGATGTTCAGTGTGTAAGGAATGTTCTTGATCCCAAAGCTCTCACTGAAGCAGACATTAAATTGATTCATTTAAGAACTTGTTCATTTAAGCTGGTGTTAACATTCCTGTATTTCACATTAGGCAGATGTGTTTGCTGTGCAACCACAAGGAAATCCTCTGCAGATTCTTTAATGTTCTAATCACTCATTGAATGGAGATTAGTGAAATTAGCATGTAAAGGTAAGTACTGTGCTGAGAATGAAAATATAATTCGTCTGGAATGAGGCCGAAGACTTTCTTTGGAGTTCATTTTGTTTTTCTAATTGGTATGGAAATGAATTGCTTGAGAGAGGAGATTTATTTGCAGAACAGGTGCATCTAAAGCTGCACAATTAGTTCAACATGTGACCAGTGTCTTAAAACAGCTTTGATGGGACAATAACTGATGAGAGCATAGGTTTTTTTTGTTTGTTTGCTTTTTTTTCTCTCTCATCTCTAATCAATTCTCAGTATAATTGCTGATAAAGTAACTGAGGACTTTGAACTTTATGGTGGTTTTTATAGAAGCAGCTCTAACACATTTGAGGCACTTACAGCCCATGTTCACTGCTCTGGATCCAAACCCTTAAACACATTTAGGTGTCTACTTGCTGCTGCAGGAACCAGATACCATCTAACCCCATAGGCATATTCCTGAGATCTGAATCTGTGCTGCTGGGCGCATGCAGAGGTGCTGACCTGATTCCTCTGCTGAGAATCATGTTGCAATATTGGAAAGCCATGATGTGCACTTCCCCAAAACGCTTTTCCTTTATTGGACAGTGATTCCTTCTGTTCCCTTGAAAGACTTCTCTACGGATCTGTCTGGTTAGGCCCTAGTTCTGAGTACTTTTGCTGGTAAGGCATGTTTAGGTGGTGAAAGACCAAAGGATTTGGAGCTCAGATTTCCCTTCATGCCAGCAGCTATGCCAGCTCCGGGCCCGGGCCGCTGGCAGCCCGCAGGGTGTCAGCGAGGGCTCTTGGGCTGGTTGGCCCTGACGGGCTTCCCCACTCCCTGCCCCGGCAGAGCTCAGGTGAGGGTGCCTGGTTCAGGGTCCCTGAGCAGAGGCAGGAGATTCCCTGGATGGAAATAGGGGTTATGGCTTCTACAGGATGGCGGGATTCCTCAGTTTTAGACCATGCAGTAACTAACTAAGGGTGCTGGAGGATCTTGGGCCAGGGTAACTAAGGGGTTTAGGTTCTGTATTACCTCTTAGATTCTATAACCTCAGAGCAGATGCTTTCACCTACTGGGGGTGTTTCCCTACAGGGCTTTTGCGATGGGAAGCAGATGTAGCCAGGAGCAACCAAAAGGGTCCTTACTGAGGAACTTGTTCTCTTCCATTGCTCCTTCCTTTCTGCCCTTGCACCTGAATCTGCTGCTGGAGGGAAACTCCACATAGCTTTCTCCTCAAAATAAAGGTCAATTTTTATTTGAAATTTAAAGGGGAGAATGGGGAGAGAGTACCAGTCTGCTTTGCGTGCCCTTTTTCACCAATAGCTAAGTTGTTGGGAAACTTCTGTCAGTTCTCTCTGCTGCTGGATGATTCGTTCCTGTTCTCTGGAGGATTTCAAGCACAAGACTTCTGAAATATGGATATTTTAATACAGTAAGGCATTACTGTTGAAACTGTTGCACCTTTCATGAAGCTTTTAAAGATTCATGCGGGAGGGATTCTGGAACCTGGGACCCTTGAATCATTTTGATTTTTCAGATGTCAGATTGTAGATGATGTTAATAATAGTCCTTGTACTAGGTGATTTAAAAGGGATGAAATTGTAGGAGAGAAAAATGAATTACTTGTACCTGTGCTCTCTGAGCAAAACCTGTGCTGCCAGCAAGTGAAATGCAGTATCTAAATGTATTGGGGACCCCTTTCCATGTTGCTTTATAGACAAGGAGCTTATTCCTCATTTTGGGCGGTGCATTTACCCAGCCCTCCTCTCCTCTATCACAGGCCCATGTTTGGTTCTAAGAAAAGCACAAATAATTAGCTGGTACAGGAACGAGCAGGACACTCTCAGAAGCTCATTTCATCCTCTGGTCGGCTGCAATCACAAATACACCACACCCAGCTGATACTACATTCAGAAGAATGCAGTAATTTTGATCAGGGATTTTGCGAGCAGCTTAATGAGGTGTTGTATTCATGTAAGCTTACTTTTTGTTTTGTTTTAAAGCAAATATAGCAAGCAAATATAGCTTTTCATTTGAAAACCAGCCCAACTAAACCATCCTGAGTGCTAACACGTGATGGCTCCAGACTGAGTCGTGTAAACTGGAAGTATTTTTGTCTCTTTCAAACCTAACTTCATTTCACAGAGCAGCTGCTTATCATCTTAAACCAGCAAACACCTATGACCTGTAAGTGAGGGGTATTTGTATTTATTTTCTTCACAGTTCTCAAAGACTATGGGATTTGTATTTTTATCCCCTTCAGAAATGCCCTAAGAGCAAACACGAACTAAACGCACGAAAGAAATTAGAAACCCGTGCTCAGAAATGTTACTGTCGCCCTCCCGCGGGGCGCGTCGCGGGGGCTCCGCTGGCAGCTCCCTCCTCGCAGCGCAGGCTCGATGCTGCCCTGCGCAATGCCAGCCTGGCTCCTGGCCTCTGCAGGGGCGCCCGCCGGGCCAAGCGCCTGGATCGCGGCCCCTCGGGATCACCTCTGGCCAGAGGTTACTTCATCAGCCTCGCTGCTGCCTCTCCCTTGACAGAAGCACTCTTGCCATGGGGGCAATTTCAGCTAGAATATCTTGCTAACCGAAGCCTGGGCTTGTAAGGAGGTTGTTGAGCAGGAGATGGGATTCCTACGTTTGTGGGGCGCTCTCTGCTCACACTGAAGAGGTGCGATACAGACTCATATTAATATCCTTTCCCTTCTGCTGTAGCGTGCATGTAATGCAGTGTAGCTGTGGCTTAGGTGCATGTGACAGGAGAAGAGTCTCCTGCTGAAGGTAACGGTTTAGATAACGACAGAGAAAAAGTAAGTATTAATTCTTCAGTTCATCTGCAGAGTGTGCTTGCCACTCTGGTGAGTGGCTATTAAGCTCTTAGCAGCTGGACTTCAACTAATTTTAGTAATTAATTCACAGCTGCAGTTGGCCAGCAGGAGCCAAAGACAACATTTTGGTGTTTGGCTGAAGCTGAGGCCTGTCTTTCTACCGTGCTCTCAAGAGCCACTAAGGACAGTTACAGAAAAAATTAGTTGTTGTAGACTCTTGGGGCTGAAAGTCCTGAAAAGATCTGTATTTTGCCTTTTGCTTTTAACAATACATGCCCTCCACATTAAAAGAAATGCATATAAGTAGAGAGGAAGTTTTCTTCATGAATATTTTGTATCAGAAATTGGTTCTGATTAGAGCCACTGCAGGCTAACTAACTCAAAACAGAGAAAGAAGCAAGCAAGCTAACAAACAGCTGGAAGAAAGAAAATGCCAATCCTTTGTTTCCTTTTAAAATCCAGGTTACTGGCATTACAGCATTGGATTGTGATAGTAAAGGAAGTCCATGCGTAGTTGGCAAAGAAAAAGTTTCCTGTGAAAATCCTCTCCTGCTGCTGTTCTCCTTCTTGCCACTCTCTTTCCCACTCCCTATCCATTAATCTACCTTCATCTCAGCTATGGGCAAAGGACCCAGAAACTCAAGAACTTGCAAAGTTCTGCCCAGAACAGGCATGGATGGAATTTGTCATCTCAGGAAAGATCCAGCTGACTTAAAATTGAGAAAATTCACTCCATGATTAGAACAAACAAGCAAAACCCTCCATTTAATTCTCTTCAAATGGAGGTAGATCTAAGTACCTTTTGCTTGAAGATCTGAATTACTTACATAGCTGCTATTACCCTCTTCCATTCAGACACATAGATTAAGAGTCATACTTGAATTAACCTTCTCTTAAAGATGAAGCTTGAAATCAACTGATGCTGCTGCTTGATTTGCAAAATCTAAAACAATTGCCATAGACAAAAAGCAAGTTCTACTTTTCAAGCTCCAGCTTCCTCAAATCCTGTAATCCGCAGAAGTTGTGTAGCATTTGGGGCTAATCCTGGAGTTGCATGTCCCCTACATGCACAACATCCCTTCTGTGCTGTCACTAGTTTTGCTCTGAAGAACAGGTACAGAGCAGTTTGTCCTTAATTCTTCATTATAAGATCAAATTTGATTACTTAACCCTCTTTTATTTCAACATAGTTTCTGCTGTTAAAATTCAGGCTCTGTGAAACACTTTTGCCCACTGTAACAGCAAAGTGAGCTGATCAGCTCTTAAGCTGAGAAAGGGGAAACATTAAGCCCCCAGTTAATGTTATTTCAACAGAGACCCCGACTGCTACAGCCTCACCCTGTGATGCAGTCAGAAATGTCAGAATTCCAAGACAGCATCCAAAACCCATCCTCCCTTTCAGCAAGCACAGGAAGCTGGTTTAGGGTAATTTCACTTAATGTTCCCCCAATGAAGTAAGTTCAAGTGGAGACATATCCACTATTGTTACTGATAAAATGTAGTTTTATTAAATTATAAATTCTGTAACAAAAACGAGACAGATCAAGAAAGACCTCAAAAACAAAACTACAAGGACTAGATGGCAAAGCCAATGAAAATGCCATGAAAAGTGTGTAGGTAAAGAGTTTGCAACAAAAAGTTAACAGCATTTTTACATTTCCATTAAGGAAGGTAAATGATTGCTCTGTCTAGTAAAAACACATTTTAACTTCAAACTCACATCTATTTTTCTCACATTAAATTAAGCATCCTGCTCACACCCAACACCTTGTCCGCTCCCACATTCCTTTAGTGTTCTTTTCATACAACAATCCATGCAGAAAATAGTAAGACACTTAATGCAACAGTCAGATAATGAAGACAATTCAAGTTGTACAGTAGATATACATTGGCCAAAAAGGGATTGAGGATTTTCAAGGGCAAAATTCTACAAAATGAACACAAGACATTTTCAAGAAAACTGGGTATTGCTAAGCAGCTTTCCAACCATTAACCAGACAACCCAGTTTCTTACAGTTAGAGTCTTCCAGCTGAGACATGTTAGTGAGACTTAGGTTAAAGAGCCAGATCCGCTTCTCCCCTCCACCCACCTCCCGCCAGCTGCACCGCAAGGTTTGAGTGCAGTGCCACTGCGGACAGCGAGTGTACAGATACAGCACTGAGTTTTTACTTGCGGCGCTCTGGATTTAAACCTCCGTAACTGTGCACTGTCCATCGGGCCTCCTAGACCTGGCGCTGCTGTTGGCCACCACCGCCACTCTCTCCGCACCCGGCTGTCTCCGCGGGACAGAGGCCGGGGCGGGCTGCGCGGGGGCGGATGCAGCCTCGCTGTCGCTGCTGGCATCCGACTCGGTTTCCTCTGCGGAGGCATCGGGCGCCGGCACCCTGGCGGCCGACAGCTCCGCGTGGCCCTCCTCCCCTTCTCCCCGGTGGCTCCTTTCAGCGGCGCTCTCTGTGCCTATGTGCAGCTGGGCAAGAGAGTTCTCCAGAGTAGCGCTCGCATCGGGTGAGGGCGTCGAGGGACTCGCAGGGTGACCGTCCCGTGGCGGCAGGGGCCTCGTGGCAGCTGCGGGCTGCCCGGCCACGGCACCTGACGGTGCCACCTCGCTGTCGGCGCCATCCGCAGAGCTCTCGCGCACCACAGCGGCACCACTGGCCTCGCAGTCCAGCCGCAGCCCGGCCACTCCCTTCTTTGGTATATCTGCTATGTCCCGCTTTATTTTCCTGCGCCGTCCGTGCTCGTTTCTCCTATACTGAACCATGTTTTCAAGATCCGCTACATATAGAAACCCAGCGATTAGCATTTCAGTGCTCTTTTTGCCTTTGGAAAAGGCATCTTCCAACTCTCTGCTGGTACGTTCATCGTACTGCCACCAGCCATTTCTGCCTTCGTAGTACCAAGCGTACTCTCCATTGCCCCTACTTGCTGCCTTGAGTTCCTCAGGCGACAGCAAGGTTGGCTTGTCAAGAAAATCCTCGGGAATCTCCTGCCGGCAGAGCGCGCAGCGCTTCCCGAGCCAGGAGGCCCCCTTCACACACAGGTAGCAAAAGACGTGTTTACAAGGCAGGCTCACCGGGTGGACGCAGGTCTGCAGGCAGATAGCACACTCAGGCACTGGCAGCGAAGGAGCAGCGCTAGCGCAGGAGTCGCTCGCCTTCCTGTTGGTGGGAAGCATGTTGATGGAATGATCCACTTCACCGCAGCCAGCCATCCTACAGAAGATCAAAAACACAGCAAATCAGTTTACTGTGTCAACCTGAACTGGTACCTCATGCCCGACAGTGCCATCCACATAGAAGCATTATGGTGGGAAAAGACCTTCAAGGTCATTGGGTCCAACCATAAACTCTTCAACATCATAGTTAAGATGCTTACTTTAAATTAAGGTGTCATTTATGAAGGTCAACTTCTAAAGAGAGTGACAGGTCAACATTCTGTTTCTGGAGCCGAGAGATCAAGTGGAGTATCTGGAGACTCTGTGGCTAGTCACCCATCTCTCCCTTTCCCTCCTAGCACATTGCCACGCCACATTATCCAGCAAGTTCACACAACTTGCACGGTTCTGGTGATCATCACCTGGACTATGGCACTGCCAGAGCCGAGTCTTGGGCCAGGTTTCCATTGTGCAAAATGTGTCTGCCTGCAGCATCCCAACAAGCAGCCCTGCGCTCTTTCTGCCTCCCCAAGCAGCTCCGCACGCAGCCCCTCAAACTACCACAGAGCTGCAGAATGCAATGGATTTGGAAACTGAGGCAGCTTTTTCAAAAATACTTTTTTTTTTTTTTCCTGAATACTGGGTCAGGAATGCCCTGGTACAGCTGCGTGCACCTCAAAAGGAACTGTCTCAGCCCAACGGAAGGGGAGGTATAACGTAGAAACTGAAGTACTTAGCACCACTGATATATGACTGGTTTGCAAAGGCATTCCCCCTATACCTTTCCTGGCTGCGTCTTATTGCTGTTACTCTATTCTGTTAAAGTGATTCTTGTAACTGACTGTAAAAAGAGCAGACCAAACAAACAAAAAATGCAGAGCAGGACTCCTTTGGCAGTCTGTGGTATTTCAGTGGTTGAAAGATTCTAGACAGAACATGGAAGTTTCTTCTCACCTACATTTTAGCTACCACGGTCTCGCACAATATATTCAGTGAGGATCTTCCTTTTATGTTTGTATATACTAACAATCCAAAACAACAGATTACACATAAAAGAGATTTGGGGGCGGGGCCTAAAAACAGGTTGTTTGTTTGTTTGTTTGTTTTTCAATTATTTTTGTGCGTTTCTCCAAGGAACATTCAAGCAAAATTGCCTCTCAGCGAAGCTAGCCTTCATTGCACTGAGAAGAGCTCACACAAACTTAACACAGAGGTGTGGGTTGGACGGTTTTTGTCTGGAGGTTTTCCAGTCCGGTCTCCTGCCCTACATGGCACTACAACAAACACAGGATCTGATCAGCTGCAGATTTTTATAGCAAACTTTCCTGAAGCCTTTAAGGATGGAGTTTCTGCAGCCTCCCTGGGCACCCTGGCTCTAGTGTTGCACTACAAACCCAGCTAAATGCCACCTCAAGGAAAAATTCTTAGTGTTACTGAAAAAGCTTGCCCTGCTTTAAATATCTTATGAATACATGCTGAGATAAAAAAAAAAAAAGTTTCAGTATCTATATTTAGCTTTGCAACAATGCATTTAAATGCTATTTACTTAAGTGTATTTCTGTTTGCTTAAATCTATTATATTTGCTGCTCTATCACTGTAATTTCCTCTCAGAAGACCAGTACCATCATCTCTCTAATCCAATTTATCAGGATATTCTTCTAAAAACTACAGTTAACATTTTTTTCTGAAGTATTACACAACTGTGTCCATGTACACTTCCGTTTCTGGACCGAATTTCTTTGAGATTAAAACCAATTTTTGGTTAAATTAAATTTGGTTTTAAAACCAAATTTTGAGATTAAAACTAAATGTATACACCAGTTCTAAGATTATCCTGCCTGGTGCAGACGCACGATTACCACCCAGGAACTTCTTTCTACTGCACAGAATGCCAGTATCTGTGAGACCCAAGGTAACAAAGTTCTGAACAAGCTGCTTTCGGGGAGCCTCACACTTCTTAAGTATTTTTGAACAGAATTTTACATGAAAACCTTATTAAAAAAAGGCTTATTAGTAAAAGAAGGGAAGAAAAACTATTAAGATTTCAGAATACCCAAGAATACAACTGCATCTCAACAGAAGAGCTGAAAGAAAAAAAA
The DNA here is from genome assembly GCA_013398735.1 of Nothocercus julius. Classification (NCBI taxonomy): domain Eukaryota; kingdom Metazoa; phylum Chordata; class Aves; order Tinamiformes; family Tinamidae; genus Nothocercus; species Nothocercus julius. Next base: position 3,973,027 of record VZSV01000023.1, on the reverse strand, counting down.
AAGTATTGATTAACTTGTGCCAAGCATGGCTGAGGGAAAGGGGTGTGAGTTTGAATGTTGCCGTAATGAGATGCTGCTGTGCAAAGAGTCACAGCCATAGACATTTTCATTTCCATGCCTCAGTTTTTACAAAAGGCTTCTTCTCCCTGAATACACTTCATAAGGCTTTGACTTTTCAGAGTCAGAGAAAAGATTAAACAACCTGCAGATAAGTAATTTATTACAAGCAGTCTGTCATAATTAAGATGACAGAGGCTGCTGAGACTAAGAATACAACTCATTTTGACATGTCAAATTATGATGCCATGAGCTAGCTTAGAAAACTAGAAGCAGAATGAAGTTCTCATCTGCTCACTGAAAGTACGTTCGAACTGGGCTCAAAGGGCCAACCACTAGTCTGGGAGGCCTTTGGTTGCTTTTTAGGTCAAAACAGTAATGCAGCATATAAGAAGAAAGGGACAAAAACCCTACTTTAAATTCCTAAGCAATTCTTAAAGACTTAGAGGAAAACATTATATGCAAAGTGAATACGGTTGGACAACTAAACCCTTATCTCTAACCAAGCACTACTCCGCAATATAAAACTCATTTAAAAGATAAGAACAACTGCAGTTGCATGTGCCCAGAATACAGGACAACGAGGCACTTGAAGATTTAAAAACAAAAAGTTTAGCTGATTTAAAAGAAAATCCTCATTAATCTTTTTCTGTTTACCTCTTAAGTTTCAAAACTACTTCTAAGAATTTATTTATAAGCATGCACAAACACGTGTGTCTGTAACCACCCTCAGAAAGGAGGAAAACCATGTAGCACTACTATTATCATCAGTAAGTTAAGGCTGTAGAATTGTAGAAGCACTTGCATTCCAGCCCCAGGATATTAAGAACTAAGTAACATTGACCACAGAATATTTTTTTTCCTGGAATTAATAGTAATGGATTATAACATGGCTGGATCAGAAAAGGCTTCATATTAGAATTGTTATCAACTGTTCTGCGTTCCATTTTAAGAAGGCTGGGTTCTGTTAATCATTCTTGACAATGGAGAAAATTACATTATTGTATAGCACACCTAAAAAGTAACCAATCTTTGGTACAGGTTTTAGGAACAATAGTATTTGAAGTGTTTGGATTATCAGCTCAGGTATAAATAAAGGAATAATAAGCATCTGAATGCTACAATTTAACACAAATACAGCCCAGAGCGAGCTGAGAAGGAACTAGTCCACACTTTCACCAGAGCGCACCTTTCTTCTTTATTTTTAATTACCATTAAATCTTACATTTAATTTTGTATGCTTAGGACACACCGCCTTGAGTACCTTCATCGACATACAGAGTACGCTCCCAAGAGATGACATATGAGCACTATGTGCAAAGTCACCAGGCCTCCCGAGACGCTGAGAAAGGGAGGAAAATTCTCGTAAAAATCACCCCAGAACAGAGCAGTTTTTTTTTCAAACTCCTGGCCAAATTCTGAATTGCAACTCTGGAGTAGCTCAAGGAGCTGATTTATGCAAGTCAGTCAGCAAGGGAATGATAACTTTCTGGGTGACTTCTGCTGGTGCATGCCATGGGACTGCAGTGTCCTCCCTTCAGACGTGCACAGCTAGGATGGCAGATCCCGTTTCCCACAGCTGCCTCATTCCTCGTTTGTCCTGCCCAAAGCAACACTACATTCTTTCAGCTTCCCTGAAAACTAATGGAAAGCACATAGTATCACTGTTACAAAAATGTTGAAAGGAGGCATGAGTGAGCAAAATACAACACCATGTTGCTGTTACAGAAGAGAAATCAGTATTTCATCTATCTGACACACGCTACTCTCAATGTATAAAAACATTACCATCAGATTTCTGATTTATTTTTTACAATGACCCATTTTGGTCTTCATTTTGATACCTGACTTAAGCTAATTACATTTTTCTAAATTATTACAAAAGGTAATTAGCTATAGTAAGTTAATGCCTCATTTTCATAAAGTAACCATGTAAACAAAGGAGAAACGAGCCAGAAATGTGTAATGTTTATGCTAGTCTAACCTCTGGTAAGGGACTTCCTAAATTCAGAGAGTTACTGTGGCTTCCTAGGCCTCTATATAAAAATATCGATATCACATCATTACGATCCAGCCTTGTATCTCGTCGCCAACAAGAACCTCTGAAAAACAGGCAGGGATGCAGGCCAACCTCCACTCCCTCTGTGGCAACGCAGACTCCCAGTTTGTGTCAGTCCCAGTGCATTTTGCAGTATGGAACTTACCAACCAGAATCAGATTCATTTCACTAATGCAAATGTATCACTGAAAACCATTAAGAGTCTATACAGTTACCTAAATAACTCTACGGGAGGGAAATAAGAATCTGCAAAGTCAAGGAGAACAGGGGGATGGCCTCACACTTCAAACTGAAAGTCCTGACCTAAAAAAAAAATAACTACCTTTGGTTAAAGAAAATATTCATGAATCCTCTATGAAAAGACTGATGAGCCATATAATCTGTATTTTCCCCTTTGGTGAGCTGTAGCTTTTTCAGGATGATTCCTAAGGAATTTGAACCACAAAGTCCAATTGCTGCAAAATATGTCACATACAGAAATGCTCTGAAGCAGACCTGGGAATGTCATATTATTAGTCTTCAACTTGCTCAACTTACACCACTTCACCATAAACTCAGTGCACAGTTCAGCCTGATGTGCAGAGCACAGCCAAGTCAAGGCACGGCAACTCTTAGAGAACACAGAGAATTTAGGATGACAGTATCCTGGGCTGTATTCCTTCATAAAACAATTGAACAGTTATCACTGATAATAGCAGACAACTTTTTTCAGATGGCCTCAGTGTAAAATGCATTATTCAAAATATTTTTTTATCGCTCACTTCCATATAGCATTCAGTGCAGCTATTTTTAGAAAGAATTCCTAAGGAAGAAAATGCAAAATTAACTTGCCTACCCACTTACCCTAACACCTCTGTGAAAGGAGCAAGATTCTCCCCTCATCATTCCAGTGACTTGCCCTTTCTTCATGCAGCCATCTAAAAGCAGGAGCTGCAACCACAGTAAGATCTCGGCTCTGCTGATCCACTCAGACTGGATACTACGTTTGCCATGATCAAAGAGGGAGCTGCACCAAGCTGGGTGCAGGGGGTGTGGTGCTTGCTCCTTCATCTTGGAAGCCGACGCCTTTTGCTTCCGCAGGTATCGCTTGAAGCCTTTTATCGACTGCCTCTTACAAGCCACTGTTAGAGGAGGCACATCACACAAACAAATGTTATGTGAGAAAGAAGTTTGGTCAGCTCTGGAAGATTTCTTAGGAAATAAAAATGCAAGCACATACTCAAAATATGTAATTATACCTAGAAGAATCCAATTAGAAAGTTGCCTTACTATAATCCTATAATTATACCCTAATTGCTGCATGGCTCTTAAAAAGAACTAGTTCACAAACTGACTTCAGGTAACCTCTACATTTCATTAAATCATTATTTATTTAATAAGTCAGTCCTGAAGATTTTACTGAACAGGATAAAAGGCACTTGTGGTTACACACACACCCGTTCCTGAACTCCTCCTCCTCTAAGTTAAGTGGGGAAGAGCCGCGTTCTGCCCTGAGCAATTGGTTTCTGTCTGCGCAGTGTGAGAAGTTAGTTGCCATGAGCCTCTTCCTTGTCACCCTCACCAAATCCACAGGTCCTCTCCCAGCCCGCTTTCAAAAACGCCCATTCAATGCACAACAGACAAAGGCCACCCCATTGGCTGGAATATCCAAGAAATAAACTCAGCATCGCCAACTGAGTGACAAACAACTGCTCCCAAACTGATGCTTATTCAATGTTTAACTGAAAACTTTCCCTCCTTGCAAACCTCTGGGGACACGGACTGGAAGAAGTCACATCAACTTCTCCCTCACTAACTTGGGATTTTGAAGTGCAGGCTTCCTACCAGGCCTATCACCCAAAAAGTGACTTGAGGCCTTTCCCAAGGCAAATTTCAAGCTCTTACTAGACCAAGAGGATATAAAACCACTTCTTGTCACTTAGTCATCCCTCAGATTTTCAATAAGCTATCAGACCCAAGACTCATCTTTTTTCCTCCTTCCTTCTTGCTAAATCTTTGCTATAGGATTTAAACCCTATAGCAAATGGCTGACAGCTTCACAGTTTCTTAAATGCTGTAACGATGATTCTAGCATAGTTATCACAAATTCATTGCTTTTCCCACTCAGTCACCACAGCATTATTTCAGAAAAGTAAAGAAGCTTCTGTAAATAAGTAATTTCTTAGCAAGCTCCCTAACTTCCTTGGGAGGGCAGGGAGGAGGCAACAGCAGGGGAAGAGAATCACCAGATACCGTCCTGCTTCTTGCAAGTCATCACAAGCCACACAAATATTGTGGAAGAATATTATTATTAGAAAAAAGGAAATCCTCCTGTCTGTCAGTCCTACGGTCAACATAGCATCAGCTCAAGCTCCTGAGCCTATGAATTTTTTAAAATCTGTTATTGGGTATTTGATAGTACAACAGATAAATAACCTCATCATTCCATGTTCATAGCCAGTTGTTTTTCTGTATCTGTAGAAACTTAGTCAAAGTAAGTCTTCAGAAATTGCTATGTGATGTGATTTTAGATTGCCCATAATCTGCTAATTAAAAAAAAACTCCATACCTAAACAACCTATAATTGCATTTGAAACTGAAACGCAAAAAAAAAGTGCAGAGGAGTCAGTTATTTTGACATGACATTTCTATGTATTTATTCAAACTGAATTCCCTCTCCCGTGCTACAACTGGAACACTGAATCTGAATTTTCATCATATCTCATATTTCAATATATCTAATAGAACAACACCCAAGTTTACTGCTCATAAATAGAATGACACGGTCTCAAAATCCCTGTAGGAGAGGTGAACAGAAATAGGTCTGTGTCTCAGCTTATCAGCACTTTGGGAACAGAAGATTCGCACAGGAGCATCTTTAGGCTTGATTTACACGCACAGAAGGGGAGGGGGAAGAAAAGAAATCAATTCTAATAAAAAGACTCTATTCCCACCAAATCCTGGAGTCCATTGTTTAATAGTCTTGAAAAAACACTGCAGCTCCATCTTAAGTAAACGGCAATTCATTAAAATACAATTGATGGAGGATTTTTTTAAGGAAACAAAAAGAGCACTTTTTTCCCCCCCACCTAGCACAAATTCCGCATTACAGCAATTTAAACAACTGGTGCTTTAATTCAGCTGGAAAGGGAGCACAGTATTAACCACACATGACTATAAAGCAAGTTGTTGCGAATGTTCAGTATTTAAGATTGTTCAGAATGACCGGATCAGAATCCAGATTTCACTATATACTTAGTACGACTGTAACAGTTCAGTTCTGATAAAACCAGCCTGAAAGAGCCTCTAAAACCACATTAAGTAGTCCAGTGAGAGCAGCGGCAGCAGCTGACAAAGTAGAAGGATCGTATGACAAAGTAGAAGGATCGTATTTTTAGTATTACAGATCTGACAAGCAAGACGGTTTAAAGCTCTGCTCCCTACTCCTCCTTATAAATATTCTATGTATACTTGCATACTACAACATCAATAACGAATCCTCCAGCATTCCTAGCCTGTATAACAGAAAAGTTACCCTAAGATTACCAAAGAAAGGTTAAAAAAAAAAAAATAGTTTTTATTTTAGTTGTGCAATTCCAGATTTGGGCACACTCTGATTCACACCACTACCCTGCTTGCATGAAAACTCCCAATTTACAGGTTATTTTGTAGCCATTTTTCAGTGACAGCTTCAACACGCACTGCGCCAGCAGTGGGACCTATTTTCCCGTCCCATTTAGGCAACTTGGAAGGACAAAACCCAGACCAGAAAGCACAGAGCACAAAGAAACAGAAGCTTTCCCAGGAAAACCTCTCCATACCTGCTTCCTGACACGCTCCTAAGGACACGCATGCAATTTCTGATCCCGTTTAACGGAGCTCCTCAAGGCAACAGGAGCAACGCGTTCCTCCGTTTGCCGAGGGGGGTGAAAGGGGTTGTTTAAAGGCTCCACGCGGCTCTTCGGGGACGAAGGTTCCGCGGAGCCTCAAGCTGGGGTCCAGAGCTCCTGACCTGCTTCATGATCAGGGAGTTAAGCAAGGCCGCGGCGCTGCGCGGATCTAAGGGTGTCACCCCCTCGGCGCGCAGCGACAGCCGCGGGCCCATGCACATACATACGCGTACATACATATGCATACATATACACATATTCACAGAGGGCCCGGGCACCGCCGCCGGGCCCGGCTCGGGGCTCTCGGACGGGCTCGTCACGTGACCTGGC
>VZSV01000023.1:3956096-3966297 GCA_013398735.1 Nothocercus julius | reverse complement strand
CGCGCCGCCGCGCGGGGGGAGGGCGGGGAGCACGCGCGCCCGTGACGTCGCTCTGAGGCCCCGCCCCCAGCACCGCTCCTCCCCCGCAGCGCCGCCATGGCGGCGGGGCCCGGGTGGGAGGGGCGTAGCGTGAGCGCATGAGGCGGCCGTGGCGCGTCACCGGGGGGTGGTTGTGACGTAGCGTGACGTAGCGTGACGTAGCGTGACGTAGCGTTAGCGCATAGGGAGCGCGTAGGGTTGTGAAATGGCTGCCAGGCGTGGGCGAGTGGGGCAGGGCAGTGAGGCTGTTCTGCGCTTTTCTAGCCCAAAAGTGCCCTGTGGCAGCGGTGGCCTCCTGCTCTTGTCTATCCCGGGGCTGCAGTGAGGAAATAACCCTAAATAACAGATCCAAAGTCTGAGAGAGCTCAATCCTAAATTTAGTGCTGTGCTGTTTTTTGTTGCTCTTATTGTTTGTTTAAAAAGAAAAAAGCTTGTAGGATTCTAGAGGAGCCTACCTGTAACTAGCGCTGTACTTAGCAAATGTGACATAACTGTGTGGAAGGACACGTTTGTGTGACCACCTGGCCTGCATTTAAGGGGGTCTTTGTGAGGCCAAGTCAAACAACAAAGATTGGGAAAAAAAAAAAAGATGCTTGTTGGCACTGAGTTTGTTCAGCAACAATGCGCTTAATCCTTTGCTCAGCCAGACCTTTATCCTGTCAAAGTTACTGAGGTTGAATTCCCATAGGTTTCAATTGGAATCTGATCTTAAAAAAAATAAAAAAGGAAAAAAGGGAAGTAAGTCTGGATTCTTAAGGGATCTACAGAGTTCAAGCAAAGCTGCTCTCAGTGCAGGCAGCTTCGTAAGAGAAGGAGCACCGTGGGAAAACGTACAAAAGGAAATCTGTAGGTGCACTTTGGTAGGTTGATGACAACTTGCTGCAGCTGTAGGCCAATGGAGAAAGTGTGCTAATGAATGCAAAATTTTACGTTTTATGAGTTAGTAAGCAAACATGGGAGTTTCACGTTGTGCCAATGTTGTTAATCCAAGAATTAGATGCATTATATGCTACTGGTCTAAAGAGATAAGAAACACCAAATTGCCTAGTTGAATAGATTGGAGTAAGGTGATCAACAATGATCTGCTTAAGATCTATTAAGATTATGCTTTTTTAAAAGTTACCTGCACTATTATCAATTGCTATTAACAACTTCTACTTCAGTCAGAGTATGTGTTATTTCCGTGTCTGTTTCTGTGCTTCTGCTTTTGGCATGTAATTATCCCGTGTGTTCCAGAGATGTTTTACCTATTGTGTATTAGTTCATACCTGTCTGTTACAATTGAAACCACCTTACCTATATCTAATTCTTGCTTTAGAGTTCTCTCGTGTGTGTGTGTGAATATGTATAAAAATATATATAACTGTTGTCTACAATGTAATCAATCTGGAATTTATGTCTGGTGCTCACCACTAAATTATGAATACAGTGGATTGGAAAGTAAAGATTGATCAGACTAATCCTTAAAATACACCACTGCCCATGTTAAATTTCTGAGGTTTCAACACTAACTTTTGAAGATATATTAACAATGACTAACTATTGATCCATCTCTCAGTGTTATATGACATTTTATACAACAAATGTTGCACAACATTTTTTTCTGCTTCTTCAAAAGAATATGACACTTATAAAAGTTTTGCTGATATGATTATATTACATTCATTCAGGTCTCAGTTCTTTCTGTACTTCCACAGTTCAGGAGAGACAGGAGAGAGCAGTTTCCCTCTGCTGTGGTTTTTATAGTCACTATCAAAGCTGGTTTTGGAGTTAGTGAGGAGAACCTCGGAACTGCACCAAGAACCTCAGAACTGCTTCTTTACTAGCGGTAAAGGAGTGTATGATGTGTGGTATTATTACCCCTTTCCACATTTCTGCACCTTCAATGCATCCTCTGTGCTGGACAGAGAAAGGAGTAAAGTTGGCCATATGCCCTGAGGTCAAAACATACCTTTGGCTGCAGCCAGTGGAGGGGCAGAGGCCTGGGCTCCAAAGCTGCAATCATATTAAAAGCAAATCCTGGTGTTGTTTAAGTGACATATTTGCTGCTCCTTATCACTCGGTGCATTTCTTTCCACCGAGCCATTGCATAACATGAAATCCCCATGTTACATTAGCATTTTCATTAAAGTGTTTTTTTTTTTTTTCCCCCTGTGGCATTGAAGATTAAATAATACATGGAATATTTCTGTGCTTTTTTTTTTTTAATCATTATTATAAGTATAGTTTTTACAGCCAGTGACACAAGCTTATCCCTTGTACTACAAGTTTTGGACACGCTAACAATACAAAGTGGCCTGGCCGGCAGTTCAACTGGGCAGAGGATCGCCTTGTGTGAAGCCAACATTAGACCATCCTTGTCATTTGCTGTCCCTGACAGGTGACAGTTCTGGCCCTCTGGAGCAGTCACTGGCAAATAGTGTAAAAGCAGTGGCCAAGGTGGTATCAGTGAGACAGAAATTAGATTTGCTTTAAATTGCAGTTGAAGTTGTTCGTGTCATGTGCAAAAGGGTCTCTGTCCAAAGCACAATCTTGGATTTACAAGTAGTTTTTCACTTTGATGGAAACTATGCAAGTGCGTGTCTGCCTCAGCAGTCTACACTTGCAGCCTTGCTGGACTGAAGCTAAACTGATTTCTGGTTGCTATTTGTAGGTTGAGAACAAAGTGTTAAAACTGGAATTGGCCTCTGAAAATCCAACTAATATACCTCACACAATGTCTGCATTTCCCTTATATAACCTAGATATGTAGCAGCCCGTGCCAAGTACACTTCTCTGCACCAATTTGGGGGTGGGCTGTGCTGTTCAGTGATGAGAATAACTTCATTTTTCTTTACAAACACAAAATGGAATAGTGCTGAGGAGAAGTGGTAAGAGAGAAGCAGCAAGGCTGAGATGTGTTTCTAAATTCTCTTAATCTGTGGCTTTCTCTACCTACTCTGTCTCTGAATTCCCAGTGTGAGATCCTAATAGTTTTGCTTTCACTTAGTGGCAGTACAATTCCATGTAGCATACAAAACAAATACGTTTCATTGCCCCAGCTGGCAGGCAAGGTAGGATTTTCTTTCGCTGGTAAATGAACGTTGACGCAGCTGTTGGAGTTGTGTCACAGTGTATGTTCCCATAGAATCGAAGTCACCCGTGTGGTGATGCAGACAAGCAGAACATCCCTCCACCTCTCCCTCTCCCCCCAGAAAGCAGTTGCTGCTTTACAATACAGTGTGTTTAAATCTTTTAGTTTTCCATGCAGAGAAATTTCCAGAATTAACATCTGCTGTTCCCAATGGTAAGTCTGGTACTTTAGTCTCAAAACCACTGTAATTGCTCTTTCTCTGACTTCCTCCCCATCAACAGAGACTATTAACCTAGTATTTTTTTTAAAAAAAAATCATCTTCAAGATCTTCAAAGTCTTAACATTTTAAAAAATGGTAAGGTTAGATTTTGTCTTAAATTTACTCACTTTTACACCTGTAGGCTTATGATTTTTTATGTAATTCTCTAACTATAGGGCAGAAACTTTGTTTTAACTTTAATTAAAGCTGATATTCTTGTATGATAATACATCTTCAGAAGTTGAATCCTTTCAGAAACTAGAAGGTGTCAAGATTCTTGTCAAATGTAAAATATTGTCATAGAGGGGAGACGGTTCACATGACTCCATTTTATTTTAGTAGAAGGAGCACAAAATATATTCTGTATGTTTCATGTAAACATTAATGAATTATGAGTTATGGTTCCATCTGGTATCACTGTATTACTGTTTGGAATATGGTAACCGTGGGGAAGCTGAGGTCATCCAAAGGCTTATGATAGAGCATAAATCTGTGGCTGTGTCTCCTGATCCAGCCAGTGCAGTGGTCAGACCTCTGGCTCCCGGGGAACACGCACAAAAAATTATTCCTGATAATTAACACTGGCCTCTGAACCCTGGTCCTACTGAAATCAACAGCAAAACTTCCTGAGCTGTTCTGTGCTACTGCTTCCTGAGAAATTGCTCGCTAGCAAGGCCTGTAGCGCAGGGTGATATTTAAAAGCAGAAACTCGGTGCTGAAACTCTTTACGACATCCACCATCTTGTTGGAGAATTAGCAAAGTCCTCAAACTTCATATATAGGGCCCCCTGAGCTAGCTGCTCATGAGCACTCAGTAGAACATAGAAGTCCTTAAGAAGGCAGAAAAAGAGGCCTGCAATTTTGTTATGCCCCCATGCAATACTGTAATTGCTATGAGCACAGCTGCTTTTGTGCTAGAGGGCACATTACTCTTTTTACAAGGGAATGCTACGGTAGGAGCAATTACAACAGCATCTCCTACAGAAGACAAACAGAATAAAAATAAGCAGAATAGCAAAATAAAAAAGTAAGAAAATAATAGAGCAGACTAGCAAAGAACAGCCCCCAAATCGGTGCTGTTTTTTAACCACGTATGGAGCTGTGCTTTGGAACTTGATGAGAACTGAGGGAGTAGGTAGCTGTATGGTGCAGAGGTGTGCGTGTTGGCTACAACAGGTAACCATGCAGTGTGACAGCACCTCTTTGGCTCTTGAGTAAGGAGTAACAACATAGTGCTAAGGAAATAATTGAGTTAAATGTTCTTGTTTGAAGTCTAGTATCTCATTCTTTGTGAACTTAAACCCTCCGGTGTGGTGCCTCTGCTGGTTGATTCCACAGGAAAGGCAGGATTAGCTCAGACTTGTAATGCACTTTTTAGCTGTACATTTGAAATGCGGCTGTCACGCAATAGTGCTTCTTAATGTTTTTTTGAATCTTTAAATGACAATAACATAGACCAAATAATAAAGTTTGTGGGAAGGAGTTTCTTTCTGTGGCTTCATCAGCCATTTTCTCCATAAAGAAAGGAGAGTACAAAATCTTAGAAAGAAATATCAGTTAAAGTTTAAAATAAACACACCACCTTAAATATTATCATTGCCCTTTTAATTACTCTTGCCCTTAAGATCACCCGGCGCGGGACAGTTCACACGAGATGATACTGCAGACAGCAAGGATGCCTTGACCTCCATTTTCTGAAGTGTCTTCAGACAGTATGTCAGTGCGGGACGGAATAAGGCGTTTCGTAATGGCATGAGCTCTGAGCTGACAGGATTTCTCTGAGGATCTGAGGCAGGCACTGCACTGCCTGTTATATCCTAGTGTTTAATTAATGAATTCACTGAAGGATAAACAGCATCCATAAGCACCGATAATGGGATGTTCAGCATAGCTTGCAAAATAGGTATTTGAACATTAAAATAGAATAGTCAAAACTTAATGATCTGCTTACACACAGCCCCTGGTCCAGTATGTACTTACACACAGCCTTGTATATATGTACTTATTTTTGCAAGTAGTTTCACTGGATTTAGCATTGCCCAAGTGAGTATGTGTGTTTAACTGCCTTGCAACCTTGTGAGATTGTCTAGAGCAGAGATGAAGGTTTTTATCTTTCCTGCTACCAAAGGGAGCAAGAAAGAGTTCCAGAACTTTCAACTGCAGTTAAACCCAGTGTAAATCTCCCATGAGAAGAGGGACAAGTCTGCCTTCTGTTTGAGTTCTCTGACCAAGCAGTTGAAGAGCGGTATGAGTACATTCCCCTGGTGGCACCACTCATCAGGAAGAGGTAGAGTACATGGCTAACTCTGGAAGAAGATAGATGGCTTTGAGTCTTGAGTGAAGAGATGTATTTTCCTGCAGCCAAGAGTGTAATAACCTTTCCTTTTGTATGCTTAATGCCTTAACTTACACCATTTCCCACTCATGCTACCTCTGGTGGTTCTCCTCATCAGCAGGCTGCAAATCAGTTCCATGGATTTCACAGAATGGCAAGAATTAGATGCAGTGATACTCTATCTTCTCTCTGGACTGTGAGAAAGAGACTAGCAGAGGAAAGCGGAAGTTGGGGAAGGAAAGTTCAGAAAAGGATGACAGAACTTTGGGGATACAGCATGCAGCAAGTACAGCATTCTGTGCTCTCGCAGAAACGTTAGCAGATCAGTAGTTAGTTGATCTTTCTGTAACACTTACCTATCTAACAGGGGCCTTGTGAGAATTAATTAACCCAAATCATTTGAAGATTGAAAGAGCAAAGTGGTAGTATGTTTCTGATGCTGTAATCCTCTGCACATATATACGTATCATCAAGGGACTCTCTGGGGAAAGCAGTTGTTTCTAAACAGTGTTGCTTATCCGTTATTGTCTACTCTATATGCAAGAATTTGTATCTGCTTGGATATTCTTTGCTGATTTTTTATTTTCATCTTTTTAGTTCAGTTGACAGAAGCACAAAATGAAATTCAGTTGTGGTGATGATACCCTGGGAATTGCTACATATGAGCCTTAGCTTTTGTGTGCGTCAGTTCCTGATTATTGGTCTCAGTGGAATTAAAGTGAGATAAAAAATTCTATTCCAGAGCTTGCTGTGTGCACTGGATGTCTTGCTGCATCTGTATCATTAGCTTAAAATTTGGGTTTTTAGGTCTGTTTTAATAATCCTAAAAGCTTTGTGATGTATTAATGGTCTGTATATTATTCTAAAGGGCTAACGCAAATAGACTATGCATTTTTCTGTCTTATTCCAAGTTCTCATATGAGCTGCATCTTAAAAAAAGTGTTCTAACTATGTGGAGCATCAAAGCCTGGGGGAAAAGAACAACAAAATAAGGTGTTCTTATTTCATGACCTCCGTCAGTGCTGATAAAACTGATGAGGAGGAAGTATTAGGAAAAGATAAGGAGCCTCAGATCACTATACTATGCATTTCTGGCTAAGATGTTAGCTTGGGCTCCGTTCTGGACCTTGTTCATGCTGGCTAGCAGTTGACTCCAGAATTAGTTTCACAAAGTTCAATTAATTCGTGCAGATATATGGTGATCAATTCTTCCGTTGCTGTTTTTCTCTCTCCAAGGTAGTTGCGATAGTGTTCTTTAAATTCAGATAATGGAGATGGCTACACCATTAGCTTTCCATTAGCTTTGAAATTGGCTCCGAAAATCTCATTTTGCATTCTGTGTCACAATTTGGTGTTGCTGGCTTTAACTGTGCCGTGGATAACACCTCAGGGATGCATTCCTGGCGAGAATAGGTCAGCACGACTCCATGGGGCTTAGCAGACTTTCAGCCGCTTCTATCAGCAATGAATAACATACAGATTTTTAAGCTGCCAAGCAAGCAGGTGACTGAACTACATTTCAGTATAAATTTCTGGATTATACCAGGGCTGAATTTATGGCATCTGTTTACCTGGGGGCTCAAAGCCGCCCTCATTATTCATGTTGAGCAGTATGCTACAACTATATTGCTCCACTTAGCACAGATTAAATTCACTGCTGCTGTTAGAACATAAAACTCCTTGAGTTCCAGTGAAATAACACTGAGTTACACCTGCAGGAAACTGCTCCCTTTGATTTCATCCCAGATTCCTTTAGAATCAACATAACTGAATAGTGAAACAAATCTGAATAAGACTTACAGTGAGCAGTTAGGCTAGAAAAAGTGGTCAGATATGTATGAAGGAATTCATTTACTCACTTCTGATTTATATAACAAACTCTGTAAGGCTAAAAATTTCAAAGGAAGCTGGATGCTTTGTGCTCTTTATTCTGTGGCCAAGTTTCATGGTGCTCAGGCCCAGCATAGTAGAAATTCTGTGTAGGTTCACTTAGATTAGCACTGATGGATTTGTTTCAGCTTGATGGGACGTGGCTACTTGTGATGATGAAGCAGTTGTTTGCATTACCTAGCACCTCCTCACTCCCACTTCAGTTTCCAGACTGTACTAGCATAGCACAGCGTCACAAATTACAGACCTCTGCAGCAGGAGCAGAGAGCTTTGGTGACTAGAGGAGTCTTGAAGACTGGAGGTCTAGACGAGTATTTGAGGCTCAGAATACCTGGGCAGATGTGACAGGAAGCTTGGGATTGCTGGATACATGTGGAAGATGGATATTTCTGCTGAAAAACTTGGCAGTGGTGTGATTATTCTATGGTTTTACTGGATACCATCAGGTTTTATTTTTCAATGAGGTGAATGGTATCTTTCATCATTCTTGTTTGATTACCTGAAGAGTTGCTGAATCTTCTGCAAGCCACGTGGATTTCTTAGGGTTGTTTTCTGATAAAGACGATCTCTAGCAATGGGATATAAAGCTCTTGTATCTAAAATGAGGGTGTGGGAGAGTCAGCTTTACGCAGAGCAGGAATTTATAAAGGAACGTTCCTTAAATGGTCACCTAGTTACAATACAGTAGCAGTCAAGATTTGTTTGGAAAATACAAAATCTCATGTTGAGGAGGTGCCTGGAAGGACAACAGATGGGTAAAGAGAAGGGTAGAGAGGGGACGACTCTTATTTTAAGGCGAGGTTCAGACATAGTCCGGTTACAGCAGCTTAATAGCTGATGCTCCCAGTTGAGCACCCATAACTCTCTGTGCCTAAACTTTTAAACTCAAGGAGAAAGGTCAAAGTTAGATCTCACTGGGTGAGATTCTGTGAGCCTCAAACACATTTCAGCATCTACATGTAGGTATCTATAGAGGTGCCACAGGTCTAACTACCTACTTGAGTCTATGGAGAAAGAGTTTGCATTCAGGTGCTCACATACAAGTGTCTTCTGCCTTTTGCAGTGCTTTAGGGTGTTTGAGACACCTCTGTGGGGCTTGCAGATATGACACAGTTCCTTGGCAAGTTGTCTGACCATGTGTCCAACACCATCATTTCGTAACAGTTATGCTTCCCTATCCCTAAGCACATATGTGCTGTCAGAAGCCTATGATCTTAAAGGCAGCTTAAAGAGTGAAAGAAAGGGCTTCAAAAGAGAGGGGGTGGCTAGCAGGGTTGATAACAGCTGCATTGCTCAGAGCTGCGAAAGCTATTTTTATCCTGGCAGCAGGTCTTGAAGGCTTGCATCACATAAGCTTATTCTTGTGATCTCTTCATCGTATATAATAAACTGTGCATACAAACTCCTGTCGTGTGATGGTGGTGAGTGGATTGTGCAACATACACAAGGGACACTAAAGTTTTCACAGCCCATCTCTGGGTTTAAAGGTGGAATAGCACAGTAATAGAGTAGTTACCCTAATATTCTTTTAAAATGGAAGTCTCGTTGACAGTCAAACATATTTAAATTAGAAGATTCCATATCTTGAGATGCAGTGAAACACAGCATTGTTAACTGCCAGGGCCCATAACTTAGTAGGTAATTGCAGTTACGTATGGGCCATGCTCTCGCCCGATTAAACTGATGTACCCAATAATTGAAGGCTTGTTGTGATATCTATACTGTGTTATTCCTGAACAATGGAAGACTGAGGCCTAAAGAGTATCCAGTGGAACAAGCCACCTCCTGCATGCCGACAGATTATCCAGTTACTGTTACAAACAAGAGGCATTGTGTTCTGCCAGAGCTACAACAAAGAAAACATTATCTCTCTGGCCCGTATGTTGAAGAACAATAATCTGTATTTCCAAAATTAAAACTGTAATTAAGCTATTACTATGAGTCCACAAAACCAAAAAGATAATGTTAGGTCCCTCTAACTCTCAGGGTCCCACTTAGCATCCCCGGAACCAGTGGTCCAGATTTTCCTCTGTAGGAATGAATTTGCTTGGCTCTATTGGTTGTAGAGGTATCGACCCATGGAACAGCTTGTACAGAGTCTCCATCACACTTCTTTTACTACCCACCTGCATTGCCATGACACACGAAGTCTAGCTGGGATAGTCCTCAAATATTTTCACATGTCACATAAACTTTATTTGCTACTAGAAACCAAAATGTATACAAGGTATTCCCCCATGACAGTTGAAAACCACAGAATCCCAGGATGGTTGAAGTTGGAAGGGACCTCTAGAGATAATCTAGTCCAAATCCCTTACTCAAGCAGGGACACATAGAGCACGTAGTGTCCTCACGGACTTTTTCACACTAACACGGTAAGAATTTCTTCAGAATTTCAATTTCTTTTTCAGAAATTCATTAAATTCTAAATTTTTAATCTGAGGTGCACATGGGCACAAAGAGGAGAGACTCCGCACACAGGAAAAGAGTCAGGAATGGAGTTTAATGAGAAGGGGGCAGTGGCGCCAGGGTGCTGCTTTCTGCCAGGAGCTGCTTCTCTTCCCCCTGCTGCAGAGCCCCTGTCCCTGCTGCTCCGTGGGGCGC
>VZSV01000023.1:3938922-3955686 GCA_013398735.1 Nothocercus julius | reverse complement strand
GGGCCTCTCCAGGTGCTCCAGGAGCCCAAGCAGGGCCTCGGGGTTGCAGGGCAGGAACTGCCTCTGCTGTGGCCGGCACGACACCAGCCACGGCCACAGCGGCTTCCGTGTGCGCAGCTCCCTCGGAAGGGGTGTCACCCTCGCCCTGCGGCTGCGCTGGCCCTTCAGGCGCAGGGCCTGCAGGCCCCATGGCAGAGGCGTCGCCTGCATCCATGTTTTGCACCTGAGGAGAAGGGCAACAGGAATGCGAAGAGGGGACACGCAGCTCCGCAAACCAAGGGCAGGCAGCAGGGAGGGACAGCCGGCATCGAGACCAGGGCAAGAGCGCAACAGCCACCACCGCTCCTGCACGCCTAAAGCTGAGCGAGCGGGGCCATTTCTCACCTCCCTGTGCAAGGAAGGAAATAAAGTAAAGGAAATAGAGTTTTCTAGCACATGATTCATTTCCCCCAGGTTTGGCTTCGGCACTGCTCCCTGGAGAAGGAGTGATAAGCGAGAGAGCTGTTGAGAGCGAATCATAGAATCATTATGGTTGGAAAAGACCTTCGAGATCATGGAGTCCAGCTGTAAGCCTCTCAGCAACATAGCTAGCTGTTAAACTATGTCCTAAGTTCCTCACCTACATGTTTCTTCAACACTGCCGGGGACAGTCATCTCCCTGGGCAGCCTGTTGCAATGCTTGACCACTCTTTCCAGCTCGAATTTTTTCCTAATATCTAAACAGAACCTCTACTTATGCAACTGGAGACCATTTCCTTTTGTCCTATTTGTAGTTATTTTGGAGAAGAGAACAACCCCCACCTCACTGCAGCCTCCTTTCAGGCAGTTGTAGAGAGCAATAAGGTCTCTCCTGAGTTTCCTCTTCTCCAGGCTAAATAATCCCAGCTCCCTCAGCTGCTCCTCATAAGGTCTGTGCTTCAGCCCCTTCACCAGCTTCGTTGCCTTTCTCTGGACCTGCTCTGGTGCTTCCATGTCTTTCTTCACAGGATCACAGAATGGTTGAGGTTGGAAGGGACCTCTAGAGATCATCTAGTCCAACCTCCTTTCTCAAGCAGGGTCACTTAGAGCATATTGCAGGGGATCGTATCCAGGTGGGTTTTGAAGCTCTCCAGAGAAGGAGCCTCCACCACCTCTCTGGTCAGCCTGTTCCAGGACTCTGTCACCCTAAGTTCTTACTCACAGAGAGACCAAACTTTTTGTGTTTCAGTTTGTATCCATTACCCCTTGTCCTATCACTTGCCAACACCAAGAAGAATTTGGACACATCCTCTTTACATCCTCCCCTCAGGTATTTGTACATGTTGATAAGATCCCTTCTCAATCTTTTTCTCACCAGGCTAAACAGGCCCATCTCAGTCTTTCCCTATAAGACAGATGTTCAAGTCCCTAAACAACCTTTGTCGCTCTGCACTGGACCCTCTCTAGAAGCTCCACATCCCTCTTGTCCTGGGGAGCCCAGAACTGCACCCAGTACTCCAGGTGCGGCCTCACCAGAGCTGAGCAGAGGGGCAGGATCCCCTCCCTGTGCCTGCTGGCCACATCCTCCTGGTGCAGGCCAGGATCCCCTTGGCCTTCTTGGCCCCAAGGGCACGTTGCTGCCTCATGGTTAGCTTGTTGTCAGCCTGGACTCCCAAATCCCTCTCCACAGAGCAGCTTTCCAGCAGGTCAATTCCTAATTTGTGCTGGTGCCCCAGGCTGTTCCCACCCAGGTACAGGACCCTGCATGTGCCTTTGTTGAACCTTGTGAGGTTCCTCTCTATCTGGTTTCTCTCAAAACTCATTCAGAGTTTTTGTTTTGTTTTGAGCTAAAAGTGGATTGAAGTGACTGCTTAATGCTCTTCTCCAGGATTGCATTTTACTTTCCTTTGGTTGCAGCTGGGAGGCTGAATCATTGTGTCAAATAGAGTTGTGGAAAGAGTTAAGAGAGTCTAAATGATCTTTTCAAGGTCTCTATCACAGTGCAAGCCCTCTAAATAACCATTGAGAATATACAAGTGCAAGTGTTTTTTTTTATCATTTTTTCTATCAGATGTGAACACCAAAATTATCAGAAATCTTATATTTTATACATGTAATTAAATATGTTGTTACATTTAAAATGAAGACATTGTTGAGATCACCTGGACACAGTGGCAAATAGCAAAAGTTAATAAGAAATCCCTTTGTAGATCCTTAGTATGTCTTAAGCTGCTTCCATGGAAAATAAATCTGAGTGAAAACACTCTGTAGCTAGGAAGTTTGCTATGTTATCCAAGATGTCTTGAGTTTTGAAATACAAAACCGTAATGAGTTACAAAGAACCTTAATTTAACATGACTTGTGTTACCCTATTTCTAAGGCTGAAACTGACTGAGTCTGGAATATTCTGGATGGGTCAGAGGAAGCCAAGGTGACTACTGTTTTTTTTGTTGTTGTTTTTTGTTTTTTGTTTTTTTCCAGTGGAAACTTTCAGGGAGGAGTTGTAGTCTTTTCAGCTCCGCTGTCCCAGACTAGCACTGTACCTTGCCAAAATCTGTAAGCCTTCAGAGTGAGTTGTGAAGCATGCAACCCTGAAACCAAGGGCCAGCTTCCTAAATGTAAGAAGGTCCTTTTCTGTCTCCTGGGACTCCTTTGAAGTGGCTTCTTTAATTACAGATTTCCTTGAAATTTCTTCCTTACTTGAGCTGATACGTCACTGGCTCTCCAGGCACACCAGTTTCCGCTGCACGTCTGTGCTGCTGCTGCTGCTGGTAAATGCCCGTAGCGCTGCTGTAGTGCCAAGGCCATCCAAGACACCCTGATATATGTTTTCTAAAGTAAGTGTCCCTTTACTTTCCAGAGCTGTGATCGTAATTCCTTTAGTAGGAGCACTGGGCTTCTCAGACCTCTCCTCTGAACTGGACTACTCAGCTGTGAGCCTTGTCCAGTGAGTTCTTATGAGTTCAGTACCTGGACTGCTGGAAAGCCTCTCCTGGGTGTTTGGACAAGAGGTCTTCCTCTGTCCTTATCTCTCTGCATATCCTTTTTTTTTTTTTTTTTTTTTTTTTTTTTTTTTTTGCTGTTGTTGAGGTCGCAAGTTACACACCTACTTGGACAGATATAGGTATTGATGCATGCAGCTAGGGATTTAATCACCAAATGTTCTCTGCTTTTTTATTTCTGACTGCATCAGGCAAGCTCCTTGCCCTGCTTGCTGAGCATCCCTGCAGGGACCAACTTTTCATGACACTCTGTGTGAGGGACTAACTTGATGTTGAAAAGTGCCCTACATGGCAGGGGCGCAAGGAGTTGACAGCTGTAATCGCTCAAGGAGTTGACAGCTGTAATCTAGCCTCTGGTCTTCCAAAAATCCCGAAGAGTCCTTCATTTTCGCTAATTTTAGATGTAACGTATGTGTGCATATCTTATGATGGTAGAATCTACAGTTCTTAAAATTTTGCCTGCCGTCGTGAGGGTGCTGGAGCATGGTGGGGGCTCCCTCTGGTGGCTCTTCCTTGGCACGCACAAGAGCTACAGCAAGTCTCCGTGCAGAGTTAGAGAAGACGCTCAATGGACATCGAAGGACATCAAAAATGCAGAAGCCTCTTCTCACTTGGATTTGTGTGTGTTTTGACCCCAGATCTTCCCTTGGCCCCCCAGTGACCCTTCCTCTGCTACCTGTCTCCACAAGACCCCTTCCAGACAGGTCTATAACTCTGTATGCTCTGACTGGCAAGCCAGGAGGTCTCTGTCAAATGTTCAGTGTAGGCAGAGTTAATTTTCTTGGGAGTTTCTTCTTCAAATCATGGTGAAAAAAGCCAGCAAGCTGAAAAGCTATTTGGGCAAGTAAATGACAGATGAATATCATGACAGCATAAGTTTTGTTCCTTTAAGAAATGAGGTTATATATGGGTTATTTTATTTTGTTTTTTTTTTCTTCTGAATTCAGAGGTGTTAATGTTCATTGAGTCACTGGGAAACAGGGATATCCTTGTTTGAAATAGAGCAGGAAGAGCTGCGATTCCTATCTAAACATGGGAATGCAAATGCTGCGTATTCTGAGAGAGGTTAAAATTACAAACCGTCTGCAGATGGGATAAAAGTGAAATTCTGGTGTTACCTACCTAAATTATTGAGTGTGTTTGTCATGTGTTATATTTTTCATCACTTCCTGTCTTCAGTGAGAACTGTTGTTTATTATTTTCAAAAAGAAGATAAGTAAGATTTATATATATATAAAGAGGAATCTTTAGTTCTTTTTCGTTCAGCTGTCCTTTAAATGATTGCAGTTCATGGTGAAATCCTTCTCATCCTTGGTGTTGCTGTGTATCTGTTATCCTCTTTATAGGTGCAGTTAGATGTGAGAAAATCTTTACAAAACAGATACAAAAGACATAATTTAGTCCATCTTTCTAAACCAATAGAGGCCACCTACTCCTCTTTTGTTTAATGCTGTTTTTCTAATTTTTTCTAACTTGTGTTGGATTTACTGATAGGCTGCATGGTTTCCTTATGCAATCATTTCCAATGGCTTGCCCAGTTTTCCACTAGATGCTGTTTTCTAAGGTCTCACCTGAATATCCCTTCCTGCAGTTTAAAACTGCAATTTCTGTTCTATTCATCTTGTGCCCCAACAACTTCAACAACTTCAGCAACTTCAGATCCTTTCCTCACAGATCATTTTTTTCTGGATTTCTGTCATCATTACTGAGTGTGGTGCTCTGCATCTCTTGAATCTCATCTTGCTGCTTCACAGAAGCCCATGGGAACCTGCTTGGTCTTCGGTTGGAGATTTTCCACAGGCTTGTGCTCACTGAACAAGGAGACAGCATGTGCCTCATACGTGCCAAACACGGTGGAAGTGGTTAAGTATCCTTGGTATCTTTTCATGGCTTGGGAGCAGAGCTCACACAAGGGAGCATGTGTTTCTGCTGAAGTTTCATATGGAATCATTATTGCTTACACAAAAAAATCGTCCTCAGAGGAACACTAACTGCAGATCTATGTATTATGTATTAGTGTATTAAAGAATCACGTTAAAAGATGTTTCAGAAATCATGCAAGGCTGTCAATGCATTCTCTAAATAACCCTTTACATCTAGGCGCTTTGCACCTTATAATGTTCAAAGAACATGCACTTTTCAAATTAAAATTGAAATTCCTCATGATACTGTCAACCATTTTTCAAAACCTGGCAGTTATTGCTCTCCCCCAGCGGGAGATAGCTGAAGGATGATGAGGATATTTTTGCAGCTCCAACTCTTGGCAATAAATAATATAATGCATGGTGCTGTTAATGTGATTTTTTTTATGAAGTAACATTTTGGTAAAAGCGGGTTACAAAACACACTAAGTAGGATTTATAGACCTGAAATTATGACTATCCAGCATTCTTCTCCAATGACTTATTTATTCTTGTAGTCAGAAAACAAAGCTTGCAATATTGAAAAATAGTTGATACTCTCTAATTACAGCTTAGGTACAATGTGGACATTGTACTCTTTAACCACCTACTGACAATAACTGAAGTGCAGTGGACCTGCATTTTTTAATGTATGAAATTGTTCCTAGGATTCTTCAGGACCTATGAGAAAATTGCAAAGAATTCTTGCTTATCCCTGAGCAAGTGTTTTTTTTTTTTTAATTGAATTAAAATTCTAGGTCTTTCTTAAAACTTCATTCTTAAGATCTTAATATAAGATGACCCCCAATGGTGCACCAAAATCTCAGATTAAGGTGCCCAGATGACTTTTAAATACTTATCATTCTTTTCTTTCCCCAGGATTAATTTAGAATATGTAAGTCTGATCAGGGAGCATTTGCTTAAGAACTTACCTTATGTTGACATTTCTCTATTTTATATATATATTAAAAAAAAAGGCAAAACTAACCAGCACAAGCAATTATCTCTCAAATAAAATTTCCACTAGCATGAATATACTCTGTGTTTTTTTTACTCTTGGCATCTAAGCAGCAAGCCCAGTATGCCCAGATTTCAGTAATACATTTGACACAGAAAATATAAGGTCGTAGAAAGCAGAATATAAAAAAAAGGAAGCATAATTAGTATATTTCATCTGTGTGTTTTTTTGAGATGCTAATTATATCATTTTGATGTACTACTAGAGCTCAGCTAAAGCAATGACAAATAAGGTAAAAGACCTCAAAAGATCTCTTGTATTAAATCATCTGGATTTTTATCAGCAAAAGATCCTGCAGAGCGGATCTGTGAGGAATGGTTCAGCCCTCACAGAAATGTAAACAACTTCATTAACATTCAGGAAGAGTGTTCAGTTATTACAGATCCCATTAGGAAATTAGCCGAGCATCAGTGGGAAGGAGAATGATACAGAAATAACCCGGTGTATTACAAACGTGTAGCAATGGGCCAAGCACGTAGCCTCTGAAGTCGGGCCGTGCTTTTGGGTTTCGTCTGGGGAATAACCACAAGCATCTGAGATGAAATGCGCCCTCCCAGGCTTTCAGGATCTTTAGAGCTGTAATGTTCCCTCACCTAATGTGTTTCCTTTCCTGGAATAGTGTGATCCAAAACTCAATCTCCTCCTCTTCCTTCCCTGTCCTTTGTGCATGTACACATATGCATGCACATGAGGTTTCCAAACCATGCAGTTGTCTTAGCAGAGCTGAGGTGGTTATTCAAAATACGGCTCATCTACTGATGGGCTAGTGGGTAGATTTTTCTTTCTTTTTTTTTTCTTTTTTTTTGAAAGAGTTAACTAGAATCTGGAAAAATGCAGGTTCATTACACTCAGGGAGTAGTCATGCCAAGTTTTTCTCTTGAGGGGAAGGGAGACACTGGAAAACAGTAATATCTTGGATACTGTTAGTGAATAGCAGCGTAGGAAGAGACAAGGAGTCTGACATGCATCGCCACCAAATCCAGCAGAACTGTGTGCTTCTGCCACTGCTCACCTAGTCTCCTGGCCTAAAACCAGGCTGAATGGCAGGCCCTCGCCCAGCTGCTGCATCTCTTGCTAGCAGAGAGGAATAAAATAGGTGGGTACACGGAGTTTGCGTGTGGCTGCGATCCACCTGTAAGGCTACAAAAATCTGCTCGTGTCCTATTTGCTGCCACTCCCAGTAAAGAAGTGGAAGTCCTGAGATGACTATAGCCCTCGCTTGCCAGTTCCTTTGACATTCAGAACGAGCAGTGCAGAGGAAGGGATGGCAAAAGATAGAGTAACTTGTCTTTAGTTTTGTTTTGCACATGACTTAGCATAACTAGCAGTGTTACGCTGATACATGTCAGTGTCATTTGGAGACAGTTTACAATTTTTGGTCCTCTCCCACTGTCTGAAATCATGTATCTCATTTCAATTATTGGCGTAGCTCTATGAGAAATTTTGTTGTCATTTACTCACTGGGGGTTTCTTTTATGAACAGAATGTCACAGTACAAAATAAATTCCTTTATCATTTTGAATTATGTTTTTGTTGTAAGATGTTTTTGGAAGGAATGGTACCATTGCTCAGTCCTGACAGCAGAATCAAACAATATGCCTTTTCTTGTCAGAAAGAAACATAGCCATATGCAGGTTATGATGGTCTGGCTACAAAATTTTATCCATATTTTCCTTATTCTTAGATGACTTTTTTGGATATTCGCTTATGCAGTGAATAGATAATATGATAATATGATAATATGATAATATATATCAAGTCATTGTGACTTAGCATATTTGTGACGGAGCCTAAAGTAAAAACAATATCTGCCTTCCTGTTTTTCAGGCACAAAGAAAACAAATCACAAAAGCCGTTCCTTAATCTCATGCTCTGGGAGGATACATGTTTTAATAGTACACAAGATACTGGTTGCTGCGCTAGTTCCCCTGCAAAATGGCTGTACCAACATTGCAGATCTTTATTAATCTGTTTAGCCATAGGTAATGTGGCATAGACTATTAACCAGGTATGTGTGACCACAACTACCAGAGCTTCAAAATTCAGTTGGAGACAGGAAAATCATAAGGCATGCATATATAAGCCCCCAAAATGCCAGGAGAATGATTGAACCCAAACCCAAAATAAATCTGTTTACAGGAGGTATGTGAGTTAAGCAAGATGGAGTTAATTTAGATGCACACACACTGTAAGTGGAGATCTGCGTATATATTAAGAAAGCAAGGCTGAAAGGACTTTGCCTTTTATATTAACCTTTCCAAGAACAGCCCAGGTTGTGTGAGATAAGGCTACGATTGAAACAGCCACAAAGAACTGAAATACATTTTAGATTACTAGGAAATATTTACTAAATTGTAAATGGGAGCTCCACATGGCAAAACTCAGAGGTCCTTAAAGGTCTAGTTTGTGGCTGACATATGCATGGTCATTCTCAGCTTTACATCTAAAGGGACAAGAGGGTTAACAAGTGCTCCTCAGGCAAGAGGCTCATCCAGACAGCCTGCAGGAGTGCAGGGAGTTTATTTTTAAGACTTTCAATGACTATCTTGAGCATAAGCGATTGGTACGGATGTTGTTAGCAAATTGAAATGCATTAGAGAATAGTATCAATACGTTTCATTCCCCCAATGAAAAACGAATTTCTCTGGCAAGCTGATCAATACATACTGGTATTTCTCAAAGACAAATGCAATTACCATTCTAGATTAAAAGCAAGCAAGCAAAGAACAAACAAACAAACAAACAACAACGACAACAACAACAAAACCCACAGACCTAGTTCCACTAGGAATGTAACAGCTAAATTAGGAGAGAAAGATATAAGGGGGACAGACAGCTTATTGTGATGGTGAACAAACATGCTGACTTAACTCGTGTTTAAATGATGCCAGTTTATCACAAAATACCAGGAATGATCTAATCCCCCTTTAACAAGAGGCTGTGTAGGAGAATTGTTTGAAGTTGTGTAGTTGCAGAGAGCACTTGCTGCATAAAAATGCAAGCTCTCTCCTATTTAAGTTCTATGCTAAGTGATGAGAATGAAGTAGCAGATCTGAGCCTGAAAATGTGACAGTACCACCCAATCTTTCCCTGTTGCATTTAAACCTGAAACTACAATCTTAATTGCTGCTTGCAGAAAACACTGTGATATGAGTGACTCCCATAATCAGCTGTCAGATCATGTTATGCAGATTTTTTTTCATCTGTGTGATTTCATGTGAACCATGCCAACAAAACCCAGTGCCACCTCTAAAAATAACACCAATGCATAGCAATTAAGCACACGAGTCATTCTGCATTCATGCTGCATCATCAATTTAAGCCTTCAAAAGGTTTCAGAGCTAAAACCACAGAGACAAGACTTGCTAAAATCAATGGCATTGTGCCTCATGAGGACTACAGAGGAATACATCTGAATTAATAGCAATATTCATGGGCTGGTTTTCCATTAGCATAAGAACCACAAGCATCCAGAGGCAGATGGTAGAGACGCAAGATGACCCAAGGCTTCTCTGACCCAAGGCTTCTCTGTGAGGGGCGACAGATCCCTTGCTGCTGCTGCCACTTGGCTACAGGATATATCAAAATGTGGCTAAGTATTGTGCCATTTGTTTAGTGCACAGATCAGCCTGGCAACTCTGTTTGCCATGGTGGGGGCTCTGAATAGAGCTGCAGGGAGAAGGCGATGGTGGGTTTGTTCAGCAGTCAGAGCTTCAACTGTTTATGATACCTTAACACTGGATTCCTTTATCCAGGTCTTTGTTAACATAAATTCAGCTTAGAGAACACTTTATGGGTTTAGATAAATCTGAAATTCTGTTATTTGAACAACAGCACTTGCTTCTTTGCATTATTCTGCCTCCTTGTTATTGGTTATAATTCCCTGAAAAAATTAACTGTCAGCAATAGCACCTCATTTGTGTTTACCTACTTAGTGTGTTATTTCCAAAATTATGCTATAATATCCAACACATTATGAATTATTCTGAGAATTAGCAGCTGTTTAACCTAGTTCCTATTAAAAAGAAAAAAAAAAAAAAGTGTTTATAATTTTGGGGTGCTACCCTGAAAATTACTTAAAATTGACTCTAAAATGAGGTATTTTGTAACTGGGAAAAAAGTCACTAAAGGAGTTTCACACAGATTTATCCACTGTTACTTGCAGTACTTAAGTAGATCAACATACATAGGTTGTATGACTCAACATACATAGGTTGTATGACTCACCATTAGGTTGTAGTAGGTCAACATAAGGTTGTATAACTTACCATTAGAACTTACTAAACTTGTAGCATCATGGACTCCCATTTTTCATATTTATTGCTTGATAGGCAATGTATCACTGCAAAGTATTTAACGTATGAAGATCCATATTCTTCAGTTTCTTGGGAGTCCGATGGAATAGTTACCTACAGCCAGTGTAGTCTACTTTCAGAGCCAGAACCGGAGGTACTTTTAGTTGTCCAGATGAGCTGGATGTACATTTACTGCCTCACCATAGCTACAAGAAATATTATCAAACATTATCCTGTGTAGGAGGGAATAACATGGCAGCAGCTTCCTTGATCATTTCCAGGAAAAGCTGCGTCATAGTTCTCAGGTACTACTGCTCTGAGTTACAATTACCCCAAGCCAAATTCTTTTTACATTTTTATCCCTTGCTGAAAGGCTGTCGCACTCCAAGTCCTGTTCTCAGTTAAGACAAACTGTCTTTCTCGTCACTACCACTTGCGTAAGAAGGGAGAGGCACATTGGAGTTTGTAATAAAGGTTTATATGGCAACGTATAACAAAGCCCCCAATTGTTTCCTGAATTCTCTTCTTTTCCCTTCAACCTTTTTTTTTTTTTTTTCAGTCTGTTGCTTCTGAGATACTACTTTTCTAGACTTCTATTTTTGCCAGATAAATGGCATTACCTTGGCTCTTGCAAGCAATGTAGCAGGGAATTACTGAGATCAGGGAGATTATTGGTTTAGCATCTTGTTTTGCTCTGTTTCCTCTTTATAATTCCCCTCTGAATGCTCTTGTTTATTTTTGTAGTTTTTGCTTGCGCTAATATCAAGAGCTGTTCTCCCATCTGTAACCCCCTTGCCATTTAACTTATATTTAATTAAGAAAGGGAAAAGATTTGATCCTACTGGTCATTAAGAGGTTCACCCCGTGCAAACAAAGCTCCCCCTGCTTTCAGTTATACATATGGTCCAACTGGTGGTCTAATTTGCAGAATTCAGCTGGGCCAGCATCCAGGAGGAATGGCTGTTTGAGATTAAATCTGTCCTGAGCAGCTGAATATCCCCTTCTGCCCACCAGAACCCCAGAGATGGGTTATTGCCGTTGAGAGAGTTTGTAGCACTACATAACTCTCTTGTGGTGCCAGCTCCTGCTAGCACAGAACCACCACTGGCACTTCATCTTTTGGTGGCAACCAAAAAAAACCCAAAAGACTGATCTGAGTCAGGCGGCAGCAGGATTTCCCCTCTCCCCTCTCTGCCTCCCCTCAGCATCACCTGGAGCGTCAGGGCTGAGCATGAGCCCTATGCCCTCCGCTTCCCTGCCACCAGCCTCTCCATGGTTGGTGCAACCAGAAGGAAGATCAACCGCTGCTTCTTGGGGTAGGTAATGGGAGACAAAACAGTTCACTGTGGAGGAGGCTGGAGATAATTTGCTTGAGTGGGGAGGGAGCCGAGGAGCCACAGAGAGCTACCCCCACTCAAGTTTCCCGCTGGTCGGTGACTCTCACAGCCATTCAGCACACGCTCCTTTTCTCTCTCAGCTATTGAGATGCCTCTGTAGGTGATGAGTGCTGCATGTGCATGATGCTGATCTCTAAAATTCAGCTGCTAGCATTTAGCATTTAGTTCTTCTTAACAGCAAAAATACAACACATGCTCTTTGGCACTAGTTACACAAAGTTGTGACTAATTCTCTTCAAAGACGGAGCCAAGTACCATGAGAACCTTGGACACCCAGGCTATTAGACTATTATATCTGTACGCATGTCATTAAGAGACAAAGCTCTTACAAAGATGTAACGAATTTAAGGAATCCTACAAAGATGTAGGAAACCATCCTGGATCACCAGCTGGATGATTAGGGTCTTCCTCCAAAAGCCACGGAAACCTCTCCCTCGGGCTGCAGCATTGGGTGGACTCTATTTTAAGGTTCAAGGTAGACTGTTTTGTCAAAAACATTTTAAGAATCCAAAGTTGGGAGTGGGGACAGGAGCTGGCTAGGAATACTTGCCTGTCACATAATCTGGACCTCATGTCACACTAAGCTGGCTCTTATTCCCTATAAAATCTACATTTGGGAAATGCTTTGGCAAGTCAGATAGTAAGCCAGAAATATAGTTGTTTGCTTCAAACAGCGGTAAAATGAAGCCCCAAGCCCCTTCACTGAGTGGTCCAAATGTCCACCTATACTGTGGAGCTGTCCTGGCTCCTCAGCCTGCATTTATATTGTCCATGCAGAGATAACCTGTCTCAAAGTACCCTCTAGCCTAGATATCCTCTGAGAGGGAGTTCAGTCCTCTTTGTGAGAGCTATTTGGTCTCTCCAGATGAGAACAAACTAAAATGTGTGCAGTTTGAACAACAGTGAGACAAGAGTCTTAAAGTCTGCTATAAGCAAGTAAAGCTAATAACATAGACCTGTCTTTACATGTGTTTTTCAGTAAAGAGTAGCAAAGGGCTCCATTTTATCCTGATGCGACATAGCAACAAATGGCTTGTCTATGCCATTGCATAATGGCAACAAAGCAAATGCTGTGAGTTGATTCCTCAACATTTGTCTGCAAAGGTGAAATCCATTTCTGAGCAGAGAGGCAGCATATATCTCAGTCTGTGCATCACTTGTGGGCCACTAAAATAGCTAGAATGGCATTGGAGGTGTTTTCATGACTTCTGAAGAATGGGAATTTTCAGCTCTGCTGCCTCAGAGAGAAGTAGTAGGACAAGATTTGAATAAAGTTGGACAAAAGTTTGTAAATTCGACTTATGAATCGTTCTACTTATGAATCACACTCTTTCACTGTGATACATGTTGTGAATGGAATTGTGTCCCTTTCTCTCTGCCATGTTTGTGAACCTGGTAAAAACAGTGTTTTTTCCTCTGTTAAAAAAAAAGAAAAAAGAAAAACATGCATGGTCTTTTTTTCTCTTTTTTATTAACTCGACATTGTGTCCTACAAATACGATTTGTCATTCACCAGAAGATTTGAAATGTAGACTTAAGTTACACATAGGTATAAAAAGCACAGAACAGCACACACTGTACCACTGTTTAGACCAGAAAACATTGTCCCATAGATAAGAGCGTGCACAAGCTCAGCACCATCACTCTTTCTACCTCGGGGATTCAGTCTTCAAAGCTGCAGATGCTTCTGCTTCTTTCCCCTCAGCTTTTGAAGCCTTGCAGGTTTTCCCCTGGTGTTTCTCACCCAAGTCTGGACCAGGGAGCCACAGGGCAACTCCATCCTGCTTCACCACAGGTTATAAAACCTCACATTCCTACTGGCTCTTGAGAAATGTTTTCCTCCTTCTCTTAGTATTTATGTACAATAAATGAAGGGATATTGCGCCTT
Organism: Nothocercus julius; assembly: GCA_013398735.1. Taxonomy (NCBI): domain Eukaryota; kingdom Metazoa; phylum Chordata; class Aves; order Tinamiformes; family Tinamidae; genus Nothocercus; species Nothocercus julius. Next base: position 3,942,227 of record VZSV01000023.1, on the reverse strand, counting down.
TGATTTAGACATATCTCTTGCCTCATACTTAAACAATAACTTGAAAAATATTTTACAAAGAAAAAGAACATTGTTCATCTGAATGTCATTCATTATTATATTGCTATATTTTATACCCTATTATTAATATATACAAAATTTCTTAATTGCCTTTTACAGATGCATGGAAGCATATAATATAACAGTTTTAAAGTATCCCATTTTTAGATTTTTTTTCCTTGGCTCATGTCAATCTCTTTAATAAACTATGGTTGCTTGGAGAATATAGGAAGTATTTGGAATGTTGTTTAAAGTTTAATAGTAACTGGTAGCATTGTCCATTTGCGGCCTGAATGGTTGGAGCACCTGTCAGGGCGATCTGGTAGAGATAGCAGCATCATAAGACTCAAACGATCTTCGAAGGCTGTTAATGTGCAGTGTCGATGGGTGCCGTGTTTGGTTCTTTATTTGGGGCTTTTCTTTTCTTGGGCTGCGTTTTGTTTTTGTTTTCCCTCTGTTCTCGGTTTTGTCTTCGGGCTGCTCGCCCTTTGTTTTCCTGTTTTGTCTCCTTACTTTCTTCTTTGCTGGACTTTTTTCGTTTCTCCTCCCTATTTTTTTTCCCTGAAATAGAAATGGTGGCATGTTAGAAGATCTTGCTTGGGCTGTTGAAACGTCTGACTCTCTTGCTTTGCTGCGGGCTGTAAAACCTGCCCTGGATTAGCACCTCCTGATAGAAACCAAACACGAGCGCTAGTGTTTGGCAGTGCCAGCTCTTGCTCACACTGCTAAATGTGGTCACTGGCCCAGCATCGCCTCGTCAGTCTGGCTAGCTAAGGTCTCCCTGGGCAGTCTCGGTGTTTTAGAGCTGGTATAAATATCTCACGCACTAGTTCCCTCTCTCCCCTAGCCCGGGGCACTGTTCCCTGTACTCCACCAAAGCACAACTGGACTGGGGACTTCTGTGGCCTACGCCAGGTAGCTTTAATATCAACTGCTCTACCTGGAACTCAGGCCAGGAGCCACAGCAAATGATGCGGGAGTATGGGAAAGAAAATAGCCCTCTTGTTACTGCTCTATCACCATCGCTGCTCAGCATCTAAGTCTTAAAAAACCCACCTTCCTCCTATTAGCCCACATCCCACCCGTCCCGTGAGGATTTCCAGCATTGCACACTTACTCCATGACAAAAGGCCGCTCCAGCACACGTGTGCGGCCCTCAACAAAACGAAAAGTGATCTTCCAAATCTCAAGTCAAGCTATAAACCATCATTACAAAGGTAGGCGTTCAAGCTTTTTTTTCCTTTGTTGCTTTACATACTTCTTCCAGTAGAAAACAGAGGGTTTTCTTACTGCTGGAGACCTCTCCAGTAAAGCTTCTAGCCCCTTCAGAATATTAAAACTTGCGTACTGGCTGTGGGTGGTATTTGTAAAGTGCATTCATGCTTCTACCTCTTTCATTTACCTTAGAAACAGGTGCAGGTATGAAATACTGACTCAAACGTGTATATATGCCCATGCCTAAAACAAATTTGATTTTTCCTTTGTGCAACTGGTTCAGCTACAGAGGCATATGACTGAAATTCTCCTTTGTACAGAAGAGTCCCAGGAATGTCTTTAAAAACAACCTTTCCTGAGGCTTACATAACACAGGGTCACGCTGACCTGTAGGGTTCATGCTGCCTCCCTACATGGGCAAATATCTGGCCAAACTGTTTTATGATACCATGGTAACATCATTACTGGAGATAAACTATCCCTATCCATCATAGAAAAAAAAAAAAAAACAAAACAAAACCACACCACTTTTTGCTGTTAAATACCAGCAGAAATAATGCAGCTTTCCCTATACCTATGTTGGGTAATAATAAATCTTAATGCTTTGGGGTGTGTTGAATTCAGGGAGCTATGGCCATTCCAGAGCTGGAAGCTGGCTGGGGAGTTTCTTAAAGCTTGATAGACTCTGTAGGAGTAGATAGCAGCAGGGGCAGGACTTGTGGGTTTGCACGGAGAACAAAATAGGTCAGACAGAGAAAGATTCAGAGGAGGTGAAGAAAGAGGGGAAGGAGTAAGACCAAGAAGTGAGGATAGGCCTCCAGAAGAGGACATGCATCCAGTTTTAATGCTACATCTTACTAAGAGATACTGTGCATCCATACTCCAATGACAGTATTCCATTCCAATGATTCATAAGTAAGGTTGTCCCCAGAAGAAACAGGTATTCATATTTATGTGTGTGAACATAGGCAGAACACAAAAACTATATCTGAAAGTTTTGAGAGAGACTTGGCATCTAACCAGTGATTTATCTAGGCATGGCTTTACTGTTTCTGTTTCAGTCAGACGGATGTCAGTATAAAGAACAAGCAAACATAATCTCTGGAAGTGCTTAGAACCCAGTCATTCTCTTTTGCTTAGGACCTGAGAGTCTGTTGTTGGGTGTGCTTGGAAGCTGACTGGTTTGGAGTCCTCTGTGCAATATTATACATGAGTTATAACACGTCCATGCAGCGACTGCTCTTTATGAGTGGGTCTGTCCTCTAGACCAGTGTTGTCCAGGGATGCAGTAAAACACAGACCGCATGGAAAGGTCATCTTTGTTCATGTTGGTCACTTAATTCCTTTCACCGCTATTTTAAAATAAGTGGGAGTTTTTATATGACTATAATGTTACTTCCAGTGTGTCCTCAGTTCACTTTGGAAAAGGAGGACTAGTCTGCTGGCAGTTCAAGTTTGCTGTGTTATCTGCCAGCATTGGGATGTAGCTTGAGCAGGATTTTTGTGTGCCTATCTGCTCCTGCTCATATCCTTGCTCTTATCTCCCCTGATATGTGTTCCTGAATATTTCTTTTTCTTTCTAACACCCACTGAACCACGCTTCTGCAGAGCACATCGAACTGCAGCCCAGAATTTCAGTGGAACCACATCTGTCTGTAACATGGAAAGTGGTAAACAAGGCACAGGCAGTTTCAAGTTTATGTTTGAGCTATTTTGCATCTGAAGAAGAAGTAAAGGCAAGGAAAGGAATAAACTTGAAACTGATCAAAAAACATGATGTAATAATGAAACTTAGAAGACAACATTCTCAGGAAATTTCAGTTTCTCCTATGAAGAATTTTGTTGTTGGGAAACTCCTCTGCATTGCTGTATGTAACATTATATGTACATATATGCATTTAAAAAAAAAAAAGCCTTTGCATGTGTCTGTATGGCATTTAAACAAAGACCTCCCTTAGAAAAAGAAAAAGAAAAAGAAAAAGAAAAAGAAAAAGAAAAAGAAAAAGAAAAAGAAAAAGAAAAAGAAAAAGAAAAAGAAAAAGAAAAAGAAA
>VZSV01000023.1:3881963-3938727 GCA_013398735.1 Nothocercus julius | reverse complement strand
GGCGGTCGCGGCCCGTGGGAGGAGGCGCCGCGCGCCCCGGCGCCCTCCCTTGCTCCCCTTCCCTTCCTCCCCTTGCCTGCGGCCCGGCCTTGCCTGGCGGGGTGGCAATTCCCTGCGGACGGTAGCCGGAGGGCAGCGCTGTGCCGCGCGTGGGGGCGTCGCTGCTTCCCGGCGCGCCGCGGGAGCCTCCTCGAGCCATGCGCGGGCACGGCGTGGTCACCGCTGCTTATGCGTGTCACAGACCCGTCTAGCAATTAAAAGTAGCGAGGATAACAGCAAATAGGAAGACAGCCAGACATTTTCCAAGAGAATGTTTTGCTGGTGAAGGTGTGGATTCGTCAAAGAGTTTCGTGGAGTAATTATTTGGAATTACACGGGTGTTATATCAGAACTGAAAGGTCATGCAGGCAACAGGACTAGATTTAGTCTACAGGTATGACCCAGTCAATTTGCTTGCAGAGGGACTTTGTTCCTTGTAAAGAAAGGCAACTTTTTATACTGAAGAAAATCTACAGACAAGGTTTAATTTTGAGAAGTGCAGTAGTTCAAATTAAATTCAGATGGTGAAATTAATTCAGAGAACCATATGATTACCCATCAGATCAGCCTAAAGGCACTGAGTGCTTGTTAGCCTAATTTATAGCCTGCGGGCTAAGAAGTCCCTGTGTTTTCGTTTAGGTAATCCATGTCTGAATACATCTTTATATAAGTAAAACGGAGTATTTTAAAGAACCCTTGCATAATCACGTCAGATATGGTGTTCCCACTACACACACAGGTATTTTGCAGAGCTCAGAGAAGGAGCATGGGAGAATTCGATGCTTAAAGAGTATCATGTGAGAGAGTGTTATTTACAGGGAAAAATAAATTGATTGGCATAAATTAATCACTACACATTCTAAAATCCACCACACGTTCTAAAATCCATTTACGGTAGGCGCTGTCGCTTGGTCGCACCCTGTTATATTCCTCTATAATGACACAGGCAGCTCAGGGCAGCCTGTCTGCTGCCTGTTTCCTTCCACGTGCACCGAAACGCCTAAGTGCTGTAGAAAGCCACAGTCGGACCGTACAAACTGCCTGGCTTTGGTGGGGCACGTCGCAAGATGGGTCTGACAGAAACCCGCCAGGCTGGAGAATTTGGCCGCAAGCATTTGGGATTATTGTGCTTCTGCTGGAGGTCGTTCCCATGAAGAAACTTGCCCTGGGAGAGCGGAAGGGGCAAGAGGAGTCACTGAACGGCTTCTGCCGGGATTGCAGGCACCTACGTAAGAGGCCTCTATCCGGAAGGGTCTCGGCATTTCTACCGCATATGTCGCCACGAGCCACAGAATCCTCCCCACTGCACTGTAACAAACTGCAGACCTATAATAAAAGACCGCAAGCCACAGCTGTAACGTGCCGTGGTGTTCCTTCACACTCCCCGCTGCCTCAGCCGACCCCTGAGAGCCTCCACGGGGACGCTGTGAGCCCCGGGGCCCGGAGGAGGCCGTGAGGTATGGGGGGCCAAGGGCCACTGCTCCCTCCCGGGCGCTTCTTTCAGTCCTTCTGGAGTTGCTGCCCTTCCTCACAGTGCTACCTGCAGAGTGCTGACGGGGAAGAGGGACATGACACAGGCTCCAGAGTCACTTGCTATTGCTCTGCCTATGATCAAATCTTATCGTATTATTCAAATGGGTAAGTTGCTCTCATTTCCAAGAAATGTGACTTTTTTTTCTTTTTTTTTTTTTTCTTTTTTTTTTTGGAACACAAGCAGTAACTCACACTGCCAACTGGCAAGCTAACAAACCTCAGGACCCACAACAGCCCAGTGATGCAAAGGACATTGTCCTTTCATTCACAAGACATTAGCAACTGATTCATCTGGTAAGGCTTTCTGCACTTTCAACAGCCCAGCTTTCTTATCAGTGAGTACTGTGCACCTGGCTATGGTAACCCCATTTTCTAATCACTAAAGAACAGAATGGTGAGGGTCGGCAAGTTCAGAATTTCCCAGGTGCCACATGACTCAGGGCCTTTCCTGTCCGTATTTCTCTCTCTTGAAGATGCACCAACTGCTGAAGTAGATCCGGGTAAAAAATTTTAAGGAGCCCGAAGGTGTTTAAAGAGCAATTAAACTGTCTAAACATCGGTTCTGCTGCTGCTGAGATGCATGAGGAGAGCCTACATGGCCAATCCAGATGGGCACTGGCCTTAAGGTTTGTGTTATATCCTCAGTCCCATGTGATACCTGTCATGTGTCTCACAGCTTCTCAAATGCTGCAGATACCTATAGCTGAGCAACCACACTAGGGCCTGAGTGACTCACTCATATTTCAGTGCCTATCTCCTGTTGAAAACAGCAATATTTCTGTAGATGCGGGCTCTAGGTGACATAGGAGCCTGAAGCATGAGGTTTAGGGTCCTTGAACTTCATTTGCCTCCGAAAATAGAACCTGTACTCCTAAAATACATTAATTTAAAAAACGTTGCTTCTAATTTATGCGGTGTGTGCTTGCTTAACGAGGCAGGCGTGTTAGGGGGAAAGAGAAAGGCAGGAACAGATCAGGCCCACGCAACAGCCGTTTGCTACAAGCAGCAGACAAATTAGGATTAAAGGAGCACGAGCAAATTCAGTGAGCCAAGAAAGGATGTGTCAGAATTTGCTGCTGTTACAGCTAAGGAAAATGTTGATCCCTGTTATGTGTATGGGAAGTTAAAAGAGCTAGAGCAGCTAGAGAGAGAAGATTTCTACAATGACTTCTGTTTGCTGTTTGCACACACATTTACTGCTGCCTGTGCCAAACAGCCTTGGGGGATTTATTTCCTTGTGCACTTGTCTGTTGGGACTAAGGGAATTTGTTAGCAGCCTTGTTTTAATCAGGACTAATGTTGCACTAACATTAGCAATTTTATAATTGCATGACCACTTTGATCTTATAAGAATGCACAGTATAAAATCCGAGCATGATTTCCAGAGAAGAAAGTGATAACTATTTAACGGAGCATAAAACCACTTTGCACTGCCTAGGACAGGAAGTGACACACGCCGTGCTGGAATTTAGGGAGGTGGTGTTTTCTCTCAGACCTGTATGCTGAGCCTGTTTTGAGATGATTATTGATGACATCTGAAAGGGATTCGAGTTTTAGCTCTCTAAAAGACAGGAAAAGGTAGATGTGAGTTCAGATCCATCATATGGCTTTCTTTTAAGACTAACAGAATCAAATGACAATACAAATGTTCCACAGAGACAGTAGTGATTAGGTACCGAAAAACCATTCCCTGTGGTGAACAGCTTTTTGCCAGAATATTGGCATAAATCTATAATCGCTTGTTCTCCTTTTGGACACCAATATTCCAAGTCCTCCCATTAGCCCACATTGCAGCCATAAATATAGCTCTTTTTAGAGACTAAGTTCAGCTGGTGCTTTTAAGTGAACCAGAAATAAAAATGCGATGCTGCCTTATGTCAGAGCTGCATGTTTAGTCTGCCTCTCTAGAAATAATCAAGAAAAGTTATACATGATAAGAGACAGATGCTGGTGCTTCAGCAGACATTTGAACTCTTTCTAGTACAATAGTACAAAGGGGAAAGCCTCAAAGAAAATTGGTTCTTTAGCATTAGCAAATTTGTACTCAGAGTGTTTTGAAGCGAGGGATAAACAAGAAAAGCCTTTTTCTTGGCTTTACTTAAGCTATTTGCATTAACATAACCTGTAAATTTTGCAAATATTAATATCATCCAAATGTTTGGATGCGCCCATAAACCATGCAGTGCAATACAGAATGCTTTTTTCTCTAAATGACCATGGCTTGATTCTGGGCTGAGCTATGTCTTTAACACTGATATTGAGGTGGAATTGCTAACGTTAGTTAACTTTTACTGAATCCTGAATCCTGGTCCATGTCTCAGTACTGAACCTTCATTTGGTGTTAGTCTTACATGTGTGTGCATTTGTGAGCACATTTATGCGTGTATTTAAATGCATGCGCAGCCACACAAATATAACTCCACAACTTAGAACCTCAGGTAAACCACCGCGGTGCTGGGTTGGAAACCTGAAAAGGGCCGTTGTCTTTCGCCATCTGGTAGCTTTCCATCACCTTTTCTGCTCCAGATGTAAATTAGGAGCAGTGTCTGAGTGCAGCAGCCCAGGGAGCACTGTTACTAATGTGGGAGGCAGAACCTCCGTGCTGCGAACACTGCAGGTCTGTTCCCAACATGACCCCTCTGCCAACAGGGCCAAGAATGGGTAATACAGAGTTGGCTGGGCCAGCACTTACTGCCCAAAGCAGTGATCTGAGATTTGTTTGTAAGGAAACCAGGGTGAATGGGGGCAACTTGGGAGAGCAGGGAAGGGGGGGAATCTCACTTTCATAAGTAGTTGAGAGATCAGAAATGTTTCTAGGACCTCTAGTCTGGATATACACCTAACTTCATCTGCACTAGGGCATTAAGAGAGTGTTGATGACTGTCCCTGCCATCTATAATGTCCCTGGCATAGCCTTGGCTTGGACTAACCTGGGCAATGTCGGGCATGTTTTAGAGTTAGTGTGGCCCAGGGATGATTCTTGACAGTCTTTCTGAATGTGGCCACTCGGTTTCTGAAACAAAGAAAGTTTAATAGTATGAATGTGGCCTGATCATGTCAATTGGAATCAGGAACAGAGAAGCTGGGTACCTGGCAGCATTTCATTTTCTAGTATAGAAAATGGCCTTCAGTTGCACTTGGAGCCCTTTCCTTATACTTCTTTAAGTTTCTTGGTGTTCCAGAAAGGTGCAGAAGGAAGAATGGGAAGTCAACAGGATACCACTCTGCCCTCCCTTTGCATGGATCACTTATCCCACCTCTTCTAAGCTAAGTTTGTTTGCTTTCCCACATGGAGTGATACGTGTGCTGACAGGTGGATGGAAGTCCATGTACACTTCACAGGTAGCCCAGCCCAACCTGACTGATTGATCAGCTAGTTGTCAGTAACTAATATACACAGGGAAGGGAGCCCCTGATGGATCTACTCAGCAAAATCATCAACCCAGAACCAGAGTGTTATTATTTAAATCTGCTGAAGGCCAGATTCTGCCCTCTGTTGTACTTTTTCAAACACGGTGAGGTTGTTGAAGTTGGTCTCTGGTGTAAATGAAAGAAGAATCTACTCCTAAGGATGCTTTTCAAAACCGGGTGTTAATCTTTCAGTTTCACCTCCCCAAAATACATGTATATACATATATACACTCTATCAGCTCGCCAAAGCATTGATACTCCCCCCTCCAGGAAGTACCAGTATTTCGCAATACATTTTTAACTTGAATGGAATGACAAGTGAGGTTTCAAAATGTCCTACAGAACAGGGACTCATGTTAAAAAAAGAGGACCTGAAGTTTTGAAAAGGATGTTGCACCATCTCTCCGAGTTTCTGGGCAGATTCCCTCATCTACTCACAGGACAGCTGACAGTTCACCAGGTAGATGTCAAACTTAGGTGAAGGGGGAATACCAAGACCTCTGTCCTGCCGCTGACATAGTCTTGGGAGCTTTCCATGCCAAAGTAATTCAGAGAGTGTCGTAGGAAGCTCTGGGAGCCCAGATGACCAAGACCTTTTGAAAAGGATCTCAGAGTTTTCAAGCTCTTGAGTCCTTCTCAGGCTGCCAGGTGAGCTGCCAGAGCCCACCCAACAGAGACGCTGGAGGAAGAGTAGGCAGAAGCCAAAACACAAAGGCAAAATGGTTTCACAACCTATCTGCTTTCCACTGGGACTTCCCTGGAATCAGCATGTTTCTGGGAAATGTGATGACTTTGATAATTTGGCATTTTCCATTCCTTTGGAAAAATTCAGCCCTATAAAATAAGAAACCAAAGATTTCTAAGAAAAGGTCATGGAGGACATGCATAAAAAAAAAACCCAAGTGTTTTAATGCTGCCTGTAAGTCTTCAATTGAAAATGAATCACGGATAGAAATTGTGTAAATTTTATCCAGCTCTTTCATTTTTTTTCAAGAATGTGATAAGTTTACTCTTTTTAAATCCCTCTGGGAATGATCTGAGAGTCTAGAGCTGTTTGTAGTAACACTGGATTTGCGCAGTGAAATTAGCAATTGGCTTTCTGAGTAGTCTCAAGTGGAATGTGAAGAACGAGTATTCCACATGACAATGCAACACTTGAATCTATTTTATTTAATATGCTTTATAAACTGTTCACCACCCTGCCATTTAGATCTGACATGAGCAAAAGTAAATGGCCCAAAGGTTGGATGAGATGCAGCCCCTGCTGCAATGAGAAAAAACCCTCTCCTGACACAGAGCACCGGGAAGCTCTATGAAAAGTCTGGAGCCATCCCACCAGTAGATCTGCCATGTGTCTTGTCTGCACAGTTCCTACCAACAGTATATAATGGTAACAGTAAAAATCTTTTATTTTGCTGGTGCGTGGAAGTGGAGTCCTAAGAGTACTACACTAATGCCAATAAGATGATGATAATGCCAGGCTTTCCACTTCTGAGCATGCCCATGGGTTATGCTCAGCATGTAGTGTGGGGCTGGTGACAGGAGTTGAATTCTGGGGTTGCAAAAGGTTTGAGGAAACCCGAAGCAAATGTGAAGTGAGAGACATGCTGTATTACGATGTACCACAAGTCACAACCTTCTCTAACCTCTGAAAACTGGGATTCAGGGGACCGTCTGTCTTTTTCCAGCCCCTCCTTTCTCCCTCTGAGCAAGCCCCCTGTACTTAAGTCAAGTATTGTTACATAAATCTTTTTAAAACAAGATAAGCAACCAATTCCCCTCCTACCCCAGGTACTTTTGGACTAGTTAAAAGCATTAATAAAAAACACCCTATTTCTTCAATTCTGAATCTCACCTCTTTTTGCTAGTGACTCCTTAGGCACATTTTTATAACATACGAGACATCTGAGTGGGAATCACTGTACAGTCAGATAGAAGATTAAACACTCTGGGGTAAGAAAACAGCAGACGATTGGTGTGCACATACTGTAATAGACCCTGAAAAGAGCAGGATGTTCTGTCCACAGAGACCAAAGCAAATGAACCCTTACCCTAACAAAAAACTCTATAAAGTAATTGAAAATGAGCTTTTCATGCAGTTCTGTGGTATTTGTATAACTTATCTATCTACTCGGAAAGTGTGAGTTGCTTTCGATTAGAAAACAGAGATTGTAGCGACCGTAAACCTGAATATGCACCGTAGTGTTTAGAGGGATGCTGTACTAACACAGGGGCTCTTTCGTGTTGATATGTTAATACAGGCTCCGAACTCCACCTCCATAGTACAGGGAGATTGCAGGACTGAGGGCTATGTTAGATATTTAAGGTATTTATTCATCATAGCTTTATATATATATATGTATAATATATATTCATCATAGCTTTTGATTTAAGAGCACTGGGGGAAAAGTCCAATAACCTAAAATAAGTTGAGGCTGGAAATGTGATACTTGGTCTCAGTGGAGGACTTGTATTTTTTTTTTCTTTGTTTTCAGTAGTGCTTTGTAATAAAGTTTTTAGATAACTTCCTCGGCCTCCACATCTGTAAAATGGAGATAACTTTTCCTTAGCTTTGGGAAGTGCTTTGGGATCTACAGATTAAAAGCACCACTGGTGCAAATCAAAGCCACTCAGGAGAACAGAAGGACTCCTGCTGACTTGGGGAAGTATTTTGAGGAACCAGCCATCATGCTTCAATGGTACAGAGAGCTCAGGGTGCCCCTTTACAGAGCACTGTTTTCTTGCTCATCCTTAAAGGTAGCGTGACTGGCTCACCCACTGCTATTCTCTCCCACCACCCACATCCGTGCAAGGAATAAAATCAGTTCCTCTGGATTTGAACTAAATCCTTCTGGTTTAGCAACGAACATTTCTACTTAGGCAACAAACATCTGTTGTCTGCCATTCATTAATATTAATTATAAATGGTCACTAGCTTGTGGGATCCAAGTCCACCAGCTGAGATTTTTCCAATTCTGACCTTGTTAGGGTTTGTATAAAAAGTGTTCAGAAGGGTGCTTCTAAGTTTGAAGCCAACAGTAAGTGCAATTTGCAGAGTACAGCATTTGGATTAGGCACTTAGAGCAAGGGCAGTCAGAAAGGGTGATGGGGAGTGGGGGAGGAGGAAGGGAAGAATATAGAGCCTAAAACAGTGTTCCTTTAAATGTTTTAAACCTTCCTGCAGGCTAATGACAGGGAGAGGCATTGTCCATAATGATACCGGGCCATCCATTACACATTACTGTAAATGAAGGGTTGCGTGAATTCAAGGTTGTTCATCTCATGTTTCAGGAATGTAGCTGTGTTTCATGTCTGAAGCCTGTTTTCCTTTTAAATGGAGTTCTTCAGATGACAAATGGGAGAGTGAATTTCAGAAAGCAAATGGGCAGAAGTAAATACACGCTTAAGAACAAAGCAGAGACATAACTGTAGTTGTAAATCTTTATACTGGGACTACTGTTTGCCATAGATATTGGGGACGATTAGATTAGAATAAAGAAGCTTCACTACTGGGTCATTTGGAACCAAAAATCAGCAGGAAAAAAATCCGTAGTTCATAGTTGATTGTTAAATTCTAGTCTTAGTATTGCCTATGTATGTTGCATTCATGGACCACTGATTCATTTTTTTACTGCCATCTGGTATGTCAGGGAACTAACAATTGCAATTTTAGGTTTTTTTTTTTTTTTTTTTTTCCTGAGCTTTCCGTCAAATGCATGGACGTTGAATTTTTAAATGATAAATATTTATTACTCATACTTTGATAATAATTGAAAACTGATGAAGGCAAAGCACGAAGAACGTGGCAGACATCTCAGTAATGCAAAATGCCTAAACTGGACAAACTGGAAAGAAAGTTGGTTTCAATTCCTTGACACAAGCCCAAATAAAACTGACCTTCGTAAAGACAACAGGAGACTTTATACTGGTATCTGTGGACAGAAATTCTTGGATGTGTGCTCTGTAGCTGTGCAGTATGCTGTCTCTCCGGGGAAGTCTTACAGAAGGCAATAGGCATGAAAGAACTTTATGGAAATTTTGCAGAGATTTTAGAAATGTGGGGTTGCTTATCAAAGCGTTATCTAGCCCATTACTGCGCTGCAAGGCAGGACTGCTATACTTAGACTGTTTTGATAGATGTTTGTCTAACCTCCCAAAAAATCTTCCATGATGGAGATTCCCACAACCTCTCTCCTGGTCTTTATGATCTCTGATAATAACATTGGGTGTTATCATCTTGTTGAAGCATTCCGAAGCTCTTTTAGACCTTTATAACGACACATTATGACGGCAAGCATTTTCTTTCCCAGAGCTATGGGTCTGAAAGAGAACAGGGGCGGGGGCAGCCTGAGCAAACCAGAGGCTTCCTCAGGTGTCCAAGCGGGCAGGATTGCGTGCTGAGGAGAGCCAAGGAGACTCTGGATGCAGCGACCTGGGTGGGGAAAAGCAAACAGAGTCGCCTGGGTGGGGAAGAACAGACAAATATCCAGTAAGAAGAGGAGAAACTGCAGCCAGAAAGTGCTTCTTTGTTTCCACTGAGTTATAGAGGAATGCCGAAAATCCATTCTTTACAGGCAGATCCAAGGAACTCTAAAAGTCAGTGGGATTTCAGTGGGTCTTGGATGAGGCCCTTGAAAAGAAGAGCAGCTAATGCAGGAGTGAATGAGTGCCATTGCTGTCCACGATTTACAGCGTTATAACAGCATTGCTATACATGGAAGTGTTCCACGGCCCAGGATTTAACTGATTAAACAGTACTGTATGTGTCACCATTAGGCTTGATACATCCACTGCTTGATTTACTCTGTAGCTCACATATCCCAAATGTTTTGCATTCTTGGACTAAATTTGATAGATGTGCTAGCAAACTTCTCCCCTGTGCTTGTTCTTCTTTCCAGTACATGGAGGCCAAAATGGTGAGGGTTTTAGCTCTGCAGATGGGAAGGGCCAAGTGAGTCCTGCTGTTAGACTAACCACTTCTCTTCATCTTTCCTCTGTGGTAATACTGCCCAAAGAAGAGAAAGCAGCTTGCTTTGATCTTCCGAAAAGTCAAAGGAGAGAAGCTGTCAAGGTATCTTGCCATGGCAATCAATCTGGAAGTGGCTAATTTTTATTTCTAACTGATTAGTGAGCTCCTCAGGAAGAGCTCCATTACTTGCTAAAAAACAGGGCAGGATCTTTGAAAATATCAGCTTGAGAACTGATAGAAACATCAGTCTGGAGAAAAAGATAGATGAATGAAGAAGGTACAAGCAGACCAAGGATGTGATGCAGGACGGGAGAGAATGATACACGTTTTTTCCACACATGGTCTCTGCTCTCTGAGTAGAGACAGTGGCCATGGCTCCCCGTTTCCTCTCCCTGGAGCTGTGCAGAGTGATGGCACGTAAGGCAAACGTGCTGTCGTTTGCTAAGGCCCACCTGTACTGCAAAGAAGGACAGGGACCAAGCAAACCCTGGAGCGTCTACACTGCGTTACTGTTAGTTCATTCTGGGAATCTGTTCAGACTGCAACAACCATCTCTATTTCCCCACACAAATCTGCTACAGAGAGAATAGCCCCTACTAACCGGGTTGCAAGCCAGCTGCTGCCCAGGGCCTTGTGATCCAGTATCGGACTTCTGCTTGTTTTTATTTAGCGCTGTAGACATAGCTGTGGAGGTCAGGTTTTGAATCTGGAGCTGCTACTCTCAATCCCAAGCACTTTTATTTAGAAGGAATGATATCAGAAAGGTGTTGGAAATCTGATACTGACTGGGTACATGAAGAGGACTGTGGCAGGGGGGAGGAAGAGGGTGAGAGGTTTGTTTGTGCACTCTTGTTTTTCTAAAAGATGCCAGCAGTCCTGGAGCACAAGATGGTTCCAGAAGGGAAGATCAGAAAGAGAAATTTTCAATCTCTGATTTCAATCCCTTCCTTTGCTTAGTGAGCTGAGGAGAGCAGCTGTCATATGTGGTCCACATTTTAACAGAAGAACGCAATAAGCTTTTTCTGATTCACTTCTCTTACAGGAGCAATTGACCACACACTTCTTTTTAAAGTTTAAAATGATTGCTGTTTCCATTAATATGAGGTTGATGTTGTTTACCCACAGCGTGTCCAGCACATTTTTTAGAACATGTTCCAGAAGATCTTGGGGCAGCTGAGTGACCTTCCATCTGCTCCCAGGCCTCCCAGAACAGGGAGGAGAAAGGAGGAGAAAAGAGAGGCGCTGGCAGCAGAAGAGGTGAACATCTCCAGAGAAGTACAGAGAGAAAGTCATCCCAACACCATGCTGCACTAAAACCTTCTGTATATCTGAAGACCTAACAGGTCAGTAAGGCTTTTTTTTGATATGCTTTTGTTGTTGTTGTTGAGATGCCTAGGATTCAGAAGCTGCACATTACCTAGGTGCACAGCCGAACATGCTCTAGGTGGAGAGTCACCCAGCACGTGTCACCTGCGTGCACAATTTATACGTGCCAGTCAGAAGGGTGACGGGTGAGGAGGATTTAGTGCTGACACCAACAGCGAGACCCCAGCCTTCAGGCCTGTGGGAGTGGATAACACTGTGCGCCCTGCCTGTGCCCAGGGTATTCCCAGGGAGACAGTTTTGTCGATTTTGCAAGGAACAGATTCTTAGCCTCAACAGCACTGCTCTTGGAGGCTGGAAATGTGTTAAAGTTAAAGAGTCAAAAGCCCTGCAAGGGAAGGAAATGAGAGGTTCTCTTGGCAGAAACAAACAGATAATAAACAGCTAAACTCTTCGCAAGACAGATTCCTCAATTATAGCAACTCAGATTTGCAAAGGCCGGAGTTATGACCCATTGGCGTATGCAGTATGTAAACACAAGGATGCAGTAATTAGCTTCATGTTCATTTTGAAGCTTCTGAAGTCCTTTGACCCACCATGGAGTAAGGTCATTAACCATAACCACGCTAGTGACCTTCACACAGATCACCCCATCTCTCACAGTTATGCTAGAGGACTGTGCACTGTGATGTCTCTCTAGTTTATGAGTTCCCGTCCTTGTTTTAAATGCCACAATACATAAGGGAGAAGATATGACTTATGAGATGAGCTGTGATTGAGGTATCTTGCTTTTCCATGTACCTATGCATAAAACTTAAATGTCGGTAAGTAAAAATACTCGGTGCCAAACATACCCAGAATTTCCTCCAACTCTCTTTTTTTTTTTTTTTTTTTTTTTGAATCAGAAAAAAATGTTTTAAAATAGTAAATTGGGGAATTACTGGCTTGTTTGGGCTTCCATTGTTCTGGAAAAACATACTTTTTATCATTAGTGTGTGGAAAGGGTAGGAACAGCCCACTTACAGCCTGTTCTGTAAAGGATAATTCAACTGTGAATAAGCAGGTGTCCAGCCATTACTAGATATTCATTAACAAAACAGCGTGCTCATCCTGATTTTGCCAGCATCTAATGCAGCATCTAATGGAATGAGCATTGGAAACAAATATTTTTCACCTCTACTTTTCATTTTGCTTTGGCTGACCTCACAGCTCCCCTGGAACATACTTGTCATGTTTAGAGTCAGCCTGGGTAAACTGTGGTTTAGCTTTTGCAGTGTTATGAAGTCATTACTATGCAGATGGGAGGAACGTACCATTTAATTCTAAACACATAAAAAGTTAGCGGGTGAAAGTACACATCACTCGCACAAGTCGTTAATAGTCATTGGGAAGAAATGGGCACTTTCAGGAGGCAAAGCGTTTTGCCCTTCTTAGCATCTGGCTTAAAGTGACACGAATCCTCCTCTCCAGGTGCAGCTTGCCACAATTAACACGACCCTTCAAGAACTTGCTTAGACATAAACAACTAATTTTTAGCTGTCTAACTTAAGTGCACCCATGCTCTTGCCAGTCTACAGAGACTGAGTGAAAATTCCCAGCTACTCATTCCTTGTCTGAATTCTTAGATAGCAAAACCCTCTCTCTGTGAAAAACACAGATATATCTTTATTTTGAATGACAGAGAAAAAAATCCTGATGAAGCATTTGGGAGCTTGTCTTAACACAGTCCAAATACTGTCAAAGGCCAAAATGTCCAGTGTGACAACAGAGTTCTACAAAGTGCACAAGCAATTAGTCCAGAGGCCCATCAGCCCAGCATTTACAGGAAGAAATGATTATTACTACATGAATAAATGTGTTGATAAGGCACATAACTTATGTAAGTCCTAAGTGGGTATGTGGCTTTTTGTGTTGTAAAGATCACAAAACCTTGATTTTATGTGCAATGATTCAAAATCTGTTCAAAGATGTGGTGAAACTCCCACTGATTTCAAATGGCTCCTCTCTGTACTATAAATGAATTCCTAACCTTATCAAATGCAAGCTTTCCTATCAAGATCAGCAACTCCACAACTTGCACATGCATCTTTAAAATGTAATATAACTTCCACATATCTTCTTTTGTTTGAAGTATTTATTTATTTATTTGTTTGTTTGCTTCTCCTTTCTGCTTGGGACAGCTTAACTGAATATTAATGAAATCAGTGCACCCAAACAGAAGATCAACTGCAGAATCTTTTCTTTATGAGAAATGCTAAAGGGCAACTCAGTCAAGACTCTATAGCCCTCTATGCTCCATTGGTAGAGATGTTGTTATGGTGTCAGAATGAGCTTAATTTAGGGTGGGTAACACCGTGAGTTTAAATTATGTAAATGCAATTAGTTTTTGCTTAATGTTTTCAGCTTGTAAGTATTAAGTTATGCTGTTTTTAACTGAAGTAACATCTTCATGAATGGCTTGGAATTTTGAGCTCAGTGGTGGTTTTGGAATTCTAATGAAAGCCTGATAGGAGTCCTTCAAGACACCATCACCAACTGAAGACATTTTCAGATGTGATCTGATTAATATTTGTGTGTGTTGATGCATGCACAAACCAATAGGGCATGGAGGAGCTAGATCAAAGAAACAACAGATCTGGCCTGAATTTCAGCCTTTCTAGCTTCTCAAATCAAACCTGGGTTTTCATATTCGCATGAGCATTGGCTTTGTTAGTTCCTCAAAATATATATAGTTTACACATTAAAACTGCTTAATACCAAATCCTGTTTCTTTTGTGCCCTTGTCTCTGCCACTCTGTATCTGGAACTCAGGTCCTTATCTCAAAAACCTGGCTTTATCTCTGTTGCTGCTCTCTAGATCTAAAGACCACAGTATGACAACTGAGTCCTCCTTACAGCACAAACCATCAGCGGACAAGCTGCCTTGCTTCCAGGGGGGTGTCTCTTCTACTGTTTGAAAACACTCTTGGGAATTTGGTGTAAAATTTTCCTCTTCCTCTCATAATATGTTGCTTTCAGACTGTACAAACTGATGATTAATATACTTATGGTGAAAAAAATGTACATTAATGTGTATGTATTCTAATAACTTTTCATATCTTTTGCTTGGATTTTTGCTTCTTAGTAAAAGCAGTTTTCTTTGGTCTGCATTTGCACAGAACTCAACACAGTCAGCATTAGATCTCTCCCTAGAACATCTGTATGCCGCTGACATACAAATGAATCAATATATAAGCAAGCAAGGCTTGAAATATGTTACTATTTGGTTTATAACAATGCAGTTATTTAACCAATGTAGCTTATTAGTTTGCATAATATCGAGCTTGCTAAGACATGTTCCTTATTTGTAACTACCTGCTTAGTCTTTTTATGTTTCCAGTCTTTTCTGAGTGATCAGAAAATGTTCTCTGAAAGCATTTAAAACACTACTCTGTGGTCAAGCTGGGCTTGAACAGGGAAGTCATGTCATAAAGGTTCCCTTCAGTTTGGATGCACAGTCTTGGCAGAATTGCTTATGCATGAAAAGAAGTGGTTCCTCCCCCACAGATACTTCTGTATACAATTTTGATATTTGTCTTTTGGCCAGTAAAAATCAAAAATTCAAAAATAGAGGCAAATAAATATTACTTTGCAATTTGCAATGTTTTCCATGCTCTGCAAGTTATGCCTTTGCAGTCTATCAAAAACTACTGGCTGTTTGTGGACATAGCTGCAGCAAACAGTTGTTGTCAAAGCATGACTATCAGTGAAAGGTATGAACCGAAAAGATGCTAAGTGCAGAAAGCTAAAAGTACTGAAAATATCAGAAAATAGGAGGGGGAGAAAGGAAGAAAAAGAAACAGAATTTAAAATCATACATCTTGCAGACTGAAAGGAACTGATTATCACAGATTTAAAGGGGGAGAATTATGAAATAAATTATAGTGAGGTTTGGAATTACAAAAGCAGTATATATATGAAACAAATGGAAACTACAATGTCGGATTACATTGGGATCAACTAATTTAGTGCTAGAATAAGTAAGAGGAACCTTTCTAAGCTATTAGGATTATCTGCAACCTAATTATTCCTGTTTGCTTGCATTCACCCTAAGAAAAAACTAGTACCTTCGCCCATTTAAACTTTTCACTTTATATGCAGCGAGAAGAACGGAAAGTAGTTGTAATGGACCTTGCCAGCCTCAATGACACAGTAGCAGACAGAAAATTAAAAAAAGTCTTCTTTTTCTTTTTTTTTTATCCCATTTTGTATAGCCATTCCAGAAACATGTACTTGAATATGTGAGATAGCAGCAACTTATCTGACTAACATCCTGTCTCTAATCTCAACTTCTGGAGCAAAATCATTGAGGCATCTATGACGAACATCGTATTCCCTCATCGTGTCCGTAGGTCTTTGCCCTAAGTCCTCTGGTCACAGATGTGTTCAACAACGGAAGCAGCCCTAGTTGAACTAGCTAGCTGTATATGGCCACAGAGAAAGAATTAGCAGCACTGTTGATACTGACAACCAGTCAGTAGTGGCCTACCGCTATTTTTCAAGGTGGAAGCTAATAATGGAATAATAATAACGGAATAATATAATGGAGGCTAAATTCCAGAGCAGTACTTGAATTGCAAAGTAGCATCATACAGTATCAAAGAGCATTTCTTCAGGTGTTCTTAACAGTAAATACAAAATATTTACTTTCTTTCCCTTTCCAAAGGTATTTTTGTTGGTATCCTCTCCTCCCCTCATTGACTGAACACAGTTAGCCTTAACAGCAAAGCCTCCCTTGGCTTCTCATGCAGTCACTCGTTCAACGGGGAGCAGAAGCTCCTGTCTGTGTAAGGAGGGAAAGGGAAATGGGGAAGCTAATTTGCCAGGAGATTAAGTTGGAAAGCTTTTTTTTCCATTTCCAATAAGAAAAGAATGAAAATTTTTAGATTAATTCTCAATTTCCTGTTCTATGTCACCATAATCCTTCCCTTAAACTTATTTTAATCTCATGTTTTATGTGTACATTTCCTCAGTTTTATTAAAGATTTTTTAAAAATTTATCTCCCTGTAAACATGTACAAACGTGGATGGCTTTCATGTTTGTGGCTACTGCTACAGGGGATTGTAAAATGGTGGATTTTAGACTATTGAAAATAAGCTCCAAATCATTCAGTTTTCACAAACATACGTGTACAGATCCCGGGGTGCAGATAATGTGGGAACACAGGCTGCATCTGGCTCTGCTGCTTTCAAGGAATTGTCTACTTAGCCTAAAAAAGGCCAAAATGCCCAAAAAGAAGGGAAAACAAACAAACAAACAAACAAACAAACAAAAAGCCTACTTGTGCACTGCAATAAGATTTACTCCTTAAGTATTTAGTACATACGACCAGAAGACACTTCTCAAAGAAAAATATTTTGTCCATTTTGAAGAGGCTGCCAAATTGCCATAAGCAATACCCAACATCATCATTACCCAGAGAAAAAATAATTTTCATGGTTCGGAAAGTAAAGTTCAATGCTATGTTCTCAGCTCTTGCAAAATTAGCTATGATGTAAAGGACTTCCCTCCCAGCTGTAGTACTGGACTGTGTTTTGGGGCTGTGCATCTATGTAGGAGCAGATCTTGTTTTCATGGACATTTTGGTGTTTCAGTCTAAGCATAAGGGAATCCATTTAAACTTTAACTTGTCTTCTCCTCCAAGGAAGAGAGCTACACAAACACGCTGTTGTGCCTCTTCAAGGCAATTCCCAGCACAAGGAGGCTCAGCCAAGCCTGGGAAAGTGAAATTTGCCCCGTAGATTCATGTAGATCAAAGGATCTAGATAGTCCTTGAGTGAGGACTAGAGACCTGTAGCTGTCTGGTTCAAAAGATCCTCCTTGTAACGTGCCCCTTCTCATGTCATACGCCTTAGTGGTGACCCTTGCTTTTTTGGCAAGCTAAGTGGCATTTTCTGTGGCTAGGATCAGGCCAAGTTGCTCAATTACAGCAAGTACAAAGAACTTCAGAGTGGGAGAGACACAGCACTGCAATTGCAGGAGTCACGGGCTTACCTGTAGGAGAGCATGAAATAAGTACTGTTCTGGAGGAGTCCCATAGCTGAAGCATGAAACTTGGAAGGTCTGCCTTATATCCAACAAACAACTCACAACTTAACTTTTTTTTTTATGATGGACCATTTTGTTCTGAACTCCTTATGCATCATCTTGGCAGCTCTTTCAACATCACCAAGGGAAAATGCACCTTCCCATCCAGCCCACCCTGTCCTCTCTAGATCACACCAAGCGCGTTTTTTGAGCAGCATTAGGTCTTTATTTACTCCAGGCAAGGGCACAGTTCTCTCCAGCCCCCAAACCATCATGTCAATGGAGTTTTGGCGAAACCAGCAATGGATGCCCGGGGATTCAGATGTGAATTATTAAACAAAAACAATACCAATGTCATATTATGATGATGATAATGTGGTACCTTTTCCTTCCTTCTGACATCTCTTTCTTTGTACAATACATTTTCTGCTCTCGCTTGTAGCTGGGCAAGGATTGCCCCTTGCTGACGGATGTTGTACGATCTCTCTGACCCTTACTTCATTTCCTCTTTTGAAACCACAAGTTTTTCCTTTCTTTGTGCAAGGGCTCCATGGACTCCACTCACTAGCTTCACAGTGCACTGCAATAAACATAGGACAAGCTGAGCCTGGCCAATATTGTTTTATATAAACAATGCATATGGTACATTCATTTTATTGTGCATCAACCAAAAGGTGGTAAAAGTGAATGGAATTTAATAAGGTTTTGTAGCTGTGAATTGATATAGTTTGTCCTGCTTAGGATATATTACATAAAATAATGTTGAATAATTGTATTTCTTACTATATCTACTGGTTTTGTAATTCCATTCCTGAAACAGAGCAACAACAACAAAATTGTTTTCAATGAAATCAGTTACTGGGACTTATTCTGAGGATGCCTTGATTTTGTGGAGATAAAATCCTTCTAGCTTCAGCGGAATTAACTTCCTCTATGCCTGTGTGAAGGCAGAGTCAAGTCATTGTGTCAGGCTGCTGACAGAATGTCTCAAAGATATTAAATTTCTGTGGAAATTAATAGAAATATAAGGAACCAGTTGACATCAAAGGGCATTACAGTAAGACTCAAGTATCATTGATGATCTGCTTTGTGGTATTCAGCTTAAACAGTGAAAGAGCCATCATCTGTAATGTACATAAGGTGTAAATAGGCAAAGCAGAGGCTATTTTGGGGTGGGGATGGATGCAAGCTTGTCAGAAAAGTACTCAGTCACAGTTCGTAAATCAGAATGATTTGAATGTAAGTCACATGTTGTCGGGAATTCAAAGGTGTGCAGCTGGACACTAGTCTTAATAATATACTCTCTTGAGAATTATTCTACTATTGTGCCATCTTCTCAGTCCCCGCCTCTTGATAAAAGAGCACATTTATATTTAATTTGTATTTACAACATGCTTAATATTATGTACTTCCACTAAAAATGCTGGAAAACTTCCAGCAACTCTATAAGGAGGATTTTCTAAATCAACGGATTTTTCCAGCTCCAGAATTTACTTCCAAATTTTTCAAAAGCTGAGATATAACTGACCTCAGGCAATCTTTGAGACTTCCTCCAGTGAATTTTCATGCGGGTCATTTTACTTTTCATATTACACTGGAGCTCTCCTGTTAAAATTATTGGCCTTCACGTGCACAAAAAAAAATGATCTATTTTTTCTCTGTAGCTTTAAATGGCTTTTCGTAGTTGAGACTGACTCATTGTTAAAGCAGCTACGTCTAAAGTACTTGGAAACAGCCCTCAAGAAACAAAAATGATCCTTTGAATTTCTTTTGTAGATTAAAGTCTTTCCTTGAACGTAAAACTGTGAAAACCGTCACTACCACCTGAACTAATATATACATATTAGAAGGCAGATGCCAAACTACTGTACATTATTTTTATTCCTGCATCGTTTCCTCTTTAAAATAGGCTGTGCCTGAGTGGGCTATGTGAACGGTGCAGGGAAGCAGACTTACATCGCGGCCAGACTACGCTTAAGTGCTCCCTGGTTGCTGGTGGCTGATGAGGTTACAGCTGCCCACCGCAGTTCGCAGCCCTCAGCCACCACAATTCATAGCCAGGGTACTAAAATGATCTGAACCTTGCCACAGTTTCGGCATCTCCATAGCATGGGATGTGAACCGCAGCAGCTCAGAGGCAAATATTTCACTTGTTCTGCTTTCAGCTGGAGGGGTGGCAGGGGGACGGGGCAGACAGTTAGGTGTGGTGACCTCCAAAATTGCCCCAGCATGAAAAATTGGAGTCTGTGAGTCAGCGGCTGAGGAGATACAAAAACAGTTCTCTGCGCCCAGTGAGTCACAGGACCAATGCTGCCAATCTCATTCTTTCGAGTGACATACTCTGCGGTGTTTTATTTTACTCCTCAGTTTCTGGAGTCAGGTAAGTATGCAAAATTTGGTTTTGCTTTTTGGTTTTTTACTTATTCCTTTAAAGTTTCTAGCCTTCACCTTTGTGATGGTAAGCTTCAGAATGTTGCAAGACATGCTCTGAAGGCTCAAATAATACAAGGTAATTGCAACAAAGCAGTTAATATCTTAATCTTTAAACTAAATTTGAGGGCTGACTCAGGGTTTGGGAACCTTTCATGTTAGTGAGATGGCCTAAAACCTAACCATGCAAGTAAGAGATGTATGTTTTGCTACATCAAGGTAGACCAAACATGCAAGATGAAACAGGCCATATTTCCTGAGGCAGAATTGCCCTTAGCGCTGAGACTGTGTTTTTGGGGCACAACAGAGCTTGGCTTCTGTGGAATGGCACACTTGGAAAACGTCTTGATTTTGTTGCGCTGGGGAATGCATCTTGCAGAGACGGGAAGCAGAGCATTTACAGGACAAATGTAAGTTTCGCTGTCCTAATATCATAATTGTTCCTGCAACTCGTGCCCTCGCTGGACCCCCCATTCCTTGTGAGGGAACCAGGCAGGGCAGGGCCATTACCCAGGGCGCTGGACTTACCGATGCTGGTGCACTCCATGGTGTGATTGTTGGCTTCCAAACCGTCAGGGCACTTTTCAAGGCACTTTCCACTGTATAAGTAAAACCCACTTTTACACTTCGTGCAGAAGTTTCTGGTGAAGCAGGTATCACAGTCAGCTTTACATTCTGAAACGCAAACAGTGAACAGTTTTGCTTTTTATTACTTCCCTCAGGTTTTGTCAGCAATCCTTTAGCATTTCCTGTGTTCTCTACATTACTGCCAACATAGACATAAACAGTATATTTCCCAGCTCTCAGGCAGTTTTAAAAGAGGCAGATAAAAACTCGTGTATGACAAACTCATGTTTGATATGCATGACCACGCATTGCTAAAAAGTGAGCAAATGCTGTACAGTGTCAAGTTACTCTGTAGGACTTTTCTCTGGTGTCCATCCATTAAACAACTTTTATTACGAGGTAAAAACTGGGAGAGTGACTTGGCTGTCACTACTGCGTTTTTATATCACCTGTGGGGTTAAAAATAGTATATTTAACAACAAAAAAAGGAATGGAGAAGATATTGCAGTCTTCCAGTTTATTTATGATGAAAAATATATAAGGGAGGCAAAATGTTGCCCAAATGATTAAGAATAGAATTGTGTTCTATATCTCCCAGCCCAGAGGCAACAAGAGTTTGTAATTTCCTGCAAATCAGTCTGAAACCCTGTCAGCTGGTAAAGGCATTTATAAGACTAAGCTGAGTGTGAGACACAACTATAAAGAGACCAGGGCAAAAAGTCTGCAAACCACATGTCCAGCGAGTGGAGAGTCCATCTTCTCTCCTGGTCGAGGGAGGCAGGTGGGGAAATTGCCAGTGAGCTTAAACTGCTCCAATCAGGCAGATTCAGTGGCCGTCCACCTCCATGCTGCGGAGGTGCCATCGCTGCATCCTGCTGCTCCTGCTGCAGCAGTGCAGTGTCGCTACCCACTCACTTCACTTCTGCATGGGAATGTAGAGGAGGAGACCATCTCCCAGGTCCTGGACGGGTCATTCATGCAGAGCTTCCGTAGCTGGTGATTTTTCACTTTCACTTCTGGTTCAGGTTAATATTTATCGTATTATCGTAAAAGAACTGAACACATAAAGACTTGGCCTGCCCATCTGCTAATCTGTTGACTTGATGCCTAAGGACTCAACAGCATTTAAAAGAGAACAAATATATCTATGCGTTTCCCCTTTTCCCAGCACTTACTTGCGCACTTATTAATGTCAGGATACCGTGTCCCATAATATCCACTTGGACATGAGGAAAGACATACTCCAATCTGCTTCATGCCAATCCTCTCCAGAACAAAAAAGAGTCTGGGTTTACATGACAGGCATCCGTTGTAGTCAGAGCATGTAGCACACCCTCCTTGGCAACCCTGGCTCACGTTAGAATGCACTGAGAAGACAAACATTAAAGAAAGAAGGGGGAGAGAACAAGAAATTAGACAAGCCCGTGGAATAGCAATTCATCTCCACTTGGAAAGTGGACCTCCCTCCTCTCTGACAGCTCTTGAAGATTGCTTCGTGTTTTTCTTATGTCTCTCCTGACCTGACATTTCATTTCAGACATGTTTTCAGCTGCATAAAAATGAAAAATTCGGCTGGTGTGCTTACGTCTTGCAGAAATAACTAACAGCAAATTATGTTTGAAATTGATTTTAGGGAACAGCAACATCCTAGAAAATTATTATTTTTCCTTTAGTCATTTCCATATGCCGCTTCCTCTATGCGCTTGACTCAGGAGATAAATACATGCTCATTTGTCATTGCATTTCCTAGTAGGTTATAAAAAATAACCTAGTGCATAATTTCCTTCATTGACTAAATGTCATTTGATTGAATTCTGCTGTGCAGAATATGGCCTTCTTATATCTGATGCTAATTTGCCTTAATAACAAGACACAGGAGAGACATCCTTCTCACCCTCCTTCTTTCCCTGGAATGTTCTTTCTGGCATGTTTTTAATCCTAACAATTGCAACCTGATGTTCAGACTTAACTGTGGCATTTACCCTGCTCCAGTCCCAGCATGGAGCACAGGTAGGATTATACTTGCCCTTCAGTTGAATTGTTTTAATCCTTCAGATAACCAAAGGAAAACTAATTACACCCACTGCTGAAGAGCATTCAGCTCTTTAGGTATTTTGGGGGATGGGTGAAGCAGAAAAGAAGGAACTATTGCAGAGTACCTTTCCAGTAGCACACATTGATCAGTGAATTACTTCTCAGTCACACAGTGTAATATCTTGCATCTTTTGGTGTGGTAGAAGTTCTGACCTACTTTTGCTTCCTTGCTGGTTTCGTTCTTAAATTAGGGTATGAAAAATGATTAAATATCAAGTAGTTCCCATCCCTCAAACCTGGCCTTTTTTCTTATAGAAAAAATAGGCATTTTTGTAAGCTTCAGTTTTCATCTCTCAACTTGAGATGCAATAGTATTCTAAAGCCAGGAGAAATCCTATTGTCTTCCTATTCTGCCTTCTCCCTGGGCCAGGGAATTTTTTATGGCAGTGTCAGACTGTTGCTGCCTCCCTGATGGGTCCCTTGGAGGGGCCTAGAAGCCCCTGCGAATCTGTGGCTTACAAGCTGAAAAACACTGCTCTGGTAGCGGGTGACATCTGGATCTCTTCCTGCGAGCTCAGAGGAGATTTGTCAGCTGGCAGGGAAGTTCAGGAATATTTCTGTACTTTTTTCGATTGTAGTTTTGGCAGAAAAGATGTGGCCGTGGAAAGGAAAGAGAGCTGAACACTCGGACCTCTTACGGCAGGTGTTATAGATGATCAGTCCCACAGTCTGAGCAAACTCACGGAGAGTTAAAATTCACTTTTCTCCTTTCATTGACCAAATGAGGAATTAGGGTTATTTCTTTCGGTAGGACTGAAAAGGTAGCAGAAAGAGCAAACTTTGGCCCTGCTATAATTTCAGTGAGGCTATAAAAAACAGATTCTTTTTCCCCAGTGAGGCACTGACTGTGTAGAACAACCACGAGGAACATGTTTTTACCACTAAGACATACTACCTCTATGAGAACAAACCACTTTTCTGCAGAGCTGGAAGTTGCAAGCCCAAATCAGTTATCAAAGCAGATTTGCTAGATTTTCAAAGTACGGAGTGCTCAAAAAGTACAGCACACATTTTCCCAGATGAGTCCAGAGGAACAGTATATTACTTTTGAAATTAAAAACCTGAAAAACTGGCTCTATTTTTAAAGAAGTAAATGAAAATGTCCCTGTCTCTCTCTCCCCTGTACTGTGGCTCTTTTAAGAGGCTGCTTTCAAAGGCAGACACAGTAACGTGATCTAAGGAGCTGACAGTATTTAAAAACTATCCATGACTTTCCTTCATTAAATCTGACACAGGGAAGAAAAAGCAACTGAAGTACAAAATATTTGTCATCAAAGCTGCTATATAAAATATAGATGATCACTTTTGACAGGAAACGTATTATGTGTGAGCACCTGTGACAGATCATTTTGAATAGATTCTCTTGACAGAGAAAACTTTATGGGCAACTGCTCTGAGGTCAAACTTGGTGTGTGAGCCCTTGAGATGGAGGTATTTTATTACCAAGGGATGATAATTTCTGTATAGTTAAAATCCATTATTTCTAGCTCCTCTTAACTCCAAAAGTTAATATATGAAATGCAATATAAATATATATAAAATATATAAAATAAAATATGCTTTTAGACATTTTCTCAACTTCTTCCTTGTTTCTTGCACCCCAAATGCACATCATACAAATAATGCAACAAAAAATAAAATGTATTGGAGGATCACTATTGAAGAATCATATTATGTAGCAAACATAAGTGAAAATAAGCAAGTCAATATCCATTCAAAGGTTAATTTCATGCCATGTTATAACTCTACCTGTGAAGCAATGCAAGCTCTTACGCTTGAAGGTGAAGAGCTGAAGTGTTTAAAAGTCAGTATTGACCTTTTAAATCAAAACCAACATTATTTTATCACAAAAACATTAAAGATATCCTTTAAAAAATTTTTTCCATTGTTCCTGACATTTCTTTGAGTGCTGCATCTGTGTAGTGAAACTGTATTTTATTATTCTTGTTTGAACGCTACAGATGCCATCACTCAAGGAGCACAGCTGGGGCTGCTAAGTGCTCCAGACACTGGCATTCCTTGAAAACTCAGCACTAGGTTTTGTCATTGAACCTGGGAGAAATTGAATGGTGGAAAGAGAATATTTATGTCTAGAAAATGAGCTGGCACTTTTGAAAAAAACAGAAACTCCAAACTCCAGTCAAAGATTTCTCGCTTGCTGGTTCCCACAAGGTGGAAAGATGTGCAGGGCCAGTCCTGGCGCAGAGGCCGAGTAGAGTCAGATGCGTTGGAGAAGGGAATGGAGAAACACACATTTCTTCCAGAATAAGGAACCCGTTTCTGAGTGAGCACTCCATCCACTCTGCAGAGGTGCTTGCCCTCTTGGCCATGGTTTTGAAGGAAAATGGAACATTGTTCTTTGCCCTGAACTTGGCACTCTAAAGAAGGTCCTTAATGAGAAGACCTCCAGAGGGTTAATTCTCAGGAGCTCCAGTCTGTGAGCCCTGAGAAAGATTCCTAAAATTGTTATCAAAAGTGAAAAAGGAGGCACCTTTGAACACACAAACATGCAGGACTTCAGACATCGGCACAATAAGATCAAGAGAGCGTACGGATCCCAAGCGCTTCGGCAATTGCACACCATGACCATGAGGAAGCAGGCAGAAATTTTAACTCTTTCCCCCCTCAACTCTTTTTCCATCTGTTGAGAGATGAAAGTGTTTAAGAGATGCACCACAAGAAGCTGGAAATATTATTCTCATCTGGTAAAAATCAGCCTCAGTACTTGGGACATTAGCATATATTCAACTTTCTGTAGGTCAATAGTAGAAATAGGGAAGTATTTTATATTCACTTTAAGAATTGTGTTGAAGTCTACAGGTGAAAAGTGCTAGGAGAGCACAGAGAGCTCCTCTTAACCACAAGTTTTAGATGTAACTAGGACAAAGGATGTCCAGTGTCTTGGCACAGATACTGTGTGGTCTCATGGGTTAGGCACTGGCTGGAGAACCAGGAGGCCAGGTTTTTAGAATTGCAAAGAGGTAAAACAAATGTCCTGTCTTGTAATCACTTGGCCTTTGGGGCAATCTTCATGCTAAAGATTAAAATAAAATAAAATAAAATAAAATAAAATAAAATAAAATAAAATAAAATAAAATAAAATAAAATAAAATACAACTGTCTACCATCCTCAGAACTGACTTGTGCTGTTATGAGCTGTCATGAGCAGTATGCTGCAGTTAGATGATCCTACCAGCAGCATGAGCAATCTGCCTTCTGCTCTTCACACATTCTTTGAACACAGTGAAGTACTGCACTCTCAAGAATGGAAAATACAAGCACAAAGTCTCACAGAAAAGTTCTTCCTTTCTCACTTCCTTCCTGCTAACTTTAATCAGGTACAAAAGTATTTATCTACATGTTCTAGGCTCAGTTTAGGTCCAGAGTCCATCTCTATCTTTCATTTTATAAAGCCTAAGTACTGGAGAACAGAGAAGACACTAAACTAATCTTGAATTAGTCTCCTTCCCTGCCTGGCTTTAAGCCCTTTCTGCCTTTGAGCCCTTTTTTGTGCCTGCTGTTTGTTCAGATATTAGTTTTAAGCCTCATTAGCAAATGAAATCTCTGGGGATTTTCCTTTTACAGAATATTTTCCAAAGCCTTACTATAGAAACAATGAGTCGTGATCTTCCAGTTAAAAATAGAAAGTTAACGACAAGGAGTTGAATTTAAATCTGAATTTTCGATGGCAAAATGATAGAAGATTTTGATGGAATGCAGCAAGTGAATTGTAAAACTTTTAGCAAATAAATTTTACTCTCTGCTCTTTACATACATGCTGTATATATATATATAAATATATTCATATGCATATGTATATATATGTATTTATACATATACATATATATGCATATTTATCTATTTATAAGTATATAGGATCAAAAAAAAAAAAAAAAGGAATAAATATAAATGAGGAATCCAGGTGGGAATATATTCTGACAGCCAGGGGAAAAGCTGTGAGTAAAAAAGCTTAAATATTTTTTCGCACTTGCTGCAGCTGAGGTGAGCTGTCTCAGCTAAAGAAGGTCATTAATCTTGAACTACAAGCTGTCCATGCAGAGGCTCACCCCTGAAATGGATGTGCTAGACAAATGAAATCCAGCCCTGCTAGAGATCTGTTGCTACTCCTGGTTTCTCGGACTTGCGAGTTCTCACAGGAAATATTTTCACAGCAGAGTTACTTTGGAATTTAACCTCTCCTGAGTGGACTGCACCTCAGTGTCAGATCCAAGCTCTGTCCCTGCTTTACCCAAGAAGCTGCATCCGCATTGGTACTAGCCCATGATGGGGGAGGTTTGCGATGGGATATCCCATGGCTTCTAGTGTCCCTTTACCACTCAGTGAATTAATTGGCCTCTTTTTCTCTTTCTTGCCTCCTGCGATGCGGCTGCCTGTGGCAGTGGCCTGAAGACAATACTTCCTGTAAAGCGAAGTTACTCTTAATCATGTGGACCGTCCTTTAGACAAAAGCAAACAGCATTTGGCAGCGAGCTCTTCTAATGAGAAAGTCATTAAGGAATTCAGTTTGCAAACCACAGCGTATTTCCTCATACTCCTTCTTGGACAGAATTTCTCTGTGTGGAAATGCATTAAAAATGGAACGAACAGTTGTGGGACGACAGCACTGAACCTACGTGGAGGTAACACACAGCACATTGCAAGGAAAGAGGCAAGAAAGTGCAGCCCATAAATGGTGGGACAGCCCTGGAAGAGCAAGTACACATGGGTTTGATTAGTTTCTGTTATCACTGCTAAATAGATTGCCAGCTCGGGCTGAGATGAAACCTGAGTTCAGTCTTACAGGCTAAGCTATGCTTGATAGCTTGGCCTTAAATCACCCACAGGGAGACAAGAGGTTTGATGTGTTGGGATGGGGTAGCAGCTGGGCTCTGCAGGGAAGACAAGCCCATATGCAGCAAATGCTGCATTTCATTGGCCATGAGTTTTCTGGGATACAACACAACCAGTCATGATATTTGAGGAATGTGAAATCTCCATCCAGCCTCTGCTGGATTTACACTAGATGAGGAGGCCTTTGAAAGGAGAGAAAGCCGCAAAAGGAGCAAGCAAAAAAAATCAGTCTGAAAATCAATTGTTAACAGTATAATGTCTCCTGTTCTTCCTTGTGATTCACTAATATTTTTAAGATTTCTTTCTATGAGGATAGGAATCTCTTCCAGAGATTTGTCTGACTTCAATTTTACTTCAAGGTATTGTTGCCTTCCGTGGTACAAACAAGTAACAAGATTCTCAAGTGTCCTGTGTTTTGAAATAAAAAGATCCCAGAAGAACTGAACAAGATTTCCTGAAACATCTGCCTGGCCTGATTTTCTTCCTCAAGAGACACTTCCCATCTGAGGAGAAAAGAAACCAACCTGTTTTGTTCACCAAGTGTCAACACTCTTAAAAAATAACAGAAACGTGAGTATGGGACTGTCCCACAGTCTCATGGAGTATCCATAACCATTCTGTAGTGGTATCTACAAGCAAGAAGGCTGATTACTAATCGCCAAGGTCTCACCGGGGGATGCCTCAGCTTATTAAACACATGTCTGGCAAAGTGATCCTGATAGTGAAGCATTCTGGCTGCCAGAACACATTCCCCCTTAATATGGGTAGAAGGAGCATCAGCAGGCTGAAAAATCTCACCAGCGGTGCCGAGTTTAGGGCAGTCTCCTAGCATCTTCAGCACAACAGAGATCAGCCACAGGAACCACAAATGGCTCCTTCTCATTCCAGAGAGTTTTGTAAATAAGCTGAAGAATTCTTTTCACGGAGAAAGAAGGGAAATCAATTTTTTTTCCCCCGTATTACTGTGGGGCACCGCCAAAGCTCAGGGATGTAGGAAGATCAGCCAGTATAGGGACCAAACAAAATTCCTGAGGCAAAATACATTAAGCAACCTTGCAGCTAAGGGCAAAGCTAAGACCAGCTAGTGCAATACCTTCTCTCATCAAACCCCATTATCAACTACAGCTCAGACTTCTAGAGGTGCCCGCAGTTGTTGCCAGGTGCCCATCCTTCAAGACCATGAATCTTCTCTAAGAATAAGAAACTGAATTACGTTATTTTCTAGATAAGGTGAACTGTGATAGAAGGGGACATATGGGATCTATAAAGGATAGTAATAAGTGAAAACTAATAGTCATACCAACAAGGTGTCGTGACACTTGCCAGACTCAGCTACTTGCAAAGAAAGCAGTAGTGCTGAGATGAAACAAACAGGAAGAGAAATGTGAGCTTTGGGAAGAGATTATATTTAGTGTACGATTTTAGTAGTCTAATCCTGGAAGATGTTACCATGAATATCCCCAGTTGATTTTACACTGTGGTTATGTGCACAAAACCTTAAAAACAAAGTTGTTATATGTCTCCATGACCCCCCCCACGCCATCTTTACAAAAACAAAGTATATGCTTGTCAAGTAAAAATCATATCTATATGTTACATTTGCTCATTCTCAGAAATATGCCATCATATTTTCTGTTTGGGACTAACATTCCATCTAACATGAATGTGTTTCTAAGAAAGATCATCAATTCTAGGCGTAGTGGTGGCAACAGAGTCTGTCCCCCTCATTTACTTGTCCTGTTTCGTTACTTTACTGGAGACTCTTTTGTTGTGCATTACACAGATGCTCATGTTCTTTCAGGCTGTATAAGGATCACTCAGCTCATACTGTCAACATTACACAACTACAGTAGCATTTGCAAGTTTCCCGTTTCCCACAGGGTCTTTTGAGACCAACGTTTTTCTCTCAAAGTTTTGTTTCAGAAACCACAGAAAGAACAGCAGGATGTAACAGATTTTACTTTCCATGCTGGGGACTCGGGAGAAGGGTTTAGACAGCAAATGCCTGTAATCCCATGTTAAAGTTATGATTTTCTACTACAATGTTAATGGCATTAAAAAAACTAATAAGCCAGACAGCAAGCAAGTCCACTGCCTTGGCTGTATTCAGATGTACCTTTGGTCAATTACTTAGTATTCTCTCAGTTTTGTATATTTCCCTAAGTGGCATTGATCAAAATTTGCACCAAATGAAATAAATTTTTTTGTGTAATGGTTATGAATTTAACCATACTGAAACTAACAGAAAGCCCTGAAATATATTGTTTTCAGTGGAATTATTCTGGACTGAAGACTGAAAACATTGAGTCAGAACCTATCTCTTTAATTCAAGTCTCACATCAAGATATGAACCCCAACTATGGATCCTAAAAAGTAGCACTGGATACTAAAAGTTCACTGAAAATTAGATTTCTACAATTTGTCATAAGGAGAAGCTTTGCTCTCTCTGTTTTCCTGGGGGAAAAAGGGTAAATTCTGCAGGTTGACCTGACAATCCATCTGTCAGTGAAAACAGATACTGCCCAATGTTCCTTGTTTAAATTAATGATAAAAATACTCGATATGTTGACTGCTGCCCTGCTGTAGCGCTACACAGAGATACGTATTCTATCAACGCTCAGCAAGCAATGACCCAAATCTGTTCACCTTTTCCTTGTGCTACTGGGAAGTGTCCAAGTTTTAAAAAAATGTCAAAGGCTTTTGCATATGGAGCACTCAATACACCTCAATACGAAGTCAAATTCAACTGGCATGGAAAAGAGAGAAGAGACTCCATACCAGTCAGCTCAGAGTCACTAACTGAAGTCCAGCCCCGCTGAAGTGCATTTCAAAACACTTAATAATATAGCGGGCGTAAGGATTTCACTCGCTTTTTAATCAACAGCTCCAGAGGAGCCCATAGTTTGGAGCATGGCTCTCTGATTTTTAAAGCTTCATGCGGTTAGATAGCTTGGTTTTATTGGGATTAAGTTGTAGGTGAAGTGAGATTTAACTAGGCATCTGAGTCCTGTGGAGCTGAGTCAGTTCAAGAGCTTTCGAGTGTCTGGCTCTTCTTGTGAAGTAAATATGAATGGCACGTATTTAGGGCTCATTTCATCACCCTTTCTGCATTCTCCCCTTCCTTTGAAGTCTGAGCCCTTCCCTCCTGATCGCCTTCCCTGCCTCACACGCTGATCCACATGAAAGGAAGTCAGCGCTCACACGGAGCATCATTTACTTCCCTAGACCCGTAATACATCTAACATCGCTACACTGATACACAATAGTTTACAGTGACACTAAAACCATGCTAAGAAATATGTGGGCTGAATTATTGGGGTGTTAGTGATTAAAACAAAACTACAGTCTGTTCTGTGCTTAAGCAAGGATACAATTCATTTTTTTGTAGTTGATTTGAATGTATGAGCACTTCTCCAAGGATTTTCATGCCAATATATTGAGCTGGTTGCAAGTTAAAATGAATTAAAACCACTTTAAATAAAAAAATGTGTAAGCATGTTCTCAGTCCCAAAACCGATCAACAGTATGATGCTGATGCATCAAATTTTCCAGATACTTAAAAATAATTGAAAACTTATGCGTGGGCTCTATTAGAAAATGTATATTGCACTGTGTTATTAATGAGCGTTACCCCCAGAGAACGTGGGCAAGATCAGGTTGGCAGCGCAAATCATTCTGGAGCAGATGACCTTGGAGGCCACCAAGCCCATCAGTCACAGCATCTCCTGGGAGGCTAATTTGCACCCAGTGATTTTATGAGGTGCCGCTGGTGATGCCAAGAGCTCTGGGCCCGTGTCACAACACGGTGTGATGACCATCAGGACACTGTTCATGCCAGGTACCTCATGGCATGAGTTTCTTAGAAAAAGACTCTGGATCGATAAGCTCAGCTGCAACCTTCGGCCTCTTTGTGAGGCCCTGGAGATGACGGGTGGCAGCTGCAAGTGCAGTTGTCTTGGTCAAAGGACTCTGGCTCTTTTGCTCTGCTCTGCTGTCGGCTCGTGAGGATTAACTACATAGCGGATGATGGGAATTTTTTTTGCAAGTGTTTTCAAAGCTGGGATTCGCTTAAAAGTACCATAAGAAGCAAAAGTTATGACATATTCCATCAAGGATTAAAAGATAAGCTATTTTGTTCTGCTGGAAATGTTTGGTTTTAGTTTTAATCTTTTGGATCATTTGTGTTACATAAATGGGAGTGCAAATATGAAACAGTCAAGAGGACTATGTTAGAGATTCTTTTAGTATTATGAAAAATATTATTTTTAATTCTGAAACAAAATACCGTCAAAGCTTTTTTACCAAATATTTCTATTTTTACAGAGTGACACATTCTAGTGGAATTTTCTTCGATAATGATTCCCCAAATTGCTTTAATTGGAAATAACAATAGTAGCTTAAAGCTGAAATATATTCACAAAACATAGCAGAAGAAGGAACAGTCAGATATAGCCTTTTGATTTGAGAAAGGAAATTTTAAAGAAAATTAAGCTGAGGTTACCTATTGATAGTACTAAGTAAAATATAAATAAATAAAAGTATGCTAGAATTATATAATTATGTATAAAACTAAGAATTGAATATATGGGAATTGAGGGTTAATAGTATAAGAGTTGCAAAGTATTTAACACTAACACTTGCAAAGTTAAAGGTTTCTGAAGCTACTTTAAGGCTTTTTCTACCACAGAAGAAATTATGAAAAAAGCTTATTTGTCTTTAAAATCAATTCAATCTAAAATGAAGACAAAAATATTTGAAAAGGTTAATGATTAATGATTAGTCTATGAATCTTTTGGGGGATTAATATCTTATATACTATTTAATGTTGCTGATAACACATCAGATATGATCCCCAACACTTTTCATGTGTTATTGAATGAGTGGTCTTAAAAAAAAAAAGTAACACTTTTGCTGGAATATTTTTTTAAGGACAACTGTAGGTGACATTTTATTTAGGTTGAATTACAGCAGTGTCCTGATAAGTTGTGTTTAACCTAGCACTGCACTGGTGAGTACAGATTTCTGGCACACCTCTTCCTACCCAACACACGTCAGTGAAATGATCCATTTGCCATTTCATGGCCTGAGGTAGCTGCTTTTTTCAGGTGTCAGATACCTTAGCCAGCTTGCAAAATATATTGGCACTTTACAACAGTGCTGTATTGAAGAATGTTTTTCTAATAATTATAAGCAGAGTTTTTTTATGTTTTTATGACTCTTTTTTTTTATATTTTACAGCAATTAAGATGATACAAAATGAACGATAGAGTATGCCTCTGCAAGTGGAACCCTATCTAGCATCCGTCGTACCCACAATTAGTCAGACTTTGGTGAAAGGCAAACATCCCCCAGATATCAGAAAAACATGAGATCGCTGCAGTTATTTTTAAAGCATCCAATATGAGGAATATTTGGCAGCCCTACTGGTAGCTAGTGGCTTGCGGCACGACGCTGGGCTGCCATGAGACAGGGCTCGGATATGAAATAACCGCAACACCACCACTCCAGCTGCTGGGCTGCTGCAGCAAAATTGTGATAAAAAATGGCACATTCGCATGCCAAAAAGGAGGAAGTGAAAGGAAAGGTTGAGCTGTGCTCTGGTACGAAAACATCCCTCTTGCATGACTCCACGGCTTCCTGGAGCTGCATGGAGCAAGTCCTGCAAGTTGCTCTCAGAGACAGCTAGCAGTTCCTGCAATGCATTCCAATGGCAAAAGGAAGGAGATTGGTAGGAAGAGCTAATTCTGTCCCCGAGTAGAGTGATGGACCAAGCTATTTGCCTATAATCTGTAGGCAACCACAGGTCTGCTTATCATTGGAAAATAGAAAAAAAAATGATTGCAGTGGTGCCAATTCCCTGCCTCCTGACACAAAATATATACCTTCCAATATGTACAAAAGAGCAAACAGATGGTGTGGAAGAAAATAAAAACAGTGAGTGAACTTTGAATATTTAACAAAATTTGTCTTTCGTGAAACCAAAAATCCTTCTAGCAGTACCACAGACTTGTGGGGTATTTTTGCCTTTTTTTTTTTTTTTTTTTTTGGGTGAAAGTTAGGGGCTCTTAGGTTTGAAGGCTGATGAATTTGTCTGCTTATGGTCCCTTCCAGTAACATTTTCTTTTCTAGTAGTGGAGAGTTAAAAGTATGAGCACCAAAGTTTTCACACTGGGGCCTCCAGTGAGACAACTAGTCCTTCACTTGATTCCTAAATAATTAACCTGATTTTCAGAGTGCCTGGGGAAGATGCAAATGGTCGGAGGTCTGAAAATGTAGCTATTTAGTTAGGAGTCTAATCAAAGGACTGTTATTTACTTCCAGAGCCAAACCTAAAAGTTTTGGCCTTGTCATCTTTGGGCTTCAATTTCTTCAGCTACAAAAGAGAAATAATACTTATCTCATAGCAGTGTTGAGGTGTTTAATTCATGGATGTTTACAATATGCTCTCAGTTTTTGGCTGGAATTTCTGGCTTCTTATTTTGCACATGCAAGCCTTCATATGTGATTCTGTTTCTTGGCACTACACTCAGCTTTGCTTCATATGGGATTCTCTCCTACACATGAGATTATTACGAGCGCAACTTCTGAATCATGAGTGCAAGTGTGGTAACAATTTATTCTAGTCACTCGGACGTTTCCAGGCGCAGCTTTCAAAGGTGGATTGAGGCAAGCTGAAAAGACGGTTCTTTTAACTTTCTGATTTCTGCTCTGTGACTGAAGAGATTAGATTATTGGAAAACATGCTATTAGCACTGGCTTGCAGCCAGAGGGTCTGCTGTGCATTCTGCGAGGGGTGCCCTGCTTGCTGTAAATTAAGGAAAAAAGCTGGGTAAGTTACTCCAGCAAGGAATGTTCCCTTTGGGAATTGTCCACGGAGAACTAGAAATCTGGTTGGTGAGTAAAGAGCAACGGGGAGAAGAGAAATAACAAAAAAGGTCAGAAAATCCAGTGAAATAAAAGGCCCTTTTTACTCTCTATACTGAGCACCAAGTTAACAAGCTTTAATGTTTGTTGATCCCTTTTATACTGCTTTCTGCACACGCAGACCCAATTAAAAAAACCCCAAACAATTACCGTCTAAGTACATGCTTAAATTCCTCCCCATTTAAAAATGGTTACCTTCACACATGTGTTACAGACCCCGTGTCTTCAATTATACTTAAATACCTGATTAAAATTAAGGACACATTCTTGAATAGAGGCTCTTGTGCTTGGAGCAGACATATATCTTCCCAAAGCAGGCAAAAGCCTGACTCTTAACATACTGACCCAAACTTTAAAAATAATACCTTGAGCTTCTCATCCTTTAACTCATCCAAAGATTAAAATCTTTGGTTTTTTTTTTTAACTTTTCAACATTTTTTGAAAATTTTATAGCAAAGAGAGTTAACACTGAATATTTGTAACATAATGACAATGTTTTCATTGCGCTCCAGAAGCACAAACACATTCTCCTTCCTCCTTTTACAGAAAAAAAAATTTCTTCCCTAAATCTGTGGTGAGAAGTTTGGCTATTTGA
The DNA here is from genome assembly GCA_013398735.1 of Nothocercus julius. Classification (NCBI taxonomy): domain Eukaryota; kingdom Metazoa; phylum Chordata; class Aves; order Tinamiformes; family Tinamidae; genus Nothocercus; species Nothocercus julius. Next base: position 3,903,924 of record VZSV01000023.1, on the reverse strand, counting down.
ATTCTAAGGGCTTATAAACTTCTTAAAATTAATGCCCATGCATCTTAAATCAGTGGCATTAAAGCTGGCAGTCAGATTCCAACATTGCTTAGCAATCCTGCTTCTTCCTGACTCTGCAGAAGATGCAACACAAAGGACAATTTTCATGCTTTCTTTTCTAATAAGATGTTTTTGAATTTGAGACTAATTAATTTTATCAAGGGGCTACTCACAATTTTCTGATGGGAATGAAGTTGGACTATTCTGAGTTCAGTGAAAATCAAACTGATGTCCTAGAAAAGGAGAGGTTCAAAGCCCACTTATTGATCTCTAAGGCATATTTTTTTCAGCTGAAATCAGTTGTTTGCTATGCAATACTTTCCATACCAACAGCATATGCAATGTTTCACATCACAGAAAAAAGCCAGTGCTACAAAGGTGTTCATACAGAAAATTAGAAAGAGGTGTTTAAATGGAAGCCAAATGAAAAGGAAACAAAATGGTCAGGGAAACTGATTACACTATTTTTCACTGACATGTGAAATAGAGAATAAATATAATTATAGCAACCATATTGTGATTTCAGCCGTCCTTAAAATCCCTGAGAATGTGATATAATAACTGGCATCACGGAACACTGTGTGATGTAAACAACTGCTTCTGAGGATCCCTTCTCCTAGGTGCCTGCAGCAGCTCCGTAGCAGCCCGTGTTTGGGGAAGGCACTCTCTGTTTGTTAACAACCGAAGTGAGAAATCTGGAAAATCTGCCAGGTAGAATTGTGGCTCTTACTCTGCAGCTCAGCTATTGCAAGGGAAAGACGTGCCCATGACGAAGCAATAGGTCAGTCCTAGGATTGCCGAGAGGTTAACGAATCTCCTCACCAATGTTTTCTTTTTCTGAAGATCTCTCCCCTAAGCTCTGAGTTATCTTGGTGCTACACAGTGCAGGAGAGCGGCAGGGGACAAGTGGGGCACAGCCATCACGGGCAGTGCTTTGATATGTCTGCGTTCAGCCCTGCTCTGGATGAGCTTCCTTTACACCTGGACCCGTTACTTGTTCACAACACACAGGAAAAATGAACACTGACCCAAACCTACTCCAGTTCTTCGTTCTAAGCAAGGGACAGCTCTAATAAAGTTTAACATCAAAACAGTTATGCAGGTGTAGCATAGGCATGAGATTAAGATAAAGCTTAGGGCTAGCTTTACACAGAAAAAAGGTATTGTAAAAAAATGCTCAGATCTTAGTAGAGTGTTTTTGCCAGCTTTGGCCTGAGACAAATTCTAGAGTACTTCTTTCTCTAGATGATGAAAAATTTAGTCTCTCATTAATTGTCCCACAAGACAATACCTGATGTTATAAAGGTGTCTTCTATTGGAAGTACAGCTATAACAGATCAATGGCTGGAAATGGGAACTGATGAATCTCAGCTGCACTATCCAAGACAAATTTCAGATAGCCTTGGTAGTTAATCACTGCAATAGTCTCAGGGGAGCTAGTATAATTTCAATCACATGTATGCTTCAAAACCAGCTCAGGCATCTTTCTAAAAGAATGTTGTAGTTTAACTGCATATTATTGTGCTTGATCAAGGAGCCCTTGAGTGGTTTCTACAGGCTTTGCTAGACACATGGTCATATTACCTCCTCTTAATGGGCCTTAAAGCCTACAGGGTCTATCAGGTAACAGAGTCCATGATATGCTGCAGATGCTGTAAGCAACAGCATTGCTGCTGTCTTCTCAGGTGCATAATTCTGGTTATCTGAGAGCATCTTCAGATATCCTGCACGCATGCAGCTCTGGCTAGTGGCTGTGCATACTGGTGAGTCAGTGCTTTGCTAACATCTTGCCTTAAGATAGCATCAATGATATTGTAATTTTCCTACTCACAGTGAGTTCTATTATGCTCATCAATATGATTCTGAGGACATAAAAAAGAGAGAGAATGAAATAATTGTGGATAGGAGCAAATAAAAATGCCATACTTTTAATATAGGTTGATGATCCAATGTTGTCTTTGCGACCTGAGAACTACTTGCTTCACAGGAGTTTTCAGAAATAAAATAAACTCCAGTTTCCTTAAAACAAACTCTGCATTGTTGCCTTATGAACGAAATTGGATTTTTATGTCTCATAGGGTTTCAATGTAGCATATCTGCTGGATGAGGCATCAGTGTAAGCAAGCAGATGGTGGGAGACTTGTTGATTTTACCACAATATATTTGTACAGGATAGAGAAGGGAAGAATCTCAAAAAAGTGTCTGTTTGAGTTCACATACTTTTCCCTTGCTGTCTCTTAGGCACTTGTCTAAAGCAGTTTCTGGTTAAGGAAAAAAAAAAAAAAAAGGAAAGAAGAAGAAAAGGAAATTAACAGTACCTTTTCATTTTTTCAAAGCCTAAGCATTTATTTAAAAATCTTCAACACTATGGTCTCGTCCTCAGATTCTTCTTTTCTTTATATCAGAAAAAAATTAAGAAAGCAGTAATAAATTAGTATTTTAAAGAGGATGTAAAAAGGGAATGCTGGTTCATGTGAAAATGGAATGAAATGGTGGAATATGTCTCCATCAAAAAGCAGAAAGAATAGCAAGTTATTCACCTCTCCCATTTTTTCTGAATTACAGCATACTTTTGTCTTTTTTTCTTCTAATTAGTACCTCTAAGCACCTTTGAGGTGCTGTCTCATGGAGTTTGGAGACACTTTTACCTTAAACGGCATGCCCAGTATAGTTGTGAACAAGGTAAGAATAAATGTCACTGCTGAAGCCTCCCTTTACAATTTTGTTTCCATCAGTCTCGTGTATCTCCTGTCCAGGAAATGTAGGGCTGGATTCCCCCTCTCGCTGACCCTGGGGCAGTCACTCACATCTGGGCTGACGGTCTGTAAAGCTCTTCTGTGCCCAGTCAGTGCTTTCACACCCACACCACATGCCCTTTCTGCTGTAATGGACCACTTGGTAACAGAATAGCAGATTTTAAGAAATACCCGCTTTTATCATTTTCGTAACATTGTAGGATAAGCAGGAATGGCCCACAACAGCACAGACATGACTGGATGTGATATGCCAGCAGCCCCTCTGAAACAACGTCTAATCAAAATGATGTATATCCTTGATGTTCAAGCATGGATCTAGAAAAAGAATTAGGAGCCCTGAAGGTTCAGGTCCCTCTCAGCTACCCTGGAGGACTTCTGCAAGATGCTTGTCCTATATTTAAAAATTAAGATGCCATCTCTTATGTACCCATGCTGGCATTGATCTCCCTTGTAGGCACCAAAGCCTTGGACATCCATGACAAACCTAAATGTCTATGATCCTCAAGAGTCACCAGGGAACTTGCTGTATTTGACTCTCCTATGGATGGAAGGAGAAAGGTCTCCTGGACTAGGTGCCATCAGATAGGCACTTCTAGGGCTCAGTCTATCTGAACTATTTTAAACTTCTGCCTAGAAAGGGATGGACCACACATTGTCAGTTTACCTCCAATAGCTGCCTCAGTTGCTGGTATTTTATTTATACTTTCAATGTTTGCAGTCGAAGATCTGAGTCTCTTCTACTTGATCTAGTGAAGGATTTGCGCCTTGACTACACATGATCACCTGCACTGCTGCAGGAGTGGTAAGTGATCTGTGCCTCTCCAAATCTGATTACTATTGTTGGTTAGTCTGAGGAAAAGAACTCCCTGACCATTTCCCTTTTTAGAAGGATGGCCACATCCTTTTGAAAACCTGTCAAGAAATTAATGTGAAAAATGAACTAATGTTTGTGTGGGTTTTGACAAATATGTTCTTGCTGCTACTTCTTATTGTTACCATTGTAAGCAGAACATTTGCAAATTGCTGAAGCTAGTGAAGATGTTTGTGTCACTACTTTCAGCCTCTGAATGATTTTGGCTAACAGTCTTGCTAACCATCTTGCTCTCCGTAATTGCAAGAAAAGTTCTGGCTCTACTTGGTCCACCAGTATCAATGTGTTTCAGAAAAGAAGCTATTTCTTCAAATAAGAATTTTAAAAACTGTCCCCAAAATCAGATCAGCAGTCTTTTATGGGAGTTTTGTGCAAAACACCTTCAGCTGCTTTCAGCTATCCAAGCACACTAGCTTAGAAACGCTCTTTATTTTTGTTTCTGTTCTCTAAGGGAGACTGTCTGCCCTTCTCTAGCTTTTCCAGAACAGGGACATCTCTTCTGCCTGACTCCCTAGAGCTCCCATATATGCACACAGGGAGGTATAGAAGAAATTAATTCATCTTACATCCTGCCTGACATTTATGTTCTCTGCCACTGCCAATGTGATCAAAACTTCCTCCTCACTCTCTCTCATATTAGTTTTGGGTATAGAGGTGGAAGACTGTAGGCACCTGCAAGCCATAAACAATTTCAGAGAGACCAAAGCTCTAAGAAGACTTCACAGCTTACTATCCATCTCCCACTTTTGCACATGAACCATGTGATGCAAGACTAGATGTCCCACCAAGACCCAGTCTGTAGCTATCATTCCCTGACTTGGGTTATTAACTTAGTAACTTCAGCCAGACCTTCCAAAGAGCCCTGACTCGGCAGCACCTTGAAGAAGGGACCTCAACCCACTGGAGGCCGGCATATCACCACATGATCGCGGTACTGCATTTCAAAGTCAATCCAGGCTTTGAAACCATTTCATTTGTGCTGGATATTTGTCAGCCTTGTGTAAGGGAGGCTGGAACAGACTTAACCTCCCGTACTCCTCTTCACTCAGTAACTGAACTAGTGCGAAAGACGAGAATGACTTTTTTTGCAGCCCTCCCTTCTGTTCACTTTGCTGGGCCCTGCTTCAGGTGACAACAAGTATTGCTACCTTTGTGTTTGTGTGGGAAAACTGCTGCACCAAATGTTACTGTTACCTTAACAAGTGTCAGCCTTCTTCAGTGCTGTGATACTAGAGCCAGTGACTCCGCAAGCCATAGCAATAATGGGAGCACCGGTCAGCATATTCCTACCCAGCACCTCTCACAGCTATCTGCCTTTCTCTTCTTTATTCCATCAATAAATATCTAAATGGATTTACGGAAAAATAAATAGCTGAACTGGTCATATGCTTGAAAAGCGAGTATATGACAAAAATGAAAGGAGGAGCAACACAGATAACCCCTTGAAAGTCTCTAGAATTTTTTTTTAAGAGGGAGACAGGAAACTAAAGGGAAGCTGCCAGGTTTGACAATTATATGTGATGCTAGGAAGGCTGCTTTGCATGCACTGCTTCTGAGTACCAGACATTACCACTCTAAGAAACATCAGGAGTAACCTGGATGAGCCCCTGTTCTTCTGACTTGCAGGACCTAACCTGTGCAGGGAATGCACTGGGGCCAATCTTGTGATCCATCTTTTATCCACTTTTATTGGAACCAGCACTCCCCACTCATTGCAAACTGACAATAAATAATGTAGTCAGAATGAAAAAAGTCTGTATCACAAACCTGCCTTGGGATAGAAAAAATTGCTATGGTATGCAGATGCACAGAATTATATCTGCTACTCAGTGTATTCCCAGAATATCATGTATTTTCTCAGCAACAAAGTTGGCTAGAGTGCAGAAGTGCCTATAGATATTTATTCATCTCAGCTTGCTATAAATGCAGTCTTTCTCTCCTCAAATTGAGTCCCCTGTGAAGTGGCTTCTGTGAGCATTATTTTTCAAGTATCTGATTTTCAACTCAGGAAAACTATTTTTTCACCCTTTCGTTTCTACTAATATTGTACTGGTCAGTAAACATTTGAGATATTATGCAGTCAGGTGAATTTTAGAATACAATGGAAGTTACAAATTCTGATGTAGTAGGGCTTGCTTGTTCCCCTGTAACACATAGCAGTATAGTGTTCAAGTATCAAGTTTTCTTGATATAAGTACACTTTTTTTATTTTGTTTTGTTTTTGAGGAGAGTGTTTGGTGATTTGTTTTTGCAAACACCAGAAAGACAAGAAAATCCAAACCGGGGCTTGGAGTACTTTTATTTTGCTGTCATGTATTACAGCTTGATATAGATCATGTCAAATATACTGGTCGGGATCCTTTTTTGCATGGTCTACCCGCTGCTGTCGAGAAGATTTGCAAGCATGGTTCACGCGTTGCAGAACGCTGTCTCTGCACTGATTATTTATAATGATAACACACTGACTCTCAAGTTACACTGTGTTCTGGCTGCTGCCTTCTGTCTTGTCTTTCCCTCAAGCAGTGCAGAGGTAGACTTCCTACAAGTTTGTATGGTGCCTATTGCTGCAAACATTAATAAGAGCTATCACTTAGGAGCAGTTACTTACACTTTGTTTAATCTCTAATGGATTCTTCTAAATATTTACAGTAGAACAGTTGTCAGAACAAATGCTGGAAATTATTGGCAGTTTCCCAACAGAAAAAAAAAAAAAAAATAGAAAAGAGAAGAAAAGAAACCCGCTCCTCATTGAATTCTTCAGGGTTTTAATATGTGAGGGTTAGTGTTTGGTAATGGGGTAGCACTGAGCGAGAGCCCTTCCAGAGGGTTGTCCTCACACCAGGCTGTGGGGAGAACCAAGGCTCTGCTTCAGCCTCATAAAGTTACCTTTATTCTTGCTAAACTTGAGGGAAGTGCTGCTTGTTTTGAAGACCCTGAGGTAAATAAACAATCTGAAAGGCCAGAGGCTTCTTCAAGAAGCAGCGAAAAGCAGAATGTTTGGGGTGTCTAGATAGGACAGAGCGCTTTGTGCTGTTGGCTGCTCCTCAGTGCGGAGTCTCCTGGCCAGTAGAGGCAGGGCCTGCAATGCCCCTCGCTGTTACTGCTCCTGATCCCAGGCTGGCTCATGGCTATGGACCATGCCTGAGAGTAGAGCTAAGCCCGTGCGACTGAATCAGTGGGTTTGTGCATCTGCAGCCCCTGAAGTCATCCTGGCTTTGATGTGGGAGGTGTGTGTGAAGGAGGAGCAAGACGCTTGGGCATCAGTGAGCATGGAGGAACCGGGAGCGAGACGGAGCTGCCTGGCAGATTCCCATGCTATCCAGCTGTGCCGGGCAAGTGGGGCCCTGGCGAGGGAGGAGGAGAAGGAGGCATCGTTGCTGCACAGCTGGCAAGAGTGTCAGTTGTGGGAAGAGGACACAGCTCAGGAGGCATTCGTGTGACACCTCAAACCCCAGCGTGATGCATCAGGTCTGTGCTAACACAAAAAGGACTTTCAAGCTCATGGTCTTGCTTTGGAAACACAGTCACTGATTTTTAAATAGGAGTTTTGCCTGAACACAGATCTGCGAGTTCATCCAGATATAGAAATTTTCTGTAGTATTTACTAGATGTGTGTGTATGTGCATGCATGTGTGAGAGGCAGAGAGATCTCACTGCCTGAAACAATCCTGCCAAGATAAACTTTGGAGCATTTTATAAATTAACTCTGCTCCATGTGTTTATTTTTCTTTTGGAGATTCTAAAAGGAGACTGTTCAACTCATCTTGTTAGGGGCAGCATATTTTTTGAAGAGAGAAATAAGTCACTACTCTACACTGGAAAGTATTTGCTATTTTCAGCTAAAAGTATTCTTTCCTCTGACCTGGCATATTAGATAAGATTTATATTTCTGACCTGACATTAGGTAGTTAAGATTTATTTTTCTATATTAACTTTACTGAGCTTGCAAACTATTCGTTTACAGCATAGGCAATATATTTATGGTAGAAGCAAAGAAAGTTCACTACAAAGTAGTAAAATATGTTATTAAGAGTGTCCTGTAGACTGATGAAAATTGTGAGTACCCTTGCAGCTGGCTCCCTTCTGGCTCTTCTTTCCTTCTTTGTTATTTCAACTTTAAAATTTGAATTAGAAGTCAGTTGCAATGGTGAACTTAAAAGAGTCCAGATGATTCTAATATATCCATATTGTGTGTATATATGTATATGCTGTGATTGAGAGGTGCAGGGAAGGGGATAACAAGTGACTTGAATTCTCCCAGCATTGTGCTGGCAGTGACCCAGGCATAAGTAACATTGGACCTCGTTCTGCTGCCAGTATAAATCAGGAGTAACTCCGCTGAGGTATAAAGCTGGTGTGCGAGTGAGAGCTGAAACAGATCTATAGCTTTCCTATATCCAGAGGTGTGGGCCTAGGCAATCTGTTAATGTCCAATTTACTTAAAAAAGGAGAACCACAGGCTATGATGGAAACCTGGAAGCACTTCAAGCCTCTATAGTCAGAAAGTCGGAAAGTTAAAGGCCTCCTATTGAAATCAGTGACAAACCCTCCCATTAACTCCAACAGGAACAGAATCAGGCTCTAAAAGTGGCTGGAAGCCAAAGAACTAGATGGCTCAAGAAATAGGTAATAGGAGCTGATGACTTGCACCAATAAATCACCAAAGCAAACCTAGCCCTGCTTGGTTTAAACTCAAAATTGCTTTCATCTGATGTTTGCTTGAAGCTGTCCACATTGTAAAATCCTCTAGAAGAACTGGCAGTCTTGATAGCTATCTCAGCAAGAGGCCAGCGGCTGGACGGGGAGTGGTATCTCCACTCTCCCCACGTCATCAGAGGGAGTCCATCTTAAAGAGAAGCAACAGACGCTGGCCCGCCTATGGAGAGAGCGGCGCTTGGGTTGTGTTGTTAACTAGCGGTTTTCTATTTCAGAAACTGTCAGACTAATTCTGTAAATCCACTTACAGTGAATATATGGAAGGGGAGGGGGGGATGCTACTACTCCATAGCAAGCCAAGAGGAGCAGTAGTTATTTCCTTTTGTAGACATTATTCAACTGCTGTCACAAGAGAAAATAGAATGTGCAGAGCTTTGAGGAATTAAATGTGTCAGACAACAGGCTTGGCATATGGACATTTAGGAGTGTCATGCATTATGAAAGCTGGAAATTGCTTATAGAGTGCAACAGGCAACAGCACGCACCGCTGTTCTGCTGATGAACCAGCTGCCAGAGCCTCCTGCAGCACCATGCTGCTCTGCGGCTGGGCACGGGTTTGTGAGAGTACCGCAAAGACCACAAGACCCGCACTGAGGGAAGCTGCTTCTTCTGGCATCCAAGCGTTTTGTGGCATTCCCCGATAAAATCGCAGGGATGTGAAACCTGTTGAGAAGAAGACTTCTCCTTCCAACATAGATCTGCAATCAGTAAACTTTTTCCCCTAGTCCCTGGAAGGCCCTGCTCTGATTCTTGGAGAGCAATAGACAAACAGGGTGAATATTTTGGTGAGTCTGGTTAACTGCCCTGCTCATGTTTGCCCTAACTGACACATGCAGAATAGCTCTCCATTTTTCAAGCTACACCCTCATTGCTCTTGGATTTGATAGACTTCTGCCTATGAACTCTATCAGAGAATGCAAACTTTTTCAGCTCCCTCCTTACTTCTAGCCAGCTATGGTTGACAACTGCTGCAAAAACTCACTTCTTTCTGTATATGCAAAATTCATAGCCTGCTTTTACAAAGTGGCTTTGCAAAGCGAAGAAGCCATTCGCTGTTTCATTTCCCACACCAGGAAACCCACTGCCATCATCAAGTCATCACACCACAGCTCCAGGGCATCAGTTCTCTTTCCTCCATTTCTCCCCAAAGCCCAGGGCTCAGAACCATGAGTTGCAGTAACTTGTGGCTTGGCATCAAAAGGGAAAAGTTTGCTGAGGAAGAAACTTGCTTGTAGGTACTAATAAGTATGAAATAACATGTGGTAATCTTAAGGGTTTCTTCTGGGTGAGGCTAAGGCAGAGCGGTAAGTGATAGAGTGATGAGACCATTTGAGAAAGCAATTTAAAAAGATGCATGACAAGGGACACATTATCCTACCTGTACCCTACATAGCACTGTCACATTTTATTTCTGCTATGCCTGTTCTGGATCGCTACGTTCACTTGCTAGTTCTTGTTACTGGTAGGCTTGGGTTGAATCCAGGCACATCATGGATAGTGAAGGTGTGGACCATGACTGCATTTAGTCAGGGAAGCTAATGGAGCTTGTCTAGGAGTTCCTCTACCTCTTCCCATTCTTGTGCAGCCACTTCTCACTAGAAAGTGTGTCCCCTCATGTCTGTCCCCAGGCTTACTTATTTAGCTAGGTTTGGTATATGTTCTTATGAACTGCTTTCAGTTACTGCATGGAGAAACAATGCCCAAGTTCAGTATATATAAAAAGATAGGGAACAGGGAAGCTTGCTAATGGTAACTGAGGAGGTAGCAGAGTAGGAGAAAGCTCATAGCTATGGTGTGCTGGGCAGGGTGAAAAGGCCTAGCAAGAGGGAAACAGTACAAGTATCCCTCCCACACTTTTAAATGGCAAATTGCAGCTCTTTTCTCGCAAAAAAATGGTTAGAATACCCTCACGACCTTTACCAGCACTTCTCTAAAGGAAGTGCATTGCACTGCTCCTCCTTTTATTGGTGAGAGAGAAGAAAAATCCCCCACCAACTATCACGCACTTTTTTTTAACGGCTCGTATAAACATCTGGGCTGGATTCTGAGCACATGCAAATTTTATGCTGCAAAGCTATGAAAGTTGTTTGCTTTCTGGCACACGCAGTAGCTAGAAGCAGAATCAGTCCCTTAACCTTTGCGAGATGTTTATTCTGCCTAAGCCATCTCCCATTAAAAACAATGCAGAGACTCTAATCAAAAAATCTCATGTTAATCTGGCATGTGCCTTGTGATCATGACATTTCTGTTCTCTAATAAAAGACAGGAATATTACTGCTTCCTGCTGTTCCTTCAGCCCATGAGCTGATGTGTGTACACAATTAAACACAAAAACATACCCCCTCTAGTAACACTAGTGGAAAGGCTGCTGGGTTATCACTGGGAAAAGTGAAGACTCTTCTTCTCTAGCATCACAGATTTCTGCAGCCCACAGTCCACCCTAAGTAAGATTATTTTCTCCTCCACTGACTAGGCTAAAGACTCCACCCTAGTGATAGATGTCTTATGAAAAACGAGAAGGGTTTCATTTATACACAATCAAAAAAGCAAGGCTCCATATAACGGGAACTTTCTGATGTGGATTTCAGCATCCCAGGCTCAACAAAGATAGAAGAGGAATAATTTAGTTTAGTTTTTTATTAAAATTCTGCAGATAACAATTTTTCTTTCTTTGAGTTCAGTGACCAAACAGATCATTTATGAGAGTGGGAGAAGAGGAGAAGTGTTCAGACAGACCAAAGGGTTTTCTTTGGCTTGAAACAAAATCACTTGTGTTTGGAGTTGTCAGTACACCTTTTTACCTGCATATTAAGACAATTTCAAAGTGAATATACTTTCAGAACAAGCCAAAGCCTTTAATTTTTGCTTGTGTGTATGTGCCTTTGTATGTATATATATAAAAAATTATATATATGACTGTATATAGAGACAATGTGTATGGAGGTAGAGGGGGAGAAAGAGATGACTAAATATATGAGCATATGTAAATATATTTTCCATCAAAATTATGAATTTTGGTAATGTTTGCATTACCAAATCATTGGGTGGTAATCATTGACATCAATCTTGTATTTTTTGTAGGTGTAAAATTTGCTGACACTTTTGTCAAGTGCTATTTATGCTTATAGTGAAAAAGATCTTTTCAGAAATCAATAGTCATACATGATGTAAATGAGTTTTTCCAGTCCTAGGACTCCAGCTGTAGGTTTATCTGATTCAAGGAGAGACTGGGGAGTCAGTGAGTGGAGCTGAATAAGCTCCCTTATAGGCCTTTCTGTAGTTTCTGTGGCTGATGTCTTGCATGAAACATGTCCAAGGCCTCTGCATACTCCCAAATGAGAAAAAAAAAAAAAGAAAAAGGCCCTTTTTCATGCATACGACAGTAACCACAGAAGCTAAGAAACCAGGATTGAAGGCTCAGTCAGGAAGTTCCACAGATGAATAACTTATTTTTCAACAAATTATGCAAGTCTTCAGAAAGGGTTATGGATTGATTCTTGTAATGCTCGGTGGTATTTTAGTGGTAGCTATGGCCTTTTTTGCATAATCAATGAAGCATGGAAATGCAGGAGAAGACAACTCTTTTGATTAATCTATTTTATCTGGACTCAGCTGTAATTTACTGAGGAAGAAATGAACTTCCCTGCTCACAGGGAGGCTTGGGAATGGTGTTATTTCTGAAAGAAGTGAATAGCAGCTTGTCCTCGTCTTGAAAGGGTGCAGTCTGCAGTTGGCTTTTTGGCCAGCCACTTTCTCAAAAACAGGAATAAGTCCCCCCTCTCCTGCCTCTCCACACTCAATACTTCTGACAACAATAAATCTCAAGAAAGCCTGTGTTCGTCAGGGAATCGAACCCTAATATGAAAAAAAAAGTTATAAAGGCAAGCCTCTCTGAAATCTTCTCTATAGTTTTCATATTCATGGAGTGAGCATGAGTGAGCCCATATTATTTGCCCTAGCTATTCAGTATAAAGGAAAGAAAGACATGATTCCAACAGGCAGAGGGCAGCATACTTTTTTCCACAGTCTGTACAGGATACTTTTTTTTGTATTTATCTATTACTCAAAATTATTTCGGAAATTATTTTGGAATTATCTTAGAAAGTAATATATGGTCTAAGCAGCAATATGAATGCCCTGTAGCTGATAATCAGTCACAATTGAATTCTATTGGTTAAATTCTTATTTCATTGAAGCTTCCCCTCAATGGATAAGTCAAATAGAGCATTTAAGATGTTTTTAGCATCTGTAACCAAGAGATTTGGTCTTAAAAATGCCTGTCCGGGATGTGGCACAAGCTACATACACACTAATACAGAACTCTATGTTCAGTTTTAATATACTCTTAACTCTGAAACTCATTAATTGCTCAACTCTTTGTAAAACTTGAACACAAAGGACAAATGTGTGACAAATATGCAAAACGGAATGTATTTTTTTTTTAATAACAAACTATGTAATATATTTATCTTTCCTACCATCGAGATCTGGTCTATTAGATTTTACCGTAACCCTCCATATGCAGTTTGCGCTCACAGTGTCCATAACAAAGTCTCATCTCTTTTGATTTTTTTTTCCAGTTCTGGGTTAATCTAACTCTTTCTAGAATCTTGTATTTGCTCCATGTATTTGCTAAATACATGCACTTACATCTTCTAACTCTCGTAGTAAATAAATACCCTTTAACCCCACTTTCTTCTATTTTGGAGAGATAATTCTATATTCAGCAATGAAACAGAAAAGCAAAAAACAGAAAAGAACAACTCCTTATCAAGTGGCATAAAAAAAAAAAAAAGGTAGTGAAATTAGTTATGAACATTTAGTAAAGGATGCAGGCACCATTACGAAACACTTGCCGATGCTGGTTTTTGTAATCTTTGTGAATAAGCAATGCAATAAAGCGGGGCAAGTGTGCGTGGGAGGCACGCTCCAAAGAAACTGGCTGTTTTCCTCTCTCTGACCAGTTGAGCTATTACGAATAAAAAATGTTGTTGCTAAAGGAACCTGTAATAAATCCTTTGGGGAGTATTACATGTGCCGATAACACACATAAACTTTGTAAACATATTAAAGTGTCAGGTTTTAGTAGCTCTGGTTCATGTAGATGTTTGTAAATGTTAGCAAAGAAATGCAATGGAAATCTTGTCACACCAGCTGGTTGCTCCCACATTCACGTGGGATCTTTTCCCTCCGCCTTCCTCTTGAAAGGGGACCCCATTTTGTATTTGAGAATAGTAACGCTGCAGAAAAAATGCTCAAGTTCTACCTCTACTGTCCCTTTCCACCAAAATGAGGAGTGGGGTGGATTAGCTGGCAACCAATAGAGGATTTATGTCTTTCTGATCATCCCTTCTTGGCGTAGCAATGCCCTCAGTTGATGCCTCAGTGCAAATACAGTTCACATGCCGGACATCCAGCTTGTCTTTTAAGCATGTGGAAAGAAGCGGGCACCTCCAAAAGGGACTGGCAGAAAATAACACATTGAACAAGGAACTTTGGAAGATTCCTTATGGAAATTCTGGGACCAAGCTGTATCTCAAATGCTCACTACCTATGGTGTATCCTTGGTCAGCACTACAAGGACCTGATTCTGACAGTGTTTGGTATGCAGCCTAGCAAACCAGTGTGGTCTTTATGAAAGAAAATAGGACTTGCTCTTTTCTTTTGCCCCAAAGAAGGAGGCAGCAGCTTTGCTACTCTCAATATTCCCCAAAGCTTAGAAGCTAACATATTCATCCAAGACCTGGAAATCTGAAGTAAATTAATTCTTTTATCTGCGCCCACTCTAGCCTACGTCAGTCTGCTCTAACAAACTGGCTTTTGATGCTCAGGACTCATAGGTATTCTCGGTTCCCTTGGTGGCATCTGCTCCACTTCATGCAAAAGAGCCAAGGGCTCGACGGGCCTGTGAAATGCAGCAGGCGTGTGCATGAGTTTTTCCAATGTGAGCAAGCTCTCGCGTGCCAAGTGGGCAGTCCTGGGCTGGCTTTGGAAGAACTTTGTTTTTTCTCTTTTTTTTTTTTTTTACCTAGTGTTTCTGTAAAATAAAGTCTCAGTCTCTGTGGAAGACACCTCAGCTCAGAAGACTGTCATCGCCACCAAATGTTCAGCTGACTAGCAAGATGAAGTCTCATGTTAGAAACACCAAAACATCTGAGAAACGTCTGTGTTTCACAGAGGTGGCAATGAAGCGGGGCTTTGAGGATCACAGCTAGAGACTTTGGTGTTTAAATCCTGCCCCAGTCACACCTTAGGCACCTAAGTCCTGTTCTTGTATCTGAGCCTCGTTATTCCTGCCCTGGCCCTTTGCAGGAAGCCACAGAAATCACACATCATTGCAATTCCAGCACCCATCAATGAGCTCCTGTTTTATTTTGCAGTGCCCCCAAACCTTTTTTGCCCTGCAGGGAACACCAACCTTCTCAAAGTCCATCTAGGACTGGGGAAGGTTAAACACAAATTGTACCGGGATGTAGAACTGACACAGTATAAGGTGTGTGTAAGGATAATGCTTATAGTTATGTGCTACCAGAACTGGGTTGACTTGTGGCTCAGGCCTTTCCTTGCATTTAGAAGTATGGCTATATGGCTCCCTTTATGCATCTCACGGAGGCTCCTCCGAGCGGGCGCTGTGCGGCTGCAGGAGGTCAGTGCCACCATGGTCAAAGGCAGAGGCCCCGGGCTTAGTCACGTCCCTCGCCTTTCGGCCCCAGTCCCCTCTGCTGCGCTTTTGCTGGGACTACTGGCGTTCTGCAAATTCTGTAGCAACTTTTCTAGGTGTGTACTATTTTTATTCGCGCAAGCAAGGAATGCCACTTAAAGATACGGGAGCTACAGAGTGTTGCCTTTAAGTTGAAGCACGTGAAAATGTTTATTAGTCAGTTGTCCTGTAACCATAGTTAAATTGCTTTAAAAAAAATACTATTGCATTGTTTACTACAAACAACAAAAATATAGTTAAAGTGATCATTAATAAATTCTGATGGACCATGCTGAATCACCCTGTTTGTTATGACAGTGTCTAATAAGTAATTGTTCTGCCATTGCGAGAAGCCCAGTTATTCAACTATTTATAAGAAAAAAAACAGTTGCTGCTTTTTTTTTGAAAAACAGAACTTGTTTTGCACCAGTAAGTATTCTCTGAATATTTTTATCTGTGGCATTGTTTGTGGTAACAGCAGACAGACAGACTTTTGTGTAAAAATGTATACGGTTTCAGCTGCCTCTTGTCATCTGATAAGATTACTTTGTTCTGAATTATTTTGGTAAAAAAAAATTGGCAAAATGATACTGAGTAGTTCAGACTTTGAAATTAGGAATGAGACAAAAATATTATTTTTTTATTAGCTGATATCTGTCTTTCACCAGGCTTTTACAACTTTTAAATTACTTTCAAGAGCAAACAAGACTGTTTACTGCAGAGGAAAAAAGTTCTTAAGAACCTCCATGGTTTTAGCAGATGAATTTTCCCAGTAATCACTGTCCATAAATGACTAAATATGAAACTATCGACAGCATACTGAATAACATCGGCCAAAGCGGCACACTATGTTTATTTACTGTAAGGCAAAATGAACAGCCTAAAGAACAGGTAACGAGTAAGGCTGATTTTAAAGTCCTAGCTCAAGTTTTATTGAGCATAATTTCCCTTGTCTTCGGTGGAAATTTTATAGTAAGAAGAAACAGACCAAGGATTTCCAAGGCTTGATGCACTAGTAACAAAACTTAACAAATTCACCTCGGAGTTAACTTTATTGCCTTCAGTCAGCAGATGGATTTGGCACACTAGGTGCAAGTAATAAAATAGCTATTCTTTTCATATGCTTAAGAAAAACATTGCCTTCCAAATAGGCAATATATCACAATTTTGAAAGGTACAGAGCATTGTTTTCTCCTGTATAGGTATCTCACATATTTGGATCATGAGATTTTGCAAGTACTCGCACACTGAAATACTTTCCAATTCAATTTTTGTCTTGAGGTCCCGCAGAAAAAGAGCTCTCCCCTGCTCCAGTGAAGTCAGGGAGACTTTCTCCGTTGAGGCAGGTTCAAGCTCTAAAACCTTTGCACTAACGATAATAATAATAATTTGTTCATTGTGCTAAAACAAATAAGAGTCCTTTTTTGGATAAACCATCCTATATCAATGCCTGGGAGAATTTGTGGCCATACATATATCTCCAGTTTCATGTATTTTTAAATATTATAAGAAATTCCTTCTGCAGATGGAAGAAACAAATCTGAAATTTTCACCAGTTCAGATTTCAAGTATAAAAGGTGAACTGGACTCTAATGTTTTCCAGTTTCAATTGCTAAAGCTTTGGGATACTAATACGCATTGTCCCACATACAACTGATACACTTCAAGAACAGATCTCCATGCATATATGTTTATTAAAAAATAAAAAAAACGAATATGCTTATATTTCTAATGGTTTCAGCAACAGGTAGTGTTGATTTTCTAATATTTATTTCTTTTAACTATATCACACAACATGTTCACGGTTTATGAAAACATGATGAAACAGTTTCACGGCTGCTTTTGTTCCTAATGAGTGCATTAGGAATTTCACGATCCATTTCGAAACGAACAGGATCTCATCCAAAAATAAGAAATATAGTTTCATTGCAAAAAATGATGCACTTGTCACCAAGAAAGTATTTATATGAACATTAGAAATATGCAATCATAACAGAAAAAAAAGATATCAAGGACAAACAAGCAATCTGAAAGAAAACGAAAAGCAAATTAATACCACCCTAAGATGGATTCAGCTTACTTGAGGGCTGCTTGCTTGTCTAACTTCAACTCTAATTTTCTGCACTCAGATTTTAACTTTTTTTAGGAAAAAAAAAAAAAGAAAAAAAAGCTCACAGCACCTATTTGTGTGTAGAACATGCTGCATTACCAGCCACGCCATGCAAACCCTGAACGGCGCCTGCAAGACCGGCAGCGAGGCCGGAGCGAAGAGAAGCTGGGCAGCACGAGCGAGTGGGGACGCACTGAGGCAATAGCCAACATCAGGTGTGGACGGGCTACCAATAACACATGTCACGGTAGCCGTAAGTCCAAATTGCCATTCTGCTAGTTCATGCCCCTACTGACTGCTTCTCTCCTAAACGTAGGGCTTGTGACGCACATGCAGGATTTTCTAATTTCGTTTATTCCAGGGATTCACGGGTTTATTTTGTGGCCCACTGGTAGTCCACAGGGCCATAGCAAATGGTCTGCAGGTCGTTCACAGAGCCGTTTCAAGTAACTCCCCACGTCTGTTAATTAAAAGGTAAATGAGAAAGATGTAAGACCTTACACTAGTAACTTCAGTCTGTACTAAATGTTGAGGATTGGCGGTGAGCTGCAGAACCAAATATTTTAGGACTATTGAGTCAATCCTACTTCTCCTTTAAGCAAACTGTACTCACTGGCAGAGCTGAAGAATTTATCATTTATTATTGTGTCAATGTATACTCTCAGAATATTAATGTCTCTTGTAGGACCTGAATGGGCTACTCAACTTGTTAATCTTAAGTGGTTTATCCATACAAAAAAAACACTGACTCTTTGCTAACCAGGCATTCGCTTTTACACTTTCACTGCTTGCGTCAGCTGTCAAACTTAGAAGTGTCTGACTTCACCCTTTGCTGGTGACTTCAGATGAGTTTTCCCTCCGTACAGATGGCAATACACTTAGTGGGGACCGTGGCGCAGAAATTTAGGGTGCTTAAACTAGTAACTTCAGTAAGAACTTGGGAAGTGAAAGAAATGCAGATCAGACTTTTACTTCATGACTGGGTCCTTCTGCTGGGATAAATCAGCAGGAGAAACATCGGTCTATACCAGCTGTAAGTCTGGTCCAGCATATTCTGAACTAGTCAGTCCAGGCTTTATTACTTTTTCTCTTCGAATGTGTAGTCCGCAATGTAATTAATAAAACGAGGACTTGGATGTTTTACGGGAAGAAGTAACACAGGCTCGCAGACAGACTGCTCGATGGCAAGTAGTTTGTACCGTATTTTAAAAAGCATAAGTAGAATAGAAATTTGAAAGTGCTTCTCTAACGATGGGTCAAAGAAGTCTGCTTAAAGGAGACTAACAAGGCAAAAAAAAACAGAACTCCGGAGAAAATCTTCCGTGTAATGGACAGATGAATTTGACAGATGTTTCCCTTTTCATATCACATTGTCAGATTTTTTTTAAGTTGCTACGCACTAATAGCAATTCATAGGTTTTCAAGGCCAAAATAATCAGCACAGATTGTGACCCTAACCTCTTTTATAGTAACTTTCATAAATATTCACACTGTAATTTTTGCTTCACACCTAATAACCAGTAGATAGAGTGTGTTTTACAGCAGTTTTTATGATTTGAGGACCTCAACCCATGGAAGATCTACACCACGTGTAGGTGAGAATTTCTGATGATTACTTATCTCCACCGCCAAACACACTGAGCTGTATTTCCATCCTGACCTCTCATAGCTTTGACTTTGCAGCCGCTCATTCTGCTGCGCACTTAGCTAACTCTTGTCTTGGAAATGGTAAAGGGTGAGCGAGCACCCGCTACCTTCCTGACTTTGTACCAGCCTAAGGAATAATTTGGAGCCAGCGTTTCCAGCTCAGCTTCCTGAAAATCACCGTGGGTGAAGGATGTGCTGAAAAGGGCCCGGGCAGCACCCTTCCCCACAGCAGCGCTGCGCCCACCAGCTGCCAAGGAGCAGCGCTCCCTCCTCACGCTCGCACGCGCGCGGCAGCCACGGGACGAAGGAGCTCTGCAGTCCTTGCGGGGCTTGACCAACTACACGGGGCCATGCTGAGCCAAGCAGGGCTGTGCCCGGCCAGACCATGCAGAGCCAGGCCGGGCTGAACTGGGCTCTGCTAAGCTGGGTGGGACTGGACCAAGCCTGACCGTACTGAGTCGACCATGCTGAGCTGAGCTGGACCAGACTGAGTTGGAGAGCACTGAGCCGAGACGAGCCAGTCTGGACTGGGCTAAGTTGGGCCGGACCGCACCAAGCTTGACCATACCGAGTTGGACCGTTCAGAGCCAAGCTGGACTGGCCCAAGTCAGATGGTGCTGAGTCAAGCACAGCCAAGCTGGACTGCAATGGGCCAAGCCAGACCAGACCTAGTCAGACGGTGCCGAGCCAAGTGTAGCCATTGACCACACTGAGCCGAGCCGGGTTGGTCCGGATCAGGCTAAGCCAGACCAACTGTACCAAGCCTGACCGTGCCTAGTCGAATGATGCGGAGCAGAGCAGGACCGAGTCAGACGGTGCCGAGTCAGAGCCGAACTGGGTCGGGTCGGCTCTGCGGGCCGGGTCAGCCGCACCTGCCGCCGCGGGCTGCCCGTCGCGGCTCAGATCAGGACAGCAGAGGTCGCCGCTGGCCCGGCGCTGGCCCCGGCGCTCGGCTCGGCGCTGGTCCCTGCGCTGGTCCCTGCGCTGGCCCCGTCGCGGCTCCGCTCGGCTCTGCGCGCCCCAGGTGCTCCCGCTGCCCCCCTCCGCCGCCCCCCAGTGCGCGGCCCCGACTGTGCGAGCAAGTGCGAGCATGGGGGGTCTCGCACCCCACGGGGTCCCTGGCCCCTCACAGCCCCCCTAACCCGCGACTCCCTGCCCCACGGCCGAGCCCGTCCGCCTGGCAGGGTCGCGGGGTGCCCCCTCGGGGGCAGGGGGTGCGGTGGGAGGGGGCGCGGGGCAGCCACAATTTTGGGGCCCGCGACCGCCAGGACTGAAAGAAGTGGGTGGGAAGCGATGGAGGCTGCGAGGCTGTCCCTTGCCAAAGATAATAAATCGGATGCCCTGACATGTTTTACTTAGCCCTCAGTGCCGCCTTGCCGCGCCGTCGTGAGGGTTGGAGGGCTGGAGCCCCCAGATCAGTCTCTTTTACTCCACTCCGATTTAGGGGCACTTTAGGTGAAGCAGACTGTGTCTTCAAGACTGGCCATGCTATGTAGGGAAAGGCAGCGAGGGCTAAATATACATATACACACACACACACACACATATATATATATACACGTAGAGAGAGAGAGAAAAAGACTAGAGTACTCCCTATTCGAGGAAATAATCAACAGCATTTCTTGCTGTTTAAACACAGGCTGCCGTGTTTTATGACATTTCCTCCGTATCTGCAGCTGTCAGGGAAGGAGGACAGGGCTGAGCGGCCCCTTCCCACACGCTGGGTGCTTCGAAAGTGCCTCCCCCTTCCCAGGAAAGGCGGCGGGTGGAGAGTGCGGAACAAGGGGCACGTCCCGGTGCCACCGGGCTGCTGCCCCGTCGCCTCCCTCGGAGGACCCCGGCGGGCTCTGTCCCCGCGGACCCGTGCGGAGCCCAACAGCGACCTCCGCGCGAAACCGTCCCCTGCATCGGGAACCAGCCCCCCGTGCACATCGCGCCTCTGCCCCACACCTGGGCAGCGAGCTCTCCGCAAACTGCATTGCAAGGGGCTCCATGCGCTGCTGCCTCGCCTTCCTCCCCGCCCGAGGCCCGAGGCCAGGGGGACGGTCCCGCAGGACTCTCCTCACCGTTTGCCGCTCGCCTCCCGCATCGCCTGTGCCGGGGGCAGCGCCCCGGGGCCGCCTCCAGCCCCGTCCTGCGGGGCTCCCTCTCCCTCTTGCCTACCGGGGCTGCCCTAAGTCAGGAGAGAAGGGCTCCCTTCATCCTGAGGCTCCTTACAGAAGGAAAGAATCAGGGTCTGCAGCCCCCCGGGCAGTGCAGGCAACTCGGGGTCTTCCCGGTCGTGGCCACCGTGGCGACTTGGCGCGAGCAGCGGCTGGAGCCGGCAGCGCCGCGACCCCGCGGCCCACCTCTGGGCATCGCTCGCGGTGCAGTTTATCGATAGCATTAATCTATAGCGAGGAATAAACTTCGGGGGCAGGGGGGAGGGATGTTCTCTCTCCATCCTCCCCCAAATCACTAAATGGTAACTGGGGGTGGAGAAAGGCGTTAAGGTACCATGGCAAAAAGTTACCTGTGCTGTCATCGGGCTTTACCCTTAGAAAGTGGAAGGCGCCAAGAAGGGTTGCTCCCCCTTAAAAGACATTAAAATTAAAAGCACCACAGGCAGGTCTTCCCGGAACCGTGTCCCCTCGTCCCGGTGAGTTGAGAGGGAAAAGCAGAAAGAGATCAAAAATTGCCTTCATCCTCCAACTTAATGAAACTCCCAGCAAATCCTTTCCCTCTCCGTGCGGGCGTGGGACTTGCCTGCTATCTCACTAGCAAAAGCACCGGGGGCACAAGGAGGTTCCGAACAGGTGAGCAGCACAACGAGAGGAAGCAGAAGTTATCAAAATATAAATCTCTTCGCACTTACTTCTTCCCTGTCGCCGGACCCTGGAGGCGTGCTGGCTGCCAATGTATTCCATAAAGTTCAAAGTGATAAAAAACCAAGAAATCAGTCGCAATTGCATAGTAACCCTTGGAGAGTTCGGCTTCTCTTCTCCTTCTCTTTCTTTTTTTTTCTTTCCTTTTTTTTTTAAAAAAAAATAAAAAAAAAAATGGGGGGGAGGGGGCAAGGGCTGAACACGGCAGCAGAAATACCTGCACTGAGATCCAAAAGCTCGGCTGGGCTCGGTTGGTAG
>VZSV01000023.1:3826069-3853029 GCA_013398735.1 Nothocercus julius | reverse complement strand
TTTTTTTTTTTTTTTTTTTTTTTTTTTTTTTTTTTTTGCTAAACCAAAAGGCACTGATAACTATGCTGAGAATGAAACCGAGTCATATGTTGTGAACACAATTTTTATCCACTGGGATTCTTGGCTTCTTTACTGCAGAATTTGACAAGTTTGTGGTGAACAAGGCAAGCAGCTTCAGGGAAATGACAACCTCACCTGAAAATAAGCCAGGAGCTCTCCTAGACACCCTTGGTTAGATCACAGCACACTTCCTTATAATGAAACTTGTAACTTTATAAGTGGTATTTATCACTGAAATTTATCACTTTTCAGCTATTCCTTCTACCTCTAAATCACTCTGTTATAAGGCAGAAAACTGCTTCTACTACACGCAAGACATCATTTTAGTTGTTTTCTTGCTGATTTTTCTGTTAAAAAGTCTCATCTGTCTCATCTGTCCTTCTATTGTTAGGCATCTCAGAATATTCATTCTTTAAGTATTTGTGGGCAAGAGCTCTTTGTTATCATGATTTTTTTCTTTGCTGTTTTAAACACTGGAGCTAACTGTTTATTCTTAGAATATGGATAGTGATGATGCCAAGGAATTTCCCCAGACTAGGGAATTTTTGCTTGTTTGTCTAGGCTTGCATCACATATAAATTCTTTGAAGACAATGCAACATTACTAATTTACATGGTGATAGTCTAGGCCATTTTTATTTAATTCACAACATTTGGAAGGTTAGTGTGCATGTATATGTATATATATTTGATCAATTCATATATACCATGTTAAGCATGTAAGGATCAGTGATCTAGGAAGGAATTTTAGAGGTGTCAAAAACTGTAGTCTTGTATCTATTTATCTTGGGAACTAAAGATGAAAGGCTGATTGTCATGCAAGATTATTTCAGCATAATAACATTCTTCCTACCTCAGTTTCAACAGATATCTGACTTTTCTATGATTGCTAAATTCAACCCTTATGCAAGCCTCTCTTTTTTTTTTTATTGTAAGCCTAACTTCTCAAACGAAAAGAAAAGAAAAGAAAAGAAGAGAAGAGAAGAGAAGAGAAGAGAAGAGAAGAGAAGAGAAGAGAAGAGAAGAGAAGAGAAGAGAAGAGAAGAGAAAAACCAGAACAACAGCCACAAAAGCAAAAACACAAATAGGCAAAAATGAAAATTTATAAAAAATGGAAAACTGCAGAAAAAAACTACCTTTTTTTTTTAAGATTCTTAATGTTATTCACATAATCCATTATTCATATGGGTGTGCTCATAATTATGATTAAATCCAATTTTTCTCATAATTTTACATATCAGATTAAGAAGATAATTTTTAAATTACTTCTGGAAGGATGGCACAATGATCATCATGAGTTTTTGAAGATAGCTCTGCTCTTTTCATATATACCTTTGCAGTTTTGCCCATTGAGAAAGAAATCTTAACCAATATGAACACATCTTTGCAGTCTGTTGTGGGCTACACCGTTGTGGATCTGCTAAATGCAAATATAAACACATGGTAAAATTCAAGGCGGTCAACGAAGAGAATAAACTCAAAATGAAACAACCTGGAGACATGTCTTAAAAAGAAGCATGTTATCAAACACAAGAATTTGTGTACATGAAACTATGTGGACATTGCCCCAAATGCCATAGTGACAAAAGATGGTAACATTGAGAATGCTATGCAGATGATTTGCAGAGGGATTTTGATTCCTGAGTAAAGCCAACAGCAAGTGCAACTACACTAGGGCTGGGCAACCTATGCTAGGGCAACCTATGACCCTCATTATGTATGTATACTTGTATACCTGTTTCTCTTTAGTTACAAACTAAGATCATTCAGAATAGTTAACTTTTGGACCTATTTAAGGCATTTGCTTTTTCTTGGGAGCTAAGCTTGGCAATATATCCAAAGTCACCCAGGTGGCATAGGAGAAAACAGAAACCCGGGTACAGACAAGCAGGCATGGAGCTACCCTTCTGTCCACATGACAGCCTGGTTCTTCTGGGACTCAAATTGCCAGACTGCGGACTGGAAACACTGTAATGCCTGCTTCTCTAGCGAAGAGTTTATGAGAATGAAATGTACGCTATGAAAATGAGAAACTGAGTCCAGAAAGCCTGAAAGGGACTCTGGGGTCTGCAGGTCACCTCACCCGAAAGAAGAGCATCCTACACAAGCTCCATCTCCCAACAGCTACCAGAAGTAAGAGCGACTCTCACCTGTTCTAAAGAAAATGCTGTGGGTGACGGCATTTGACAAGCAAGGGCATTATTTAATCTTGCACCTGAGAAGAATCTCAGGCACCTTTCCGTCATCAAGGGAGAGCCACTCAGCCACAGAGATATGCGCACACTGATTCCTTCTCACGGTGCTCATGAATACATCATATCTAAGATGAATGCCTACTTCTCCCTTGGCACACTTCTAGAAAATACAAAGGATGGTTTGATTCCTCCGCACAGGGAAAGAAACCAAATCCAGGACAGTTGTGCCATGGTGCTGCCAAGGAAGGAGCTGAAGGAGTATTTAAAATATGCTTCTGCCATCTGCTATGCTCCTGACTTCAGCATTTCATATCGGCTGTACTAAAAAAGTGTGAGAAACAAAACTGGCTTCTCCAAATTCCTTCTGAGTTCAGTTATTCTCTTTACAGAAATAGAGCTATGGAGCCTGGCTGCTTCACTTCAGGCTATCAGGAGTGGGAAGTAGCATAAAAAAAAAAAGGTGTTGGATAGCATATAGACCTCTTTAGAGATCCAAGTTTTGATCTCATTAGAGTTAAGTTGCTCTGGAAGTTAAGAATAACTAGTCACTCTTCACAGAGGTTATTGGAAATAATTCTTGCTAAAGACAGTGAGAAACAGGAAGCAAGCCTCATAAGTTCATAAGATCAATACTTCCGTTCCTCTAAATTCAATGAACTCTGCAGTTAACATAAATTAGTAATTTAGCAAATTGTTATCTACCTATAGTGCTTTCTGTAGCATCAGACGAGGCATTTTTTGGCATGAATTGACTTAGAAACATGGTACTAGAACTCAGGAAAAGACAGTACAATGAAAAGTCACTATTATTCTCTTTTTGCTTCATTGTGTATGACCTCTCCTCTCCTTTCCCCAAATCTCTAAGTTGTTCAAACTATGGCATGCCTGAGAGATATAGGAGAGTAATTATTGAATTTGGTTCCGAAGAGTATCCAATCTCCACAAGATTTCCTGGATTGACAATTTTTCCACTCTACTCAGGACTTTCTAGGTCACAGCTGGAACATAATGCCTGGTTTTGGTCTTTCCAGTTCAAGGGAGAGACTGAAAAAGAGGAAAGGATCTTGTGGAGTGCTACCAAGTGCTTTGCAAAAGTTGCTTCGGGGAAATTCTGCCTGTATATAAGACAAATTCTTTACCATGAGAACAACTAAACACTGGAGTAGGCTGCCCAGAGAAGTGGTGGAATCTCCCTTGCTGAAAATACTTAAGACTCAGCTTGATAGGGACCTGGATAACCTAATCTAATGTCCTGCTCCAAACAAAAAGGTTGGGCCAGAGGATCTCTGGAGGTCCCTTCCAACCTGTTTTATTCTCTGATTCTCTGATTTTATGATAGTCCATTTGGTCACACCTACACTCCTTAAATGTTGTGAAATGAATGGAATCTCATTCTTCTCTCTGATTTTCTGTCTAAAAATAACTCAAAGACAACTATTCTGGTATTTTCAGAAGGGAATTTCCCAAAAGAGTACATGCTCAACAGAACAATGACCTATTTTTTGTCTGAGTAGAGATAAGATATTTGGCAGCAAGAGGAAACTTTTCATTTTCCCCTGAACAAAGATCATAAGAGGAGTCTGTTATTTCCTGGAAATGAGGCAGATCATTTATATCCTAACTCAATAATTTCATTTTTTTTTTTCCCTGAAGACTGCTATGCAAAAGCAAGACAGAGTACGTCACAGTGAGGCCTGTCAGAGGTCTAGAGGGGAGAGGCACTTCCTTTCCTGGGGAATAACATTGGGATTATCTTGATGAGGAAAGAATGCAATAATGAAGCATGTTTCCTAGAACAGTGCCTTTTGGCACTTTATGGTGCTTGGTGAACGGGTGGCAGACCACATGTGGATGCTAGAACTTTGCAGTCCATAGCCTGGAGTCAAAGACACAGATTCAATGTATAAACTCTTCTATTACTGCAAAATTTGCATTTTTGTTCCTTGCTTCACTTTTGCAGTTGCAACTTGGGCAGGAACACTAGAAGGATAAATGTCGTCTCCAGTCTACAGTAGAACTACTGAGCACACATCACAACATATAACCAGAATAGATGTACTGTTCTGTATCAGTCCATGCTTATGGCTACTTGGCTTCAGAAAAACCATGCACAACTGCTAGGGCATCCCAGTTTATCTAGGCCGAGCTGTATTCATGACTTTTCATTTCTTCCTAACTTTGACCTTCTTCATTCTTCAGCTTTTCTTTGGTCATTTGACTAGACTTTAGTACAGTGTTTTGCCTCCAGACTTCTATTTGTAGGGACTGATTTTCAAATGAAACTGGTCTTACAATACTAGAGGAGAGCTTTTATGACAGCTGCAAAATTATTCAAAAAGCAACTAGGACTCTTAAAATTAACAAAAGTTCTCCTTAGACATTACAGATAAAATCCTGGCTCTTGGAATTCAGTGGGAGTTTCATCAAAAGTTTCAGCGGAGTCTGGATTTCAACATGCAAGTATGAAGTCATAGAAATTAGAGATGGAAAAATCTGTTTAATCATCCATACCAGAGACTCCCCAAACTTTTTTTTTTTTCTTTCCCGAAGGATTCCTTTGACATCTGAGAACATTTTGCAGGCTCTTTTATTTGGAGATGCTCCTTTCCTTTCTTCCTAAAAATCTTAACCCCGCTCACCACATCATTAGCTGGGGAGCTGAGAAGCAGGAGAAGCAGCTTGGCATTCTTGATATTCCTGATACACAGGTCTGTTATATGGTCTAAAAAATTTCCTTTAACCTTAACAGCAATGGTGCAAAAATAAAAAGTTGGTGTTTTTCAAACATTAGGAAAGTAGTCTCTACTCATAAAATACTACTTGAAAGCCATAGCAGTTTTGGTCTACGTAATTTAAACTGTGAGTTTCAGGCAGGCAATTTTCCTACAGGAAGAAAATAAGTCAAAGAGGGAGTGAGCATCAGACATTATGATTCATACAATGGCAACTTTATGGAAAGATGTCGTGTAATGGAGCTTCACAGGATATCTTGTGAAGAGAGTTGATCAGGTGCATTAGTATGGTTAAAGAAGGCAGAAAAGTGTCAGACACCTAAAGCTATTAATGTGGTTAAAGCTGCATATGATCTGAGGGATGCTTGGAAATGTCAAGGGACCTAACACCTTTTGATTTCCACTAAATCCAGGAATATATGAGTGCTCTGTGTCCGGCTGCCGCTTAGTGTCTTTGATGGTCAGGCTTGACAGCACTGAAATACATGGCTGCAAGTAATGAGTTGCTTCTCTTTTTTATTTTTATCCTCATTTTTATCCTCATAGGGCTGTTGAAAGTTCACCGTCAGGAAGATTTTTTTTTTTTTTCTCCCCTCCCCCCCCTTAAAATTATTCTATGTGTACTTCTTTCACCTTCATTATTTCAAACTGTACATCTTAGTTCAGACTTTGGTCTCTGAATTGTATCACGAAATATTCACGCAGTGCTGAGACACAAACCGGATGCAAACCCATACCAGGATGGCATAGGCCACTAAGAGTGGCTCCTTTATGGGGCAAGGAGACAGCTGGTACCTTCAGGTTTGCTTCCCCCCATGCTTCGAGATCAGTTGATCGCAGTAGTCCACAGGGAAGTGCAGTTTTATTGCCTGCCAGCTGATGTAGACATGACCGGCCAATTCCAGCACAGCAGTGAAAGTTTCTTTTCTTTTGATGCGGAAGAATATGAAGAAGGGTTGTGACACAGAGCAACCAGCCTGTATAATTGTGTTAGCATTTCTATTTTTTCCTTGTTCGTGGTTCCTCTAGCTTCCAATTTTCAAGAATGGTTGTGTTTCCTTAGTCCTCTGGGTTAGAGTTCAAGGTGTGTGCATTATCTGCAAAGCAGATGTCTATGTGGGGTCTAGTTCCTATCTTCTCTATATAGTCAATACCAAAACCAGGCATTTTCAGGATATGGCTAACACATTTCCTTTAGAAATCTACTTCTAGGAGAGAGAAGAGCAACCTTTATAAGCAGTTGTCTTCTCTGTGTAAAAGGAGAGTTCAGACGATCAATTTAAATGTAGACATTTTTGTTTCTGACACGTACATGAAGACAGATAAATCCCAACTATTCAGCTTCAGTTCAGCCTATTACGATATCTGTATATATGGATGACATTTTCTTCAGGAGGTGCTGAAATCAGCTCTTTCATGCCTAAAATAGTCTAAAAGCTAGAAATGGATTTTTGGATTCTAGACATTCAAATACAAAAATTGGGCCTTTCAGGTTTTGCAATGAAGAAATGCATTCATCATTTCACTATATTTTAGTCCTTCTAAGATAATATCCTACAGTTTTATTTTCATAGCGCTAAATCTCATATCTATGGAGCAAGACCTAAGGATCTAGTGATCTGGACAGCTGGAAAGTCTTAGGTAGGGTCTGGAATATGTGAACCAGATGTTGGTCATGCTCATCAAATCCTGGAATTAGATTCATCTGTAGATTCATGTTTTATCCACTACCATATGGCAGGGGTATATTGTACAAAGTATAGACCATGGTATAAGTCTAC
Source organism: Nothocercus julius (assembly GCA_013398735.1). Taxonomy (NCBI): domain Eukaryota; kingdom Metazoa; phylum Chordata; class Aves; order Tinamiformes; family Tinamidae; genus Nothocercus; species Nothocercus julius. The sequence continues at coordinate 3,846,262 of VZSV01000023.1, read as the reverse complement.
ATGGAGGTGAAGAGTGGTAAGAATACTTGCTTTTGAAAAAGGAACGTTAGTGGAGATCGTGCTTGCCCTTTATATAGTGGATACATGCGTTACATTTTGCTTGCACTTACCCAAGGGCCTGAACGGTAGTCCACTGTGCAATCAGTTCTCTTTTTTTTTTTTTTTCAGAATTTCTGTTCAGAGGGAGGAGTCCAAATATCATGATCACCAAAGTTTAGTGCCTGTGAATAAATAGTGCAGCATTTAATTTAATTTTGAAGATTAATTGTCAAGGTCTATTTAGAACGTGACACATAAACTCAACTAAAAGCGCTACATTTTTAGAAATGTGGCAATGAGCTGAAGCACATGAACCATTTGGCAGCCTGCCGAAAAATCCCCGTGCCCCAAGAATAATGACCACACTGCAGAACATCTGCCATCCAGAAATGGCCCATACTGTCTTTTGAACCTGCTCTTGTGTCTTTGTATACAGCGTGGTGAAGGTGAAAACGTTTTACTTCTGGATGTTATGACAACTATATTTTTCATTTAAGTTAGAAATGCAATTAATCAAGGCCCAATAATAAATAACATGAGCAGAATATTAAAATAAATCTACTTCAGTCTTCTCCATGGAGTTGTAAATAATAATTTTGCTTGTTATTTAAAGAAAAGGTAGTTCTAGTGGAGAGTAGTTTTCTGTAGTCTCCTATTAAAGATTTCAACACTGAATGAGTGAAGTGGCAGATATCCCCCAACAAATATTTCAGATAAGTTACTAGGCATAGAGAGCTGCCAGGGGAGGCCACTCCTTGACCGACAACAGGGAAAATACTTCATTCTTTCTAGTGACTCCAGAGTCAACCAATGATCAATTTCACCTATTTCTTTATAAGTAGAAGTATCCAGAAAAAGTACTGGAGAGTGACCAAGAATAAAAATACTTCCAGAAGGTCAGGGAGAAAGAGCAAACCATAAACAGTGGGAATAGTTATGAACTGGATGGAACGAAGATGATTGTTTATTTCCCTGGTCTTTTTTTGAAGCCAGAGTCCGTCTCTTAGAAGTTAATGGACAGACAGCACCTTTACACTGGTGCTACTCTTTCATCACACCAGGGTCCCTGGTGTCACTTGATATTTAAAGGTACATGAATATTGAACAACGATACGTCTTTTTCTCCTCTGTCCTTTAGTGGCCTGAGCCAAAGTCACAGCGATTACCTTTACTGCATAGCAAGGACAGTGATAATTATTCTCAAATCCGAGGACTTGATACTACCAACTGAATGGAAATTTAGGATATTTATTGCTACTTCAACTTATCTTTGAAAACCAAGAGAAATTTAAAGAGCAGATTACATGTCAGACTAGCATTAATATGAATGCCAGCTCAACTGTCCCAGATGCTCCTAGCTCGCTTTATTTCAAAATTTATGTGCTTAGGATATAAAGTTGAGCTAACAAACAAAACCAAACAGCTAAACTAAGCAAATATTTCAGATTTTGGGGAATAGGTGGATTTAAGTTTTCACCCAGAGCTTAAGGATGCATTGTATTAACACATATCTGAGCAAGGGTTCATTTTTATTTACTTTCTGATGACTTAGAAAGTATCTTAATTTCAGTCAAAACATTACAGTTCAAAAATGTATGAAGGTGTAAAGAATAATCTTTGCTGTGGTGTGATAGAGTGCCTGTTCCAAATTACAAGATTGGAATGTGAATTTGCAAAAAGTTACGCATTAAATAAATCTCCTTTGCCAATTGTTGCATAAAGGTCAAAATAAGTGAATTCAGCATAGCTGTAGGTGTTGGTTGAATCACAGACACAGATAAAGTAGCCACACAACTCTTGGATCAAGGATCTGAAACTTTATTTAGATAGTTTATATACACATTATCTTCTCCATTTCCTTGCCTTTTAAAAAAGCTGTTTCGCATGATCTTTCTGGAGATCTGCTCTCAAATAAATTGTTGTTTCCTGTAATCCTCCGAAGAGAACTGTGCATTTTATTTACTATAAAAATGTGGTTATAGCTCTAATACTAATATATAGAGAGCTCTAATGCTAATATTTACACATGGTAGCATAAATCCATATTAATATTTTACATAATGCATGCATATTAATGCATACACATCATATAAATCTTAATAGAAATACATATTAATATATGCATTATTAATAGGCATGCATAGCTCTAATAATAATACCTACCACTAAAGTGTCAGAGCATTTAAAATGTAAAGAGAATGTATACTTTTCTGTTCCTTATATGAAGAATCAAAAGTTATTTATTGCAATTGTTTTCTCACAACATCATTTTCTTATTATATGCAAACCTTGGCTCATGTATCTTGATGCTACTGTCACAGGTCAACCCAAGTATTGCTTGACAACAGGCAAGGGCAAACAGATAGACTTACACTTTGTTCTTATAATTAGCTACCACGTCAGCATGAAAGCTAGGAAAAAGTTTTAGGATACATGGTCAAGGTAGATGATCATGAAGTTCCCTGTAAGATTACCTGCTAGGCTTATTTGCAACATTGACCATGAACAAATAAGCATGTGAAAGTCTGTAACTTTGGGTAGGGCATGGAGAGTTTCAGCTGAAAATTATACTACAGAGATCTTCATACATTTTAATGAGATAAAAGGAAGTGCCTGGACATAGCAAGAGGATGTGCAAAAAAAAGACAGTGGTGCATACAGCTATGATGGTAGTAAACAAGTTGCTCTGTAGTTGGGCCCTGAGAAATGTCTGGGTGCTGCTACCAGAGGGACATTATGACCATGGGTACTTTGGGTCCTGTTTTCTTAAACTGTGTGGAGCTACACTGTGGTTACATCATGAGACTTTTAACTTACATCACATACTGTGACTTAAGGATGTGCTTCGGAGAGGCAACAAACTGTGCTGTCTTCTTATGCTTTGCAATGACTTAGGAAGTAACACAAACATATTTAAGCTATATATGTGTGGATGAATTTATACATGTGTTTGCTGGACTTGATTCCTCTAGAGGGACGTACATGCTGAACAAAATCATTCTCATCTGACAAAGGTCAGAATCTTTGTTATATTTTAATATTTTTCTTTGTCTGCATCTTATTTACCTTTTTATTTTTATTTTTATTTTTTTACCATGGAAGGAGACAGACAATATTTTTCTGATGACAGAAAACTCTCCATGAAAAGTGCAATTCCTTTTCCCTTTCCTCCTTCCTTCCTTCCTATAGAATGAATTTGGGAAACTAATTGAAACAAAGAAGAGTTGTACAAGTTTTCTCCATTCTTAGTGGCTCTGCCCCACAGACACAATCTTTAGTTCCCCAGCCTTGGACAGCTGGTCTTGTCTGAGAACAGTGAACTGACAAAATCTGTTATTACTGCTCAGGAAAAGTATCAATTCATCTAAATAGTTGCAGAATAGGGATGAGATGATCTGGGTTTAACTATTTATTTTTATCCAGTATGGACAGAATGCTAAAGGAAACCTTGCCTCCTTCCTTCCATCCAATTTTTCTAGAAACTGTAAATCTGTATCCCTACTGTATTTTTCTGCAAATATTTTTGGAACAACTTCAGACTAGTGGCTTTAAGTGTTGGAAGATTCACTTGGTCGTCTTCATCTGCAGCATGATGGAGATAAGGAGTTAGGTGCTTAAGTACCCGCGTGATAAAATGGGGGGTGCAGAGTATCCAGACCTAGTTCCTTGAGCACAACAAAAAGCAGCACATTTTCCTGGAGCCCACAGAAGATCCATAAATACTCTATTAGTATGTGTCAAACTAGACACGTCTGAGTTGCCAGGTTACTCAGCTGTTTCTCTTACCAGACACTTACTGCTACCTGTCTTCTGTTTCGCTGACCTGAAGCAGTTGTAACTTGCATTCATGGATTTATCACTGAGGCAAGAGGAGAGAGCTTTAGTTCCCTGAACCATCAGACAGGGCAATACTTGCTCCTGGATTATGTGATGCAGGTGTGGCCACATAGCAACACACTACCTCACATCAGATCAGGGCCTCAGTTATCCCTTGTTTGAATCCTTAGCACGTCACTGTTTTATGAGCACTGACACCATGAGAGCCTCAGTCTAACTGTCTAACTGGCTCTATCGGTAAGATTTATGTGACTAAATAAAGACAGCTGCCAGCTAGGTTTTGGAGACTCTTCTTACATCCACTGGAGGATATATAGGCAGTTTTACAGTGTGTCATATAACAATTCCATCATAATTGTACATTTTTTTTTTTCTCCTGAGTGGCTCTAAAGAAAAGCAAGAATGAGCAGCTCATATCTAGTGTGTAGACGTCTACAGTTGAATGACCTTATGGTTTATTGACCCTAAGCCACTTCCAATTCATGTGGCAACACAAAATAGCCTGGAAAAGAGGATAAACACTATTAGTGTGGTATGAATTAATTAATTTTAGTAAGGCTAAATTAGTATGGCTTAATTTTAGTAAGACTTCAGAAATGTGGGGACCAGCTGCTGTGACGAAATGTACTTCTTCTAAAGTCAATATGGACCCCTTTCCTGCTCTTATAGAAGTGCTACCACCAGCAACGGCATTCTTATCCTTAATCTGTGTTACTGGAGAGAACATTGTAATTCCCTTATATGCTTGAAGAACCAAAGATATGTACAGATGTGTTTTTACTTAACTAACCAGAGCAGTTTATCAGTCGTAGTTTATCACTGCCCTATTGACTGGTATTCACAGGTCCACCAGAGGTTAGCACATCCCTTGACGAAATGACATGACTGCCTGTGTAAACTCTCTTGGCCTGTCTCAAACACTCGGCAGCCCTTTTAGTCAGACTGCTTTGCAGTTTCTTAAACCACACTCACAAGCACTGGAAAAGCACATCTGTCCTTGCTCTGAGGCAGCAGCTGTGGCCACATATTTAAAACAGAGAGGGCAGGCTAGTTCAGCTTATTTAATGCTTGGAGGAGAACAGTATGGGGTGAGAGAGGGAAGAGAGAAAGCAATGCTTTCAGTTCTCCTCCTCTCTCCGCCCATGCCCGTGAGAACCGAGGGACTGTCTCCAGGCTATGCAAGTGGGCTATCTGAGAGTCTGTTAGTGAGGTCGTAAGTAAAAAATAATTGGTTGTATGTGAGAAAAGGTATCATTCACTACTAAAACATGATAGAGGAAAGACTATTAAATAGGTTGTCTAGAAAAATACTTTGTCCAGAATTCTTTGCATGCAAGTTCTGAAACGTCTGGGATTAAGTAATCCTCCTTATTTTTTTTTTCCCCCTCTAACTTCATAACATATTGCCCAAGGCCACAGAAATGCGAAAAAAATAGATGGGGATTTTATAGGGAAAGATGCTGCCTTGTACCCTCATTTGAAGGGTACTCTATTTGAACAGTAGTGGTTCATAATGCTTTCTGCAGTGTATGACAGCCATAGGTTCTTCCAAATTGACCATATTTATGGACTTTTGATATTTAATTTCCTGGATTTTGCTAGCACAAATAAGGCATAAAAATTCAACATTGCATAAAAAATGGCCAACTGGTTCTGTAGAAGAGGAAAGAAGAGGAAAAAAAAAAGAGGATTTTTTTAAAAAAAAATCAGTGCAGAGTACAGTAATTGAAATTCTAAAGAACAGGTGTTACTTAAAATTCATGAGCACAGATCAACATTTCAGAGTAAGGAAGTTTTATCATTTAAACACTGAGCTGAAATTTAGAAGTCAAGCAATAGCAAACAGAAGAGATTCTATATTAGGATCTGGTGAGGCTATACGCCTGGATTCATAGATGGTAATTCTAGTATGCTCATTAAATGATCCTAAAAAGAGTTGTAGGTTGTATGGACCATCCAGCTTCATTATCTGTGGTCATAGGCAATGAGCACAACTAGTTTGCTGGCATTTCAGATTTTATCCATATTCTTTTAAATTCTTCAGATTCACTGTACTGTATAAAAATGTTATAGTTTGCATATATTTCAGTTGTGGTTTGTTTCAGATCTGTGGCTTTTGCATCCTGGAAGTCTTGTTTTGAGAGCAAATCTGGTCATTCCAAATTGATTACACAAAAGCTATAGAGTAGGTTATAATTTCCATGGTGTGTGTAATATGTGGTGCAGCTGATTGGCCCTCAGAAATTGTGGTAGACCCTCCAGCTTGCTAACTTCCTAACTCAGCAGATCACAAACCTTTGGATATATATATGTCCCATAAAAAGGATGGTGATGTTATTACAGTAGGTCTAATTAAATAACCTTTAAAGTTGCTTCCACTCAAAACTCCTGGAGATGCATTTCATCTGGATTTGGTTCTTTTCCGGAATTGCTCAAAAAAAAAAAAAAATTTTGTAGCTCTACCATGATTTAAAAAATATCACTAAATACTCATAGGAGATTGCAGACAGAAGGGAATTAAAAAAAAATCCCCAGGAAAAGAAAACTTTCACCAATCTAAGAAAAAATAAAACCCTCTGAATGAGTAATTGGATCCCAAAATATAATGAAATGTTGGCAGAATGTTGTGCTGCATACCAAATACTCCTTTTAACAAGCTAAAATCTGAAAACAGTGGAAACATAGGTCAGAGTTTCTGCTCAGAAATAACAGTGTGTGAACAAGGAGCTGCCTTAGAAATGGGTTTCCCCTTCACAAATATCTTTATGGTAAGAATTGCTGGGAAGAAACTTTTTTTGTCATGAATAGCTAGAGTGAGAAAGGGACAAAAGCTTCAAATAAATACCTAACAGAGTTTAAGGGTACATATCCCATTAGGAGAATGACATTTTTCTCTCTAAGATGTATTGTCGTTTGGAAGAAATTAAGAGGAGAGAGAGGAAATATAAAGTGTAATTTATACTCTGGCAATAAATTTAATTTGGAAATTTTTTAACGGAAATATCATCTCTCACAAAAGTAAAATAAAGTAATGGGTGGATTTATTTGCAGTCACTGTAGCTACTAATAACCCAGACTCAGGTTGTCACCACTCTGGAATAAAAAAAGTGAAAGATGGGACAATGAATGACTGCATATGCACGATATCTCCTCCTCCATTCCCCCTCTCCAGCTCCACAGAGCTTCCTGCACAGTGTGGGATTAGGATGGGCTCAGGTAAAGAGGAATCTGGATAATTTTTTTGTAGCACAAGCCTTCCAAGATATAAGCAGAAAGCAGTTACTGGAGGTTTGAGACAGCAGAGTATTACTTGACTGGCCCTGACACGATGGTGGGGTGCTGAAAGAAAAACAAGTTTTTTAATTCTCGATTCTGCAAGTGAGAGCTAACTCCTGAAAGGAGAGCCAGAGGAAAGCAGGAGAATAAGCTCAAGGAGCCAAGGAGAAGAATTACGTATATGACAATATGCAACCTGCTCAGTAGACACTTTCCAACCAATATCCCTGCCTTCCAAGTCACTGACATCAGTTTATCTGACTTGGCTATCCTATACACAAGGAGAAATTTTAGTATATTCTGCTGATGCCAGGAGATAGGAACAGATACAGACACAGGGCTGTTTTAGTTCCAGGTGTGCTGGGTAGAGTCCTACACCTCGCCTAGCTGTTCCTCCTGCATCACCCATCCCCCCCAAGGAAAACAAACAAACAAGCAAGCAAACAAACACCTCTGCATTAATAGGACATTATTTAAAACACAAACTGTATTTTCAAAATTGAAACAATCATCAAGTCCAAGGATTCTGAGTTGCCCATGATTCTCTGTCCCTCTGGCAAATCAAATATCCTAACTGCCAAAATCCTAGAAAGAGGAGTCTTGCAAGGCTATTTCCTCGAGTGGTGTAGATTAACACCTTTCCATTAAATCAGTGGATCTCCTCTGAATTTTACTACCAAAAACACAGCCCACATGCTGCTGCTTCATGAGGGAGTGGAAAGTGACTCCCTTCCTCTCCCATTTTTTTTTTTTTTCATTTTTAAGTCAGTGAAACTGGTGTTGGACCATGAAAGCACCACTTCTTTACCAAAATTACCTTTGGCTAGATAAAATTCAAACCTGGCACAATTGGAAATGATCAGGTTTATAAGGAGTATCAGAACCAGGGCTTGATTCCCCTCCCAAGCATAGGAAAGTATCCTCCCACTCACCACAAGGATATTCAAGCTATTGGTCCAGATATGTGTGAATCTCCTGGAGGTCCTATTTATATCAGCCAGTCTTATGCGATAGATTCCTCATCTCAGATGTCATAAAAGACTCTGTAGTGACATTAAGTACCTATGTATGCGCAACCGAATCAAAACTGCTGAAACATTTGTCATAGCATTTTCAAAAGTGCTTTGCCACTTAGCTCCCTTTAAAAGTCAAGTGGAGGTGCATACGAATCATTAGCCATCCCCAAAATTCTCCTAGAGTACTCCAGCCCATCACCTCATGTCTGTTGAATATCTATTGAGTAGCAAGTGCAAATCTGCCAGATAGCTTAAAAGATCCTGAGAAAGGTGTGGCAGGTTATCTGTGGGCACAATAAAACACAGGATTTAAAGTCAGCACACAGCTGACTATGTTTAGAAGGTTTTATACTGGTATATTAAAAAATATACTAATATGTTACACCAATTTGGAATCACTGAAACATATAATCATATCTGAATACACATGTATTTTTGGTCAAAAATATTATATAAATAATTTTTTAAACCTATTTGCAAAAACATATTTGAACCATGAGCTATATTTTCTCTACTTTTCATCTGCCTACACTGTCATGTAGAATCTCTTTTAACATACTTACTACACAATTATCTTAATTGTGTCTGGGGTTCTAGAATATTAGTACAAGTTTATAGTCCAAGTTCTAGCCCAATATCATTTATCTTCCATTTCAGCCTCACAGTTCACAACCTCACCTTTCCAAAAGTGACAGTGATACTGAGGGGAAAAGAAAACCTTTTTTGATCAATCAAAATCCTGTAAAATGTGTATTCAAAGATATCACCAAGCAGCAAAGCAAGCAGCTTAGGATTTTTTCACATTTTTCACACACACAAAAAACAAACTAAATATGAGCCCCAGTGCAACATCACTTAGCAGCATACTGCTACTTAGTGTCAATGAACAAATGAAAAGGTCTTTTTCTTTGAAATCTCTTCCTTGTTAATTTTCCACAGAAAATTTTCATTCAATAGAAGGAAGACTTCATCCTCTGATGATGCAGAAAGAAATCTTCCTTCAGGAATAAAAGGATGATGTGTTAAGATTTCTTAAGGGATCGGGGCACTTGTGCTTGAGACAGCCAATGGGTCCTTCCAGATGTGCCTTCTCCCCCTGTGCATGCTCTCCAGATCTACACACTTTCTTAGTAGCGCACCCTGCTTCTGTGCCACATCCAGGACCTCCTGCATGTCTCTGCAAAGTATTTGCCAAGCATTTTATCTTTATGCAAGTTTTTGCCAAACATTTTATCTTTATGCAAGTTTCCCTTGCATATGATGGGATGATCCTTTAAAGCATAAACACTTTTTGAACAGAAATTAGCAGAGGCTATGCTTTCTGTACACTTCTGTGGCTAGAGATTTATTCTGCACATCTCTGTTTTAGTGAGTAACTATATGGGCAGATCGTCTTCACTTTGTGCAGACTTCTCAGTTGCTGGCTCCTGTTGCTGTAAAGTAGTAGACCTAGTCTGGCCTATTGCCATGCACCCTGGATCTTTTGTGGTCCATATTTTTACAGAGAAGGAACAGGACAGCCCCTCAGCATTCAGTCCCTTCCCCTGCATGCAGCACACCTCGGTACAGGCCTCCACTTTGTGCCTGCTCTGTGTCACTCAGCTCCCCCGGCATGCCACGCAGCACGAGAGGACAGGGCAGGCTTCTGCTCCCAGGGACGTGCATAAGAGCATCTGCAGCTACAGTGGCACAAAAAGACCTCTGCCAAAACACAGTGTCATCCCTTTGCTTTTATCTTCAAAAGATATTTTTCCCTCAGGAATAACAGAGCCTTTTGCACTACAGAAATAGTCTGAAGCACACAGACAAAACCCACCACTCTACAGATCCCTGCATACATGAAGCACATGTCATATTTCTTCACTTTTTGCACTTTAACTCAGGTTTCACTTCATGGTTGTGATTGACAGGTTGTTCAGCATGCTGGAAAGCAAAGGGCTGTGTAGGTAACAGCACCCCCTACTATCAGCAGCAATTGAATCAGTTTCTCTCAGGAGAGAAAGCTTGGAGAGAAGAAAGAAAATCCGTGAGTTTTCTACTGTGCAGTAGGCAAAGAGCTTTGCCCCTCCAGTAAGACCAAATCCCCAGCTGGCTCACATTCATGGAGCAACACCAGTTTAACAGAGCTGAAGAGCTGGCCCAAAACAGAGTCACGCAACCAGATGAATAAGCATGTAAAAAATGTTTATATGTGGGAGAGGACACTGAGGAACAAGAGGACTAGCCCTGCTCCTGGCCTCGACCATGTGGATAAGTAAAGAACCGCTGTTATTCATCTATACCTTTGGGGCTGTGATTGAGGTCTCCCTCACCTCTGGATTTTTTTTCCTTTCTCTTTTCTCCCTCCCTATGCCTCCCCCCGCCCAAGATCTTTGGCATTTGGAAGTTTTGAAGTAATTTCCTCCCTTGGCCTCACCTGGGATCTCTGCTGTCCCAAAGCCTCCTCCTGACCTCAGTGTTGTGTTTTCATTTAAAATAGGGGATGTCTATAAATGTCAGCAGTACAGGGCAATTAGAAGTTTGAAAAGGGCTGTAACATAAACCAGCATTATAGTGAAATGGATACCGCCTTAAGCTGCCTAAAATTCACTTGCTGTTGGAAAGACAATATCCTGCCATTCTCCCATGGTGGCCTTCAATTGAACACATTTGGCTGAGGGTTGACCCATTATTAGGATAAGTCTCTGCATGGCTTGAAACAATGAAGAAACACAGGCAAAGAGAAGCCAGCAAATTGGGCTGGTAGTTAGCCAGCACTGGGCAGAAATGTGACACTGGATTAAGCCTTAATAGCTGTCTCTGGTGCTATCTGTGAAACCCAATGCTCTCCTTGTTTTCCTGCATTGCAGGGCAGAAGCATGTGGTTAGATGTTGAACAAAATCACCCCCCCACACTTTTTTTTTTTTTTTTTTGGTACTAATAGCCTCTAAAATGTACCTCCTGCAACTCTAAAAATAAACATTCATTGCAATAACAATCTGGTTCCATAACAAGGTTCCTTTTTTTCATATGTCATCACACTCTTCTGATTTATGATGTTTCTGAGTAGCTCCGTCCTTGTCCTTCCAGTGCACACATGCTGCTTTCCCTCCCTGTTCTAAGTTGCTATATATAAATTCTACTTCTGCCTTCAGACTAGCTCCATTAAAGTAATTCAAATTCCCTGAAAATTCAACATGCTCCCTCACCATGAAGGGAAAGGAAGAGAAGTTTCTGCACAAAATGTGTTCTGGGCTCAACAATACATTCCCTTTGCCTGTGATGTAATCTAAGGCATAAACAGTATGATAGGACACACGGAGGATCTGGGACTAGACATGAAAGCCAGGTAGGAAACAAACAAAGACCCCCCCTCCCCCCAAATGATTTATTCCATGTTTTTATGAGCAAGTACACGTATCTCTGCAGGGAGATTTCATGGAATCTGCCTCTCTGTTCCTAAAATAATATTTTATCTTATTCCACTTTGTTATCTACAACTATCATGCAAGTTTGAAACAATATTTCCTACTATTGTAGCTGAGATAAATGGGGAAATCCATACAAACAGAACTTACCCAATTTTCAGATAGGGAATTTTTAAAAGCTGTGGCTCTGATTTATAGATATTTGGCTTCATACACAATATTTTTTCCTTCCTGAGCCTGGTGTGAAAACATGGACTCAGTTTCTTACTTTGAACGATGTGTGTGAAAAATAGTCATGTTCTACTGCCTTGCTAAAGTTCAGTTTATTTGCTGATTCTATCTTCTGACTGGTAGGAATGGGAGTGTGCTTGAGGTTTCTTGGCTTCTGCCAAAGGTGCCGTGCTGCACGTTCACCTGAACACATTGGCTTCATGATCAGACTAGAATGTCCTGACACAAACCCTGGAAAAGTTCCCATTGCCTTGAATAGACTTTGGGTCATGCCTTCGAAGCTGTTAAAAGAATGATCTAGCAAAGCAGCAAGATTTCAGCATAGCCACAAAACCCCACCAGGGACTGCTTCGTGGCCTGGAGCTGCAAACAGGGCTGTGCTGGTCCAGATATGTCCCTGCTATGTACAGACATATGCGCTTATGACGTGCAAATGGAAAACAGGAGGTATGGTGATATGCTACAAAGGCAGATTTCAGAGCATGTGTCAAAACTTCCCAGTCAGTATGATGCCATTTTAACATCTGTAATAAAACCAGTCCTCTACATAAGATACACAAACAGGTCACGGCCTGTGAAAATATCAGAGGCATCAAGGGAAAACCAAAGTACTAAGTTGACGCTGGAGAAAAACTGTAATTTACTACATAACAGTCAGTGCAAGCTCTTGTTTGGAGCAAGACTCCCTTCCTGGAAGCAAAACTTTGCAGCTCCATGGGGTATAATACGGCTGTTCCAGTACATTTCTAGACATCCTGAGATATTTTGCAAACAGCATGGTGCACAAGCTTTATCTCCAGCCTTAGCAGTCTTGCTATGAAGCTTGCAGGATACATGGTCTCAAGTAAATATCTTGCTGGATGCACAGCAATATAGTGCTGTGTTCTTCACACCTAGGCAAGGGTAAAGGCCACAAGCTGAAAAGAGGCAAAGAGTCAAAAAGACTGTTAAGTTTGTCTAAAAGTTTCCGGATGTGATCTGCTGAAGGGAGAGAGGTATATGAGGTCTGGAAAGGAGGAGATTAATATAAAGAATAATAGAGCCTTTTTTTTATATATTGTGAAATGCAGTATAGATAAATCCTTAATTTATTCTTATGGACTCTTGAAAGTGGTATATCCCTCCCACTCCGAACTCTAGACCCTGCAGTACCTGGGTTACATCCTCCACAATGCCACTGACAGGTTTCAGTGATGGGTGAGCCAGGATCCATGATGTTGTTGAGTGTAATCTCCTTCTCAGCTGTCAATATATAGCCTTTGAAAAGATCCAGTTTGTGATTCAGCCTACAGGTTCTCCTTCAGTGAAGAACCAAAGACTTCAAAACATGTAGACGTCTGTCTATATCAGGTCAACAGAGCTTCTTTATCAATGTGTTTCAGAGGCTGGAGAGAGAAAGCTGAACAATCTTAATGTAATCTACCAAATCTCCTAGTCATGGTGACCATCAATTGCAACCTCAAGGGAAGGATATTTTTTGTGTGCAACAAAACCGCAAGTATAGAAGAATAACTCCTTTTAGCTGATTTATCAGCTGATGCTTCTGTGTTTTGTGCATTCTCTGCTTTAGTTTGACTGTATTCAGATTCTTTTCACTGCGAGAAAGACATTCAAATATTGGGGTGAATTCTGCCCTCAGTTATGCTAATGTAAAACTAGACAATTCCTTCAGTGAAAAGGAGTCATTTGAGCCTTACATTAGCATAATTGAGAGCAGGATTTAACCACAACTTTCAGTATTTCTCACAGTACTGGATCTGCATTAACCACAAACACATCTCAGAAATGCTTGAGTTTGTGTCAGTGGTAAATGAAAACAGGTAATCCCTTTTTTTAGAAATGATTGTGTGGGAGGGTTTTTTTTTTTTCTTTCTTTTTTCTTTTTTAATGAGAAAATCTCCATAGTGCTCTAAACCATCTTCCTACACTAGACAGATTCTTATCCTTCTTATATGACTTTATACCACAGTGAATACAAGCCAAGCCCAAATCCGTATATAGCAAGCCACAAGATTGTACAGCAGAACACCGCCAGTTTACAGGCCAAACACAGAACAAGATGTGGGACACCTGTAGGCCACTTGATTACGTTCTGTAATGACCAACACGACCAGTAACAAGAAGGATTGCAGCACATGGGACTGTCTGTCCCATGGAAAATACTGAGGTTGCTTTACCTTCTCGGGGAGACTTTGGAAGAAGTCTCCAAAGGAAATGTGGGACATATTTCTTGGGAGCACAGGTTAATTGGAGCTTTACTGAAGTCAGTGAGGATCTGCCAGGATATATCAGCATAAAATATAGATAATTTTCCCAAAAAGAAGCATACAAGATTATCACAGTCTCATGGTTAAAAATAGTAATAGGGAATCTCCGGGAGGAAAGGGAAAAAAAATCAAGAAGGGAGACAAAACGAAAGAAAGGTTTGCAAAATCTGTTGGCTTGTGCTTTTAGGATATGTCTATCTTGCAGGCAGAATGCAAACCTGATTAAAAGTAAGCACACCAGACCGACTTTTTTTAACAAAGGGTGTGTGAGCCAAGCTAGGTAGCTTGAAAAGGTAGATTTCCTTTCATCAGATAAAAGCCACTGGAAATGCCAGGTTCTTTTGCCAGAATGGACTTCAACATAAGCACACCATCATGTGAGCAATTAAGATCTTCATTATATTTGTATGGGCTGAGATGTAATTGATGGTGACACACCTTCACAACTGCGATTCAAGCTAACTCAATTAAATCTAGTTTTTGCATATCTGATATGGTGCAATCAGGCTTTCAAACGGAAAAACAGGTATGCTCTTATTTACATTCAAATGAGAAAAAAAAGACTAAAAAAGTAAAAAAGACAGGAATGAGGAAAATCGCATCCATTTCACTTATGATCTTTTTTTCCTTAAATGCTCCATGGTCATTCCCCAACCCCTCCATCTATAACAACTGATTGTGGATACAAAAGAAATAGAAGCACTATCACTGGGTTTACAATCATTTGTCATGCTAATAAAATATTTCTGAGATCTATATCTATATTACTGCACCGGAATGGCGAAGACATGGAGTAATGAACTTTCAGAAAAGTATGTAATCAATGATACAAGCCACTGATACTTATATCCAAAGAAACTGAGATATTGTATCAGAATACCTTATGTGGAAACCAAGCAAAAAAGTAATTATCTTTGCATAATTCTGTTCCGCATTTTTTTCTTGGCTTCTGCATTCTTGAACTGCAGAGTCTGCATTAAGCAACTTGTGCACATTGTCTCCAGTACACTTTAAAAACACAAATAATAAGGGGAGGTGATATACAGGCTTTAATCTGTTCTCTCAGAACTCTGACTGCTAGTGCCCAAGAATGCAACATAAAATGAATGAAAGTCTGCCCTGCAAACCTTCAGTAAATTCCTTGCACACCATGTTGGCGCTTTATTGCAGAATTAAATTTATTGCAGTGGTACTTTATCTTCATTACCCAAGACAACCTCACTTTTTTGCCCTGAAGCCTTGAAGTTATGTCTTTAAATTCAGAAATTCTTACTTCACCAAATCCATGTGCGCTAATGAATTGCACAAATAAGTTGCCTGAGAAGAGTCAGAGAATATTTTTGGCTTCTCCCTCAACCGGAGTTATCAGTCAAGCACAGCTAATACAAAGTATTGTAAATCTAACCCATTACTTACTCTGTGTGAACATTAAATTGCTCTCTGTGCCACACTCCTCCTCTGTGTGTGGCGAGATGACTACACTAGCTACATCATCATAAAACAAAATAAAAGTGGTTGTGGATAGCACCAGGCAACGTTCAGCTAGTGCATACTCGCACAGGGCAGGGTGGTGGCTGCACTGCTCTGACGGGTGACAGTCTTGTGAGACTGATGGTCAGGATGGCACAAACAGTAAAAGGACAAGGCTTTTGGAAAAAGTTGGGTGTGAAAACAAAGATATTTCTACAGTTGAACCATGTGTTTCCGCGTGTGTCATCCTGCAAAGAAGGGGAGGGAAGGCTGCTCGGTGCTGGCACAGGAAGAATATGGAAGAACAATATCTCTCCCATTGCTTGTGACAGCTGCCACTTGCTAAGCCACTGAAGTATCCTCATTTCACTGTTTTTCAGCACGTAGGATATATAATATTACACCCTAGCTTGACTTTCCCTGACAAAGATTCTAATTTCAGCCTCATCAGATAGATAGGTATGGCAGAGCCCACAGCTGATTTTTTTTTTTTTTTTTTGGTAGCTTTTTAATAAGCTTGCCTGGGGTCTTACGGTCAAATGAAAGATGTACTCCCTGGCCTGGAGAGCTTATCGTATAGGTGGGTTTAAGGGAGATTTGTGGTCTCAAGGGAGTCCTACCAGAGATTGCACAGACATTCCTCCCAAACATTACACCACATTTTTCACTGTCTGCAGCTGTGTACTGGTTTCTAATTTTGATCCTTAATTATGAGTTTCTGGGTTTGGACTGGATGTGGAACATATCTGAATCAGCTTGTCGGACTTTTCTGTTTCTCTTTTTTTAAAACTGGCAGAGGAGGCCATACTGCTTCACCCTCCTATGCCTGTAGGAAACACAGCCCTGTGACTGCACACTTTTCAGCTCCCTGAAATACCAAAAACTGTTGCAGATTCCTCAAGGAGAAGGGGTCCTCTCAGCAGTTTGGACCTTGCCTAACGGTCCCACTGCTTGGGGCTCCAGAAGCAGGATCATATTCTGGCACAGGGGCACAGGGGTCACAGGCTGTGAAAAAAACCAGCAACCTCAAAACCAGGAAAGCTGTTTGGGCTTAATATGTGTAGGAACAGCATGTTTGATTCTCCTGTCCCCAGTTACTTTCCTTTCTGCTGTACGGAGCTCTTGAGGGTTCCTGGTGGTAGTGATCTGGACTGTGGTGGAGAACAGGAGCATCCCATGTCTTCTTCCTCTGCCTCTAGAAAGTCATAAAAATATGCTGATGACATATGCAATGGACTCTGCAGCAAAGGCGGTAAATTAATGTATATTTAGAGTTGTTATACACAAGATGCTAGTGGTTTCTATTTCAGAGCATGTTAAAATCTTCAGCAGTGACACCTCTGGCAGCCCAGAACTTAGCTCATATTACAGTTATAACTACAGCCTATCTTTTGTTTCCTTTTTTGTGTAGGGTATGTTTGACATTTTATTTTTACATTATGGTTCAGGAGTCTTTTAGTGAAGCCTCATTGCTAATTCTGGAAAACTGAAGACGTCCAAACACGTTACATACCCAATTTCTCCAGCCACCTGCTGCATTTACATAACAGATCCAGGGTTGTCGTATCAATCTGAGTTTTTCTAGTTGTCTTTTGTAGCTAATGTGCAAATATCAGAAGAGATGTTCATATAGCTCTTGTGTGCACAGCATATCAGCAGGAAGCCTAACCTCTTCTGGGAATGAATGTCAGATCTGTTTACAAATGTAGGTTCAAATGTTGGTTATAATAGCATGGTTGGTGCTCGTACCTCACAAACGAACTCTGATCGAACCTCTTGTGGCTTCCAGTTCCCCCTGGCTTGAGGAGGCAACTCACAACAGCCCCTGTCCACAAGGATCTTTCAGCACAAATGGACAGGCAGAAGACTAAGGGCAGAAGCAAATCCCTATGAATCACCCATGATCAGAGAGTGGGTCAGTGGAAGAGCCAGGGTCAGGGAAATTATATTCCTGTTCTCCACAACTTAAGCCTTATCACATGCACAGGACTCACAACAAGGGTTTGAGGTCATTGGACAAAGCCATCCAACACTTAAATAACTTAAAGAATCTATTCTGTGTGTTCTAAAATGAAACAGCTTGCTTCTAGACCATCAGACTCTGTTTTTATATAAAATTGTAGATGAAAATTAAAAATGGTATTCTTAAATGATAAATTAAACTCTTTTGCCTTAAGGCTATTGAATCAAAACATTTAGACTTTAGAATTGCCTACACCGTCTTCTCATCTTTTTGACTGAAGCAATTTACTCAATTCGTAAGGACTTAAGGCAGACCTCAGACTGCATTTTAAACCAAACTTTTTATTTACTAAAGATGTATTCACACAGGTCATCATATACTCCCCCAGTTTCTGGAGGAAAGTAAATGAAATGAGCACTCATTATGTTTGACACCAACAGAGACTTCTGTAGCACTGTGTGTAATCTATTAAACCATAGCTATGTCATATATGCAAAATGTAATACCCAGTACAGCCACAAAAAAAAAGCTCCTTAACAATCCTGTAGCTCGTATTTCTTGCTCCTGTCAGCCCACTCAATAGCCTGACACCCAAAAGGAGTCTGACTTATTTTTTTTAGCAGCCCTGTAGCTATATGTCATAGCTACACAAGTAGGCATGGACCCTGCTCTCCGGAGAAGCCGTTTCTCCTCGCCATCTCCAGCATGATGCCTGGTGTTCCCCAAGTGACTATGAAACAGCATCCAGGAGAGAGCCTGATCTCTGTTAGGTTACTATCAGTGGATAGGAAATAAGTTTCTGCTGTGATTTGTTCTCCATGACAGGGCAAAAGATAATGAAGCCTTTAATAAAATTCCTGAGTTTGTGGCAAGGGGTAAACACGACTAATTGGAGAAAAAGACAGAGTTTAATGGAAAATGACTGCAGAAGTAGCCTTATATTGATTAGGATTTAATGAGGGAGTCTGTACAAACGCTGGTAATTTTTCTAGTGGTGAAATAATCCACCTTAAGTCATTGGAAATCAGTAACAAGGATGTTAAAGCCCAGAAGAACAAAGAACAATCAGAGAAGTTCATTTTGTGAGAATTACCAAAAGGTCTTTAGATGGATGGTGATTTTGTTGGTATAAGAACAGAACAATGCAATAGACTGTATTTTCCATAGGGCAAGAAGCACAGCTTTCTTAAGTGAATGAATGGAAATGAGAACTGCACATCTTTGATTTTAGCGAGGTCTTTGAGAAACTACTGTGAGGCAGTCCCGAACCCTTCCAACCTCCAACACACTGCTGTGCTAACAGGGACCATCTTATTTCCAGATCAAGGTGGAAGGGTAGAGAAGAATATGAAGAATGAGAATAGTCAGAATGTTGAGAGTTAAAATGCTGACTGTACTGTCAACATATATGTAAATGGCTAAGGCAGGGTCTGAAGAGACCCAATGATTTAAATGAGAAGACAGCAGACTGTGAGCTGCAACAGGCTCAGGCTTACTTGAATGTAAAATGTAAAATTCCTGAATGTAAAATGTGACTTACAGCATGGCCAGGTTGTGCTGGTCCCCTGGGTATCCTGAATCCTCCATCAAGGGAGGAAGAGACCTTGTGCCCTTGGCCCTTGAGGCATGAGCCCGATATCCTCACCTCTCTTTAGGAGGAAGCTGTGCATCTACCACAGCCCAGCCATGTAGTGGAGCAGAGGCAGCCAATGTTATCCGCCTGTGACCTGCTCTTGGAACTCGCCCTCTTTTTTGGTCTCTGAAGTGTATGGTAGTTTGTTTAGACACTGGTAAGATGAAAATCTTGGGGTATAAGTGACTATGACAAATCTCAGACACTCCTGCATGCAATATGCTTTGCGAGGGCCAACGCATATGTTACCGCAGCTATCCCAGGAGGAGGCTGTAGGTTACCACGTGGGACAGGCTGTAGCAATCGGGGAAGCAGAGCCAGGTGCTGAAGCACAGGGAGGGCCTCATTGTGCTGTTGTGTGCTGATCTGGCAGTGCGGCCTTGGCCGTGGAGCACAGCACACATTTCAAGCTCAGATGATCCACTGAGTTCATGTCATCCGTCCTCGCAGCAGATGCTCTCGGCTGGTGGGCGCAAACTTACATGGCTCTGCTCTGCCTTTCCCAAGGCAGCCCCCAAATTATGTTAGTAATCCAGTCAGGCTCTTTCCAAAAATGAGTGTTTTATCAGTTGCATGAAGCCTTCAGCCAAGGCTGTCTGGGAGACCTGCAATGTGTTTCAGAAGCAGAGCAGCTCCTCCACTGCACAGACTTCGGGTTTCTCTGTGGGAGCTGGAGTAGCTGGATCCTGTTCCTCTTCTCTGTGAATACGGGAATCTGAGGAGTTTGTCTCTGATTTCTCCAGTGACACCAAGTTATGTAAACATGCTCGCTGCAGTTAACAGCTCGCCATTTTTACTGTTTGTAACCTAATCAGTTTCTATAATGATAGGGACCGAGGTGGGTATCCCGTCCAAGACACCCTGCCTGCTGGCTAAACATTTTATTGTTGTTAATTTATGAGGACTGTGCTGGCCCCTTAGAAGGATCTTTCAGAATTACAGCAGTTTATAATGATACCGTAATGCAATTCAGCATTTTCAAGAGTTACTTTTGTTTTCTTTAGAATAGAAAGGACTTTTTAAAGTTTTTTTTTTTTTTTTTTTTTTTTTTTT
>VZSV01000023.1:3803945-3826024 GCA_013398735.1 Nothocercus julius | reverse complement strand
AAAAAAAAAAAAAAAAGAAAAGGCATTCCCAGTGTCTTTGCCTAATTGCTGGCCTGACCCTTTGACTTTGGTGGGAGCCAGCAACTGGTGTGTAGTACCTTGCTGAAAAGATTGCAAGCAGCCTGCAAAGAGCCCTGTGGCTCCCCAGCCAGGCCCTGCCACAGCGCCCTGAGCGCACTTTGGAGGCCGACCACAGATACTCTGGTGTGTGTGTGCCTTGGCAAACCTGTGCACAGAGGAAACTATCAAACATTCAGAGGAATTGTTGACAATTTCCAGTCACCACTAATTGCTTGGGGCTTTCTTGGACCTCAGCCACGTCTATACCTTTGTGTCCTTAATCACTAGGCACCCTTTGGATAATATGTCACACCTGGGACATTAGATAATTTATTGCTTGCAGATGGATTAGCATCGCAGCTCACTTAGATAAATTTTACTTTAGCCTCAGTCCCAGAGGCCCTTCTTTTATAGCACAGTTTTATCCATTAAAATTATGACTTCCAAAATTCTGTTGTATTTTATGGCTTTCATGAGATATTTATGACCCTTGCTGCTTAAGTGGACATTTCTACAGATTTACTGCAGAAATAATTCAGGCAAATAGCTTGGAAGAAGTACTGCCAATAGCTTACAGTTTAGTTTTGGTGTTGTTAAAAGGCATAGAAAATAACATGCACATTTAAGTATAGATTCTTAATGCATAATAACGAAAAGTAGCTAAACATATTCAAAATAAGTTGCCCTTAAAGATCTATTTTAAACAACATCCAAACACTGAGTTTTAATCCACCAAGCTCCCTCTTTCCTCAAGGTAGGGCATATTCTTTGTTTTTCTGCAATTTGCCAGAAACAAAAGTAAAGGCCAATTAGAAAGAATTTCTAGAATCAGACAAATCAAAGATGGAAGAGCCCCAATAGCTTATGCAGGCCACCCCTTGCTAATGCAACATTTTTCCATAGTACACTTTCAGTGTTTTCACAAGCTGCATTCTAAGATGTCCCATAAAATGAAATGTATGCTATTTACCTTGGGAAGACTTCATGCAGTTAATTAGAAAATCTCTTCTTCTTTTATGCTTCCTTATAACACAATTCGCTTAAGATATTTTGAAAAAATAATCATACTGCTTGTAGTGGTTGCATAGACAAGTAATTTCTGGAAGACTGTTTTTCTCCAGAACTCCAAAGCCCTGAATGTTTAGCCATAGAGGTAAAGTAGGAGTTGACCACAAATGACTGTGATTCCCTAAATCTTTGGTTGCCAGAAAACTGAGAGAAAAGATTTTTCTATAAGCTCTCATTTCTTATGAACTGTCCTTCAGGAGTGGGTTTTCATGTTTGTCAGAGACACAATGCTGAACTAGATGAAGCTATAAGTATTGCTGTTTTTATTTTTTAAATTAAATCAGTAATTAAATCATTTGAAATTTGACAGATTTAGGGAATATAGAGAAAAGGCAAACAAGAGCATTCTGAGCAGTGCCTAAATACCTGATAGAATATTTCTTAGCTCAAATATAAACTCAAATTCATATAGATAAGAATAATACTCCAGGTAAAATTATCATTACTCTGAAAGCAGACACTTGTGAACAAATTCATGATTATTGTTTATTAACCTCAGCTGGCTCTTGAATTTCCAGAGGGGCCCACAAGTTCTTCGGAAGAAATGTACTCTCAAAAGAGGAGATATAAGAGGTGTTTCTATTTTCTTATCTGCTTAGTTTTGTCATAATTGGGCTAATGCCTAATTGGGCCAAAAGACATAGCTCAGATTGCAGTTTCACAGAGCCACTGGAGGCTTAGTGTGCTGCAAGAGGAAAGCTGAGCCTTGTGTGTTTGGTCCTTTTAGGACTACAACTAGTAATCTGTACTACAGTAGGAAGAGTCTGAGGATTAATAAAGCAGCCTCTCTGGCTTACAGTGTGCCTGGGAGTGGTGACTACGGCAATTTTATAATACATTTCTGAGCTTTTTGCTTTTTGGGAAAAAAATGTGAAGTATTTCACAGCATTGCATCACAAAAACAGAAAGCACACTGGTTAGATTGCCAGTTTCTACTGTTATTTTCTACTGTCCAGCTACTTTATAGCCTTCAGCATCCTGATTCCTCAGTGAAGGCTGGCTTCTCCTTTGGCTAGCAGAAGGGAACAGTGTAGAAAGTCACCCATAGCTGCCTCGGAAAGATACACTAAGCTCAAACGGTCCAGGACTCTCAAAGGTTTGGAAGGTGGCTGGAGCTGTTTCACAAACAACTCACTACCATACATTTTAAATGGAAATAAAAGAACAGTCCTATCTAGATTTTTAGGCATGTGACACACATTATGTATGAGGAATCAGATTCCTAAATACGTCTAAAATCTGACCAAGATTATTGTGTAAAACATGGAAGTCACTGCAGTGTCAAGAACTTTTGCTCAATTTAATGAGTAAAAGCTCCTGACACTGCAGTGACTCAAATGTCACTGATCTAACTCAAGAAAAAAGACCCAATCCCTCCCTGTGGTTGCTCCTTCAATAGATTTTACAGCGTGACAATATTTCCTCAATGGACCAACCTCTATTTGTAAATGTTAAGAATGTGGCCCTCATGAATGCTTAAAGGACTGATTCCAGGACAGTTTATGTGTTCGTAGAAGCAGATGTAAGAAGAGAGGGGAGTAAGGCAGCCAAGTTTAGCTGTTAGTTAAAGGTAGCCTGTTGTCATCTGTCTGGGAGAGAGAGAAATGTCCCAGCAGAAGCACGTCCTAGCTGTGTGTCGTATCAGCGCCAGCTGCTCAGTGGCCCACTGTGGGGTCAGCATCTCTGGCACTTTCAAGGAATCAGTGGCACAGCTGATGAAGAAAAGAAAGGTTTTACATTAAAATGACGTGATTTAGGAGTAACCCGAATCTTGGAATGACCTTTACACATGGCAAGTTTTACACTTTTGAGTTTCTTTTTCCCCCCTACAAATATGCACTCTTTTCCTTCACTCTTCTCCCCTGCTGCACCTATTCTATAGAGTTTTTTATCAAAACTGAAAAAAACAGAAACAGACACACTATTGTGCCTTAAACTCATACAAGACTCTAAAACTAATCTTTGTTCTGGCAAATCTCATGGAGCATTGACTGCTTTGCTGGCTACTTCATTCATCATGTGGAAAATGCCTTTTACTGACTACCAATTACAAGAGCCAAACAGTGGCTTTGTCAGTATTACATGGTAACCATTACCTTTGTAATTGCATAGTGACTGATGTACAGTATGATGTAATGACAAGTTAAATAAATGCATACTAATTTATTCTGCTAAAAGAAAGGAATGCCTGCATGTTAACACAAATGTAAGTTATTTTATATGATTACACATGAAGCAAAGTTACGCATTTATTGTAAAACATATGAGTAGCTGCTACATTTCCACTTCTAAAAATTCTTTTTCACCTTTAAACTTAGAGATATTATATAATCACTCTGTAACCCTGTTAATGCTGTTTATGAAAGAAACATTTCAGAACACACTGTAAATGTTGGATTTTCCTTGTTACAAGTCTTGAGATGGGTTAATTTTTAATATTTTATGAAATGTTCTATGCTATTAGAATTTTCAGTTTCTTGTTGTAAACTCAGGACCAAAATGTATTTTGGTAGATAACTAAAACAATGCAGGCCTGAATTTTCTGTAGAACTTGTTGCCATGTGTTAAAGAAAAACTTAATGGAAAATTACTGTGAGATCAGTTATTTACAAAGACTTCTCATGAAGTTTAAAAAAAAAAAGAAAAAAATTTCTGACAGGAGACGTTTATATGAAAAATATCAGTGAGGCATAATTGGGAGACAGGGAATTAATCAAAGTAACATTTTACATATGGAGAAAACTGAAATTAATGGCACAAAATGAAAAAAAAAAAAAAGACAAAGCTGTGAGCAGAACTTGGAGGCTTTCAGTTCTATGTCAAAAGCTCTGATTCAAAACACAAATGAAGCACATGAGAGAGTTATTACCTTATTGCTCTACCACAGTGCCAGAATGGCAGAAGAAGGCATGGTTACAACTGTCTTGGTTTGGATTTGGCAAGGCCAGAGGAAAAGAACGAAATGGAATAATTTGGGAAACCTTCAAGAAACCGTGTGTCAAGAAAATCCATGTCTAAAATCCACGTCTAGACCATTTTCCTCTTGCATTCTCTTGCCTCTTACTTGTAATGAAATTCTTTTTCTGAAATTTCCTGCTTTCTCTAAGATTGCTTTGTCTTTCTCCCATCCTTCTCTAGAGTAGATTTCTCTTTGGTACTTCTTTATCATTTCATGCTCTTACAATAGGTTTTCTTTTTCCTTGAAATAACCTTATCCAGCTTTGCATTTCACAGACTCTTCACAGTTGCAACAAGCTCTGGGTCCAGAAAAGGTTTATGGAGGAAACAGATTTGTTTTTCATTATATGTGACCATTGTGACCCCTGACAATCATCCAAAGTTCCAGAGCATAACAAAGCATCAAAAACTATATTTAGTTTGTTATGGTAAGAGAGAGTGTAAAAAGAGCTACAGGAGAAGCTGGGCCAAAGCAGCATCCAAAGGCTGTTCTGTGAAGGGGAAGAAACAGCCCTGTTATGATTCAGAATCCAAGGTAGAGTTATGTTCTCATGTAGAACTTCCTCCTTCCAAGCATTTCATAGATATTATAAACCATAAGCAGTGAGAAACTTCGAGAATCTAGGTTTAGGTTATAGAATAGCTGTATGATGTGAGTGGTCTTCAAACCACCATGTATGGTAGGTATTCAGAATTGACTGTACGGTACCTACCATACAGTGGCTAGATGTGGTAGCTGTTACTGCGTCATTGCAACCTAAACATAAAATTGGTCTGTCCCCCAGATGAAAAGTTCAGCTTAGTGAAATTCTACAGTGACCAAGGAGGAACAACTACCTAGACTGACATATGATTTTAACAAATTCTAGTAACTCTGTAAAGTTGCATAGTTGCATAGAGTAATTCAGCAATATTTTATTTCTGCTTACTGACACAGAGTTACAAAGTTATTTCACCTTATAAAAGAAAGTAAACCATAAGGAACCAAAGTGCTTCACAGGACCTGTTCAGCAGCTTTAAGCACAGGAATAATCCTAGCTGTAGTCCATGTGGTTTCCCCTGGCCTTGATGCTAAACAGAGATAGGCACAGTGATGTGCAACACATTGAACTTCTAAACTACTTTTGAGTCTGAGCAGGGAAAGTTGGGCTTGGTTTGGAATTTTAGCTTACTAAATATATTATCTCCATAAACAGACACAAGCATAATTTGGCTCATTTCCATTCAGGAACAACTGGGAAAAGTAAAGGTGAGAAGAAAATTCAGCAGTAGAAAATAATTAATTTAGACTAATCATCTATCTATTTGTGTGTGTGTGTTCCTAGTTGTATCTAGACTTTTCTTTAACTTAATTCATCTTAATTCATCATGATTTTATCTTGTAGAGGGAAAGTGCTCACAAACTCATCGCTCATTTTGTGAATGCTGCAACCACCATAGGCGGCCTGAATCCTCACCACACTTCCAATTTGCATGCTTTCCTAGTGCTGCAAGGTGCTGAAGGTAAAGAATACTTGTGTTATATTTTTGTAATATCCTTTTGGGATAATGCCCACCAGTGGTGACACTGGAGGTGCTGTTTGTGTACCTGAGCTAGTGGCAGTGGCAGTGCCATGCCAGGCTCTCCTACACAGTCTGCGAGTGACAGCAGCACCTTCAACTATATCAGCTGTATGTGCTGGAAGTCTACTTGTGAGAAGAATAAACTGTAGCTATAGGTGATGCCTGGGGGAGACCTGCCTGGTTAGTGAATGAAACATTTAAGAAAACTGAACTGGAGTGAGTACAGATAATTGGTTCTGCAGTAAAGACATCAACAGTCTGATCACTTTCTTTTCAAAGACAGGACCTCTCCTCAGCTTTTCTTCCACAATTCAGGATGTCTCACAAGAGCTGACAGTTGTTTCTAGGATTGTCAATTTTATGGAATGAATGAACCCTAAGATGTTAATAGCTACAAAAATGTTGAACCTTTATCATTCAGTGCTGTTCAATATACAATAAAAATTATACACAAGCATCTGTTTTCTTTTTATCAGTCGGTAAGGGCTAAAATACAGATTAAAATGTGAATAATAATGGATAGAATGAATGGGTTCACTTAATCTTCAAAGTCAGTGTTGAATTAAAAGAAAAAAAAAAAAGAAAACCCTACCATCAAGTCTATATAACAATGAACCACAAGATCTTTTCTGTATAGTAAGCTTTATGCTGTAGTCAGTTGCTGTGTGTCAGGGACAGATGCTGCATTTTTTTTCCTAAATCATGTTTTTATTTATATTTTGAACAAATATAATTTACAAAGGATTGAAAGCCTAATTGCTCTTATCAAGCATATAAACAGCTGGGATGGCTTTCAAGCTCTGTATCCAGCCAATCACATTTGACTTGTTACAGTTACGGAAGACCATAAACAGAAGTAACTTTATTAGATGTCACCATTCTTCTGCTCTGTTAGATCACCATTCTGCTTTGGTCCTCACTTCACACTGAAATGAGCTTATTTAGTTCCAAAACGATGCTGTTTCTTTTTAAATAATGCATGTAGTTGCAATGAGAAACATTCAAGTGTGAAGGTAAATCTCTGGATTATCTTCTGATAAACTAATTCAAAGTGCCCAAAACAGTGCAGCAATTTTCTACCAGAACTATGATCTTCATCATTGCCTTGGAGCATGGTGGCTAGGAGAGAGCATATAAGGTGGGATAAACTCCTATGTTGCATAGGAGCCCAAAAGGAGCTGTAAAAATGTGGCCACTTAAAAGCGCAAATCTGGATTATTTTTCAAGTATTAAAAACAGACATTGCCTTTGGCAGTAGTTTGGAAGAAAGTGTCTTAGCAAATTTCCTGACTGAACCAAAAAAGTATTCAACATTATTGAAGCTATGGCCTACACAGTAATTAGCATACTTGTTATTGGCATTGATGTTTTTCTCTGCAGGAAGCAGATGTAATAGAAAATATGAAAGTGATAAAAAGTTTCATTCTTCCCCAGTCCTGAAATTCATTTGAGGATATTGTTATATTTTCTTTTTCATCATCAAGTCATTCACTGTGTGAAGTTCTAAAAGCATTACTCATCCAATTACAGATGGACAAAATTATCTGGAAGTATAGGAGTATTTCAGGTCAGCTGGCATGGCAGAAAGCCATTGAGATTAAACTGTGATCCATAAGGGATGCTCTGTAATCCCAAAGAGATGTGCAACTCTGGAAGCAGTGAACCACACTGGTACTTTTTCAGTAATGGTGATAGCTGGCATTCAGAGTATTTATCATGTGACAGTAATAAGTGGCCAGCAAAGGCACCAGTGAAATTTGGAACCATCCGAGAACTCCTCCAAGTTAAAAATTTACTTCTTTTCCTTGTTCAGTCGGCAGTCTGGAATTCATGGCTTGTCTGGTGATCAACTGTCTTGAAGGACAGAAATGAATCAACCTCTTTTGATGATGCAGTGTTTTCTTACATTATATATGGTCTGTCTTGTGGCACTTAGTTACAGACAGTATATGTGGTGCTTTGGCCTGACATTCATCTTCTCAAATCCATACCACAGCTCTGACAGAAGTCTCAAGAGCCCTATCCAGAAATGCTGAAAGAAAAAGAAAACAAAGAAAGGAGGAAAACCTTATTTTGTGGAAGGAATCTTCTGATCAATGTAGTCCTCCACTTCAGAAGGTCTAAGCAAATCATATATCACTTCAATTCAAGTAAGTATTTTTTTTTTATGTTCTTACAGCAAGAAATAAGGAATTAAAGAAATACATTAAGGAAAAAAAAAAGTTATAATATTACCCAGCTCCCTCAAAATCAGAGAAAGTTAACATAAAGGGTGGCCAGGGAGCAACGGACATTCTTTTTGATGTTTCTTAATTCACTTCCCTTCTATATTGGAATAAAATCCCAAGTCTTATGGAGAGTGAACAACATCCAAAATCCACTTTCAGAGCAAAACATGTATCTATCCATCTATCTTAGATGTGTAAAGTCAAATTCAAGACCTCCTAATGCCTCTTTTAGAATAGAATTTTTCAGGTGAAATGTATCAGCACAGGTGGGAAACTGGATCTAAAATAAAAACTAAATTTTCTATCTAATAAAATCAAAAATAGATGGTGAGGTAGTGAGGATTCAATTTGCTTCTTCTATTTGAAACAACTACAGCACAGATGACTTCATGTAACGCTAGTAGTTCCCTTTATAATCACAAGTGTTTTTAGGCAGAAAAAAATGCGAGTATTTCTAGGATATGATTCACTTACCCTGTTAGGTTTCTACCTTAGAATGTTTGCCTTAGGATACATACATTATTTTGGATGTGAAGAGGCACTGAAACGCCAGTACTCATTTTGAACACGTGATTACATATCAGAAACTTAGATTTATTTACAGTCCTTCCCTTAATGCTCCTTACTTTAGTCCATGCATAAAAAGGACTAGATTTCAAAATCTTCACCAGATTAGTCAACGCTCCCCTCTAGGCTGAGCGAAGTTCACCATCTTAGTTTCACTGTGTTTTCCCCAGTCTTTGAGCGTTATTAACTGAGATGGAGACATTTATTTAGAGAACACCTAAATTTAAGCCAGATATTTAAGACCCAAAGTTTCTCCTTTGAAACACAGTAAGATAAAATTCCCTCCAATGAACATTTTGTTAAAGCCAATACTACTTCAAACAATGAACTAATGAAAGAGTAAGATTTTGTCAAATCTTCAGCTTCATAAATATTTTCTGACCTGATCATTTTGAAAAGATGTAATTCTATGAGTTGAAAAAACTCAGATGTGTCCATTTCATACAAAGAAAAAATGTTAGCAATTGAAATATAACATAAACTAGTGCATTCTATCATTGAGGGGGGATATAACACATTGAGGCAAGCAGGCAAAAGAGACTGCATTTCCCTCTCTGGAGCGTTTTACCTCTTCTTATGGAAACAGCTTTATGGAGTCTGCCTGGTTCCAGGGTTTGGAAGAGAGATAAGGCCAGTGCAAACACTGGTCAGAATAAATGTACCACCCAAAGTCTTGCAGAAAGTTTTTGCCCTGAAACTCCAGCTTTGCAGCCGCCTACCTACTTCCTCTTCAGTCATGAAGAAAATAAGGACAGAAAGTATTACTCCTGTTATTTTATTGCCTTTACAAGTGGTATTTTTTTTCTGTTTGGTAAAAATGAGTGTTATTGTTTATTTTTGAATTCCTCTGCCAGACTGACATAATGCTGTGCACATTATGAGAAAAAATACTGCAGGGATCTTTTTTTTTTTTTTAACTTTCCAGAGAATGTAGTGTTGCAACTACTGGCAAGTTGAATATACAAACAGCAAATGGATGCTACCGCATTTAACTCCTTATTGGTCATAGTAGGATTTTTCCTTTTCTTTTTTCTTTGCTAAAAGGCATTGTCTGTGAAGGGTGCCAGGCAGTCACCAGCTAGATGTCCACATCTTAGCTTCTAGAATACTGTATTTTCATGTGTTCTACCAAGCCCGCAAATTAGTCTGATTCAGCATCAGCGAATTAATAAAATTTGTAGTCTTTAGGTCAAAGCTCATTCTCCTACTTGGGTTACTCTCCTCAGACCCCCTAGGCAGCTCCCTCTAATCCGGCTACTTCCTCCTGCCCTTGGCTCCCACAGTTCTTCTTCCCTTACCCTACAGCATGTTTTACCAGTTCTTCCTTCTGCTGCAATTTGCCACCACAGTTAATGCGGACTTTCAAACAATCTTTTACTATGAGAGTAGCAAATATAATATTTACTACTATATAATATTTTTCCATATTTGCTCAAGGAAAGTGGACTGATGGTGAAATGGCAGAGTCCATATTGAAAGTCTGGATAAATTTACAGTCTTTTCTGTAATGTAACCCTTGAGCACCACAAAGCCTTCAAGTTAATCCTCACCACTGCTTTAGGAAGGGAAGCATTTTCCACTTTAGATTCTGTCATTTCCCCCAGTTTGTCTGCTGGGGTTAACCTGTAATCTCCTCAGATTATTCTGAGGTGGTAATGAAATCTTTAGGAATCCATGTTCTACCTTGTGCAGGTTCATCTCAAGAAGATTTTATTCACATGATTCACCAAAGTGTAAACAAGAGAGACCCATGGGGCACCTGAAAGGAAGAACTCTGATGCACACGGTGCCACTAACACAAACTTCATCTTGGGGGTTTCTATAAAAGTTCTACCATACCTGCACTAACCCTGCCCTCTTTGAGACCCCCGTCCTCTGTAGTGTTTCAGAGAAGTGACTGTAATAGGCACAGACCAAGCAAGAGGGAATGTTCCTTCCCATTTCAATGTCTGTATTTTATCACTTTAAGAATGTCTTTAGAAAGAAACTTAATAGATTGGAACAAGCAACAAGATATTGCAATCAGCTCAGCAGTCAGTGAGACCTTGTGCAGGCTCAAGAGGCGAGGGAGGGAACTCTAGTGACCTGGCTGTAGACCAAGATCAAAAGACTCTACCTTTTTATTGCATGTGACATAAAGCTAATACAATGTTTTAGAGATGGTGTTGAACTAAAACATTGGCTCCGTGCCCCATTGGAGCATACAAAACTTCAAAATCTGAAGTTAAAATTAAACTCTGAAATTTATGGTCATTTTTTATTGGTATGCTGGAGAGAACAGAAATCTCAGCTATAAACCATTAAACATTGGAGGGGAGTTATCTTCCAGATCAAGACCTTGACTCTGCATCTTGTATGTGCCTCAAAGTTTGCTTGCTCATTTTCGATATGAGAGTCATCCTTGGCTCTGTCTATATTAGTAAATCAAAGGTGCTGGGATAGTTTACTGGCATGGGGCTCCACACACACATAATAGTCTGTGTCCATACTATTAAATGCTCTTACCCTTCAAAATAGCATGGCTGAATCCCAAACTGTCCTTTTGAAATGATCTTTGGCCCATTGTGGGGCCCACCCTTGGAGCAAGGCCTGGATAACACCACCTGTTAAGATAAGGATGTGACTGTAAACAGCACGTGTGGATCCAATACACAAATCTGCCTGCAGGGAGCCCCAAAACTCATCACGTTAAATAGGAAGATGACCACAAACTGGAGTAAACAGTAATCAGGGAATTACAAAGAGACCTTTGAAACAAAGAGGAAATTAGGCTGAAAGGAGGCATGCAAAGAGAATTTGTAGCAAGGGCCAAGGTCTTGAAGTGGAAGCATCAGTAACCAAAACTTAATTTGATTGAGAATTGAACGTGAGAGCCTCTTTAATACTGGGGTTTTAATGCAAGTTGCTCAGCGGCATGTCCCGTTCACCTTGTTTTCGCATCTAATTTAGTGTGCAGTGAGGCCACGGTATTAAAGAAATTGCCTGACTACGCTAATGAGGGAGGACGCAGTATCTTGGAAAGCTTCCAGACAGGTACCTCTGCCTGGGCCAGGCAAGCAGAATTTTCCTTTGGAGGTCCTCAGGGAATCTTCCCACAGCCAAGGGGATGGAGGTGCTGACTTTAGGAAAATGGCTTTACTAGCTGCCTGAAACATTGGTTCAAGTTAGTTGTCTAAGTCAGGCAGACAGAATCTCGGCCTGAGATTCCTCTGGGCCCGATCTAACACATAGTAAAGAAATTGGAAATTATCCCACTTGTTCCACTGAGTTTCATAGGCTTTTTTTACATCTGTCTGTCTCCCTTTCTTCTCTCTTGTGATTAATATAGAGCACATGAGAGGAAGAAGTGTTTAAATATATACATATATATTTATATATACAATATATACATATATACAATTACATTCTCACTTGGAGACCAATATCTACTTTTTTTATTTGTTTTTTTTTGTAGAGGCAAAGAGAACAAGATGCCTATTGAGAATGCTTCAGTGACAGTTGCTTGCTCTTCAGCCCCATCTATGGAGAACAGTGTAGTGCAGAAACTCCCAGGCTGGCTCTGACGGAACGTGTTTGACTGGACTAATATTTGTGGCTGCTTTAATTGCATGTGATGTGGTGCATTAACGTAACAGTCATAAAACATACAACAACAGTCATAAAGTGTAGCACAACATTTAAAGTCTGGATATTCTCAATGGAGACTCAACGTATTCTAAGAAAAGCAGGTAGAAGAAAAAACATACCTTGCACATACTTTATTGCCCTTCTATGGCATGTAAGGCTATAAGATTCTACTGTTGTTCAGGAAAATAATAATAAAAAAAGAGGTTCTCAAGATTCTAAGATATGAACTAACGTTAAAAATAACAGTTCTGAGATGAAATCATTTCATATGTTAGCTACGACCATATTGTCAAGGTTGCTTTGGCCTATCGTCTGACATAAATTCTTTCCACTTAATCTCTCTGTAAATTTAACATTAGGTCTACGAGGGGATTTAGGCATGACATCACCACACCTAACTTGCTGTCTGGCATCTAGATCCTTGAAGTAGCTACTCACTCAATGCCCACTCAGGTCATGACAATAAAGTTACAGCTAACTCTTGAAGTGATATCATTCTAAAAAAATACAATTAACAATTGGTTGCTGGATCTGGACTAGAATTGGATATTTCCTCATGTGGCAAATGAAGGAAAATTAGAGTCCCATACGGAATTCACAATGGATCACTAATTAAATGGGGACATAGGAAATGCTGAAGGCTAACCACTTATCTTCAGCCTATGCAGGGCTGAATTTAATAACTTCAGTCCCCTTTTAAAGCTCAGGTGTCAAAATAACCTCTTTTATCATTAAGTGGCTGTCTCACTCTTTTTGTTTAAATCATGGCCAGTAGTGATGGTACTCATGTTTCATGCTGTACCCACATATCACCCACAGAACAATCCCTGTTCTCTGGATTATTGTGATATTTCAGCAAATGACTGTCTATTGAAAAACATTTCAGGAATTTGTTCTGATTTCTTCTACAGATGCGTAGAGGAAAGCTTCATTACCAAAAAGCTTCATTTTAAATGCTGTATATTACTTTTGTAACATTCTCTTCCTAGGGTTCCGAGGCTTGGGGTTGATGCCACAGTAAGCATTTGCTGACATCTATTCATTATACTTACAAAAAAAGAAATAGCTGACAGCAGGTGTCTGGAAACTTTTATCTGATTTGAGTTTAGAGATCTATCTCCTAGCTATTTGGCTTGGCAAATCTAAGCCAGCTCTGTCCTTTCCAGCTTAGAACCACAGTTCTCCTCCCCAAAATTTTGGTAAATCCACAGGATTTTCTTCTTCTGTATCATATGGTACAAAACAGGACTTTTCCTCCCCCTCTATCCCATGTTTCTCCTTCTAAGAGTTCAAGTGCCTGTGATTCAAGGCTTATTTTTGATACAGTCCAGCTGTGAAACTTAAGCTCAAACATTTGAGAAAATGCTAAGATAGGAGAAAGAGCAGTGAGAAAACACATAGATTAGACTCAACCAAGTCAAAAAAAGGTAAAACTGGAGGGAGAAGTAAGTTCACTGAGACAGGCACTTGTAGAAACTCAAGGATTCAAGGTGAAAACCCCTGACATGAAAAGGTATCAGCTTTTCAGGAGAAAACAGGCAGCTGGAAGATGGCAACTCAGCAACACTGAGGCCAGCCTGTTCCCGAGAACAGCAGAGGCTGATGCTCCCTATCAGAGTGCTGACTGCCAGCCAGCAAAGTCTAACTGGCTGCCTTGCTGGCAGTGGTGAGCATCTTAATGCTTAGTCTAGCACCTAATGCTAATGTTTAGTCCCTTATATGCTGACTATCTGTTGGGCTCATTATCCAGTAAAGAATTGTTTTGTCCTCTTTTGTTTTTATGCATGCCCCATTTGCAGAGTCTGTCTGCACATGGTAAAAGTTTTCTGAGCATAAAGAACCAGGGAAACAGAGAAAATCTGGAAAACAGAGAAAACCTGGAAAAACACAGCTCTGTGCTGCTGTACCTTAAGCACAATTATACAGCATTACATAGGATACATTTAAATTATTAAGGATATTTTTACACATTTCCTTCCCAGGTCCCAGTAACTATTACACTTAAGAAGTGATAGTATAATGGCTTAGAAATCTACAGCTGCCTAACTAGAGACACATGTCAGTCTAGCTCTGTCAGACAGAGTGAGAAGTATCCCAGAGGAATTCAGAGTCTGAAAAGCAGCAAGACCAACAGTACTCTCTTACAGGCAGGACACATAAAGGCTTATCAAAGACATGAGATTTTTGAGACATATTCTCATTTTGCTTTGGCTACCACTTGGAGTGAAGAATAGAAGGGGAAGAAGCAACATTACTGGTGTGGCCACAAAACACCCCTACTGTATAAAATTCATCTTCTACATCACTGCCTGGGGAAGAGTGATGATACTTACAGCTTGAATGAGGTGGCTCAGCATTTCTCAAATCTGGACATGCACCCTATGAAGAATAATTCCTGATACAACACAAATGGCTGACACAAGCCATTTGAAGCCAAAGCTTTCAAATTTGGGTGCCTAAAATTAGGAACCAAATCTTTTGTTGTTGTTACGAGATTTTGTTTCATTACCTGCACTCTAGTGGGTAAGAAACAGCATTTTGTCAGTCTGAATATTAAAAAAAAAAAAAGTGACTTGTGATTTTTGGTATGTCAGAATGTTCCCTGTCCTGATGCAGTGGCAGTAGTTTTGGGGTCTTTGTGAATATCCTGCCTTTCTCTTCTGTTATTCTGGTATTTATTTGGTATTACTTCCTTTGAGTATAAGCCCAATTATCTAAAGCAAAAGATGCCAAAGTAGAATACTCTGGAAGCTGCATATTAATGTATCATGCCGCTTGTTTATAAACCTAGGGCTTCTTCAGACTTTTATTTCCATATAAACATGAACTTTTCAACTTTGATAGTCTCACAGAGTTAAAAAAAAATAATTGCTAATAGAAACATATATCTTAAAGTCATTCATGTTCTGGTATATAAAGTCCCACAGCATAATGGTTATGTTATGTATATATATATATTTTTTTTTCCTCTCTACATCCAACTGATTATGTCCATGGAAACTAGCCCTAATTGCAGCTTTACAGGCAGGCCATGTTTTCCATCATTGGCACATACTGATGTAACACACTGGGGAGTAGCACAGAACCAAGCTGCTGTTTTCTGTTATGCTGCAAATCAGAACAAGATTGGTATTTCTGATGAATCATTTTTGCAAGTGGCCTACACAATTCCCTGCCAGATTATCATGTAATAAATAAAAATATCACCAAAGATAGTAGGCTCAACATTGATCATGAAAAAAAAAAAACAAAAGACAGAAAGTCTTTCAAGGAAGACGTTTGTACATTTGCACTTGCTATAGTGGTCTTCAAGACCGAAATTACTTTACCCATAAAAATCTTAGGTATTCTGCCAATAGGTGCAGAGACATAATATCACCCTTCCATTCACCCTTCATGCAGGATAATGATGTGGAGCCTGTGATACAGTCTGGCACTGTGTCAATAGTATAAAGTGCTCATAGTGCTCCATGTAAAATAGCAAACTCCCTTCTATGAAATAGCAAATCTCCCTCCTCTTCTAAGCTACACTCATTTTTCCTTACGAAGTTCCCAAAGTGCCTTTCAGTGGCAACTCTGCAGGCTGCTACAGAAAAGCATACTCCATACCAGCAGTGCAATGATATCTCCAAGCTGTGCTTTTCTAGATAGCTCAGGAATAACAGTAAGACTTCGGATTGCTAACCAAAGAGAAAGCCTGCCCGGAGACCTTGGGAAAGTCATTTTTGCCAGCAAGGCACCACCAAGACCTTCAGATGTATCGGGGAAAGCGTGAGCAGGAAATTAGCAAGCAAGTGAGCTTGCCAGCTCCGACTAGCCATGGCAGATTTCTTTGCTTGGACAGGAGTAATCTGAGCGGGAGGGGGCTGGTCAGGAACCCTCGTTCTTCTCCATGCTGTTTTCCCAGCCTCAATAACTCCAGATTTGGGTTGGAGGGCATGCATAATGTTCCTGTGAGGTTTGCGAGCTCTGCGCTCTGCCAATGAGTCACAAACCACCTTCCCTCAAGTACCACAGGTTTGGTTCATTTCCAGTCTCTAAGTTGCTGTGCAGAGTTTTGAGAGGCTGCCTATCATGTCACTCCCCAGTCGTCTAAAAAAAATTCGGTGCTGTCTACCTAGCCTGGGCAGCCTTTCACAGGATCTCACTTAGTGGAAGCATGAAAAGCAAGGACAAATTGCATTTTTTACGCAGCCTCTGCTAGGCCCAAGGGAGCAGAAACAAGGAAACCCGCTTGAAAACAGCAAGGAAGTGGTTCCCAACACCCTTCTTGCGCTTGTGCCTGCTGGTCCCCCCGCCACGGCGGCTCCCCGCGCCGCGGAGCGAGCCAGGAGGGGCGACCAGGCAGCCAGCCTGCAAGGACCGTGCAGACAGCAGGGCTCCTCAGGACGTCAAGGGAGGACGTCTGCGGGAGCTCGCTCGCTCCCGCTGGCTCCTTAGCACAGCAAGGGGTATTTCAGGCTGCGCAAGGGGTGCCGAGCTGCCTGTGCGAGCGCCGGCAGCCGCTCTGCAGCCGCTGTGGTTCAGGAGGCCGTGGGCCTCTGAAACCATTTCCTACGGCGCAGGGTGGGAGGACAAGTGAGATTTTTGTCTAGAGACTGCTGAAAATCTCGCTATTTTTAGTCTAAAACATGGGCTAGCTAACAGCACTGCAGCATCACCTCCCCACTACCCTTACAGTAGCTGTTTTCAGAGAGGCTGACTCCAGTCTGCCTGACTGGTCAGAAAGACATTGGAAAAGCTACACAAATAGATAACTTATACAGAGTGGATGCTAAGGTCAGTTTCTAATTATTAGTGTTATTTCTTTTCACTTTAGCCCATGTTTTGACTGTGAAAAACTACCCTAAACCATCTGTGACGCCTCCCCTGTGACTCTGTCTTCTAACCTCATCTGTGAAAGCATCAAGTGTAATCCAGGAAGGAGTTCATTTGGTGTGCGTATGCCCCAGCAGCAGATCACCTGCAGCGTGCAGGCTCCACAACCTCTCAGTAACAAT
The DNA here is from genome assembly GCA_013398735.1 of Nothocercus julius. NCBI lineage: Eukaryota > Metazoa > Chordata > Aves > Tinamiformes > Tinamidae > Nothocercus > Nothocercus julius. The sequence goes on along the minus strand of VZSV01000023.1, from coordinate 3,808,953 downwards.
TCTGGCTCCAGGAGTATTTTTTTTTCCTCCCTGGCCAGAATCAGCAGGAACTGGAAGCATTTTACTAGGCTCCACACGCGGAGACTGCCTTGGCCCCTGGTGTTTCCTCAGACATCTTTGTGGTAGATCAGCTGCCCCATAGCTTAGACAGACAGATCAATTTTTCGTCATGCAGAATGCCACTGATAACTGGCTTTGTTGTCTCCTGGCTGACCCTGGTCTACAGCAACAACTGACATTATCCTTTTAACTTTGTGTTGACTGTTGCTGTGGTTAATCCCTATTCACTTCTCTAAAGCTAAAGGGCCCCAGTAGAAGACAATAAACGTTTCTCAAGGAGAGGGAGCCTACCAGCTCTTGTTCAATGGCGTAAGAATTAATCAGCTAAAGTATTAAGATTTTAGATACCATGCTGATGACTGTGCTATGTCCAGACAGATAAGGTGAGCCTTCTATCAATATAGTTTTGATCTCTGGCCTTTTTCAGCCTATCTCTTCTCTAACATTTTTTTCCAGAGGAGTAAAATAAAGTTTAAAGCTTCTGTTGTGAACCCCCTTCAGACTTTTCTGCAGCCCTTATACTATGAAAAGGGATCCTATTTCCTAATTAACGTTACAAGATGTCTTTTATATTAATCAGGCATCCGCTTGTTATTCACTGAAGAATTTGCTCCCTTTAAGAAAAATTCCTGTTATAACATTCTATGAGAAAAAAAAAAAAAAAGGTATTTTTTTCACTTTTATCTCTCTGTTTTTGCGGTTCATCCATATATTCAATGGAAATTCATATGGTGAAGAATTGCAACATAAAAAAGATTTTTTTTTTCATTTCTACTCTTTTTATTCTGCAACATTGGATGATGTAAAACTGACACTAAACCTGGAAATATAATCATAATGTTACAATACTGGGCATTGGAGATTAGCTGTAAAAAAATCATCCAAGCTTAGGCACATGTGCTTTCCTAATGACACTGCTCATTCAGTTGCTTTTTAGCAGTCTCCCAACAGGAAACACGGATTTGTTTTAACTCTATTAAGCTTAGATAAGAAAGGTAAGTAATATGTCTACCCAGTATAAGACGACTGCTCCAAAATAAGTTTGACATTGGCCAATAATCACTCTAGCATTTTTGTGGCTTTAGCAGCTTTGGAGCCTGTTGAATGGCACAATGGGAAAAAAAGCGAGAGAAAGAACACCCGTTTGTTGCTTTAGCCTATTCAAGATGAATTATTAGGAAGGACAGCCAACATTCTGGCTAAATGCTAACAGATGTGCAGCAGAGTATGCCATTTAGATACTGGTGGTTTGCTGCGGAGCCCTAGGAAGTGGCCACGGTGGGTGGCGATAGGGTTGGTGTTCTCTGTGGTGAACGGCGGAGCGAGTGCAGGGCCAGCTTTCCTGAGAAACCTTCTGCGACTGCCAGTCTGTGCCCTGGCTGTAGGAGGCACTGCATCACATCCAGGAACTCAGTCTAATCTCGTTACCTGACATTTCGGGTTTCTGCAAGGAAACGTCTTGTTACCCTGCATGCTTTTGATGGCTACCCTAGTTATAAGGCAGGCTCAGGCCTTCCGAGGGGCACCAACAGCCGTGAGATTGCTCCACTGGGCTGGAGCCGGTGCAGACCAGTCATCAAAGCCAAGGGAACTGAAGAGAGATGCCTCCCTCAGCTGACTGAACTCACCCAGGATGTGATGAAGTAATAATTTTGACACTGACATGTTTAGAAAGGGTCTTTGTGAAGTCACTCATTCATTTTAGTGTAAGATGGGTCTGGAATCCATTAAATGCACGTCTGGGATGTGTTGGGCAGCAGGGTGGCGTGACAAAACAGACTGGCTGCTTCACCTTGCAGACATCTGCCCGTTGTTTTCCAGCAAGACTGTTTTTCAACTTCTTGGCGTGTATATTACAGTAACATTGCTGTGTGTTGAAACCTGACAAAGCCATAGCAAACTGGTTTAATGCTTTGTGATTTTCAAAGCTTCAGTGAAAGGGACATAAACTTTTTCAACACAAAAACCATTAGCATAAAGTGATGTAGGAGGTCAGTTGAACAGTGCAAAAAACAATAGGAAAGGCCCACAACAGGAGGTGTCTGCTGTTGTGAGCAGACAACAAGCCCAAGTTTGCTCAGAAAGAGCAATCATCGAACACACTTGATGAGTGAAGACATTCTTATCACAAACTGGTTGCAAAAAAAGAGCAGAAGACAGTCTATCAGCCAAAATATTTCACATCTCTCTGAAAAGATTTCAGACTGAATCCTAAATCACAGAGGATAGGGAAAGATGTCAGCCAATCACTGAAATTCTGCAGGAACTCAGAGAACTTTTCTGTCTAAGCAGATCTGGTGTAAAGAGTGCGAACAGTTTCTGCAGATGACATTAGCACTGTTTTTTATTATTATTTTTTATTTATTCATTTATTTATTTTTAACTAGACAAATCAATTTGATTCGGAAAAAAAAGGCATCACAAAAGATTGAAATGACTTCTTCTCAACCTGAGCCATATTTTCAGATGGGTTACATTCTGTCCTGTGCTCTCCCTGAGAGTCTCATCATCCATTAGCTTAGTATTGAATGTCTGTTCTTTATCTGCTATGTCTCTTCACCTTCATTCTTGGGTCTGAAAAACAAAACATTGCTTTTTTTTTTTCTTTTAGCCTATTTTCACTGGTCAAACCTACGTTCCTAGAGACAAGCAGTTAATCACTGGAAGCTGGAATTCTCATCCATCACTTTGGTTTCTTGCTTGCCAGATGAGACTGGACAGCACTGTGTCTAAAAGGCTCCTAAAGCCCATGGAACTACATTTTTAAATGATTGCTCACAATTTGATGAATTTCATAATTCACAGAAGAAAACATTCTGGTGGAGAGGCTGGAGGAGCCCTGAAGTAGCTTGTCTAGGGATGCTGTGGACTGTTCTCCGGCAGAGGTCTGTACGTACAGGTTAGACAGGCAGCAATCAGGATCAGCATAGGCACAGTTACTGTTACTTATGGGCTTGGGTGGCCTAGAGACCTCCTGATGTTCATCCTAGCTGTCTGACTGCCCAATGGAGGATCAGGACCTGCCCCATCTCACTGGGGAAACACTGCATGCTTCTCTGGCCTTAAACTCATTAGCCTGATGTTCCATTTATACTTAGGTGAACTTACGAACTTTTTATTTTATGGATATCTTAACAGCAATGAATAAAGGGATTTGGCTTCTCCTTACAGTATGACAGATTTTATTAAAGAGACCACAAGAATTGGATAGGTGGCCTCTATTCAAAGTCCAAGTTTAAACTGCTGTGGAAACATCTGTTTTAGTTTGACCCTTGCAGGTGGGAATGTTGTTCCTAGTATGTCGAAGAAGCAGCTAGCGCTGAGTTTGAAATCAATTTAAGGACCAGAAATGCAAATAAATAACTAGTAGGTTAAAATGCAGCAAAAGCCATGCCTGTGCCTGCCATCTAGCCCAGTTTGTCACACAGTCCTCATAGTCATTCCCAGATCAAGCTTCGTGGTGGAACCAAATGCAACTGTGAAGTCCACCTTTGCAGGAACAAGGGCATCAGTTTCAACACCCCTTGTCTGTTATATAGCAATAATAATGGCAGGACCCAAAAGCTTCAGCTACTTCTCAAGCACAGTTCATGGACTGTCTTGCCAAGTCAGCTGTTTTTTCAGGGTGTTTCCCCTTCCTTTTGGACTCAGTTGCCTGTGAATTTGTACTGTGTACCCACCTCAAACGTGGATCTCTGTGGTTACAGAAGATGAAAGATAATGCTGCCCTGTGCTCACCAGGTCTCTCTGGTGGACATGAGTTTATCTGTGGATGTGCAAAAGAGCTGGGAGGAGAGAAAGGGAATTATATAAACTTCCCAGCAAGGAGCGGTGTGTGGGTAGCAAACATACATGCATGAGATGGCCAAGAACAGCCACTTGCACAGACTCTTCCAATAGGCCTGTCTGTTTCAAATACCAGTATCTGGAGATTCTGGATTTCTCTTCTAGAACTCTTTCTTTCTCCTTCACATTTCTTTTTTTTTTTGTTGAGCAGCCTAGAATCTGTTCATTATACCACCCTCATCAGTTTTACCTATGCAAAATGCTGGTAAAATACTGGAACATGGACTGGAAATGCCATAGCAGAATGTCATTTAGAATTACAATATGAGTTGGACTCTAAAGAACATCACATTTAACTGTTTTATCTCACTTTTTCCCTATGCTCTGAAGTTAAGAAAGAAACCTGATCTGCATAGCTGGCTCCAAACAATGTCTCCATAATTCAGCTAGCTGGAAGCCAGGCTTTTGCCTCTGTTTTTTGAACAGCTGATATAAATCAGTAGACATCCACTATTTCAAAACTTCTACTGTTGGTTTATGCCAGCTGAACTCTGGCCCATTCTGTGTCCTGCCATCCTTCAGCATGGTAGGTGGTGAAGGCACAAGGCACACACTTTTCTGTTATAGTTCCCCTTCAAAATGGGTCCAGACCTTAAGGCAATCATGTTCATGTGAATTTGGGAGCTGTTTTATCCTATTCTTTTCATAGAAGGGAATCGTTCAGGAAGAAAGGGTGGGTACATGGATAAAAGTTATTCTATCGGGGTCAAGTTCTTTATAGGCACGTCTCAGCCTGGTAGTGAGGGCCTTGACATTTCTTCCATAAAAGCTGCTTAAGTTTATTTTTCTTCTGCTCAGCCTTGTTATATTAAGACTTATTCAAAGTTAAGAAGGAGTTTTTTATTCTTGTTTTTTAAGTGACGTTCATAATAGAATCACATTTCTGGACAATGGAAGAAGACTCAGTCTGATTTGTTCCTTCCAGCATGTTAAATAGTATTAATGGGCATGTATTCAGCAAGGATTCCCTGTTACTTGGAAAAATGTGGCACATGTTCAGTTGTCTACATTTATGAGCAATAAATGAGTTTCTCTTCCTTCCTTCCTTCCTTCCTTCCTTCCTTCCTTCCTTCCTTCCTTCCTTCCTTCCTTCCTTCCTTCC
>VZSV01000023.1:3761006-3803875 GCA_013398735.1 Nothocercus julius | reverse complement strand
TTCTTGTTTTCCCCCATGGTCAGAGATACTGCCTTATAATTTGCTCTGTGTTACTTCTTGGTGAAACAATTCCATTTTAGTCATAGTTTGATCAGTTATATGCAGAATTTCTCCTAGAATGGAAACTGTTATTTTTCCACATAATTACCTTTGATATTTGCGGTAACCAGGAGTTATTTTAACTGTGCAAAATAATATAGGAAATTAGTCACAGAGTATAGTACATGATGTATGATTATTTCCTAAACCTGGCTAGGTAACAGCTTGCTTCTCCTGCTAGAATATATGAGACTGCAGACTATTTTCCCACCCCAAGTCAGAAACAAAAGAAAAATATTCTGTATATCCAGAATCCAAAGCACATTCTGACCAGAGTCAAACCTTACTTTTAGTATAAATTCACATTTCAAAGTAAAAAAAAACTGTTTGGGTGCAAGTAATAAGCCTTTTATTAGGAAAACAAATAGTTAAAAGAATTGGCACCTTAAAATTGGCACCTCCAAATATAATTTAATAATTACTTTCTTACTAGCGACTTTGATTTGCATTGCCAGGTTTTTACCACTGGTGATATGATTGCTGGAAGAGTTTCCAAACAAAATGTAAATTTGATGCCTACACTTGCATCTCTGTTCTTTTACCCAATTCCCAGGATTATCCATCCTCATGTTTCAGTTACAAAACTAAAGCAAATCTATTTTCTCTGTTCTTTAGCAATACAAGTGCACTTTCCACAGTGATATGCCAGATGTCCTAGCCACGCATTGATCTGGGCTCTTTGCATGTAGCATGGCCATGCAGGATGTATATTGAATGTATATTTGAATGTATATTGAAAGTATTTGTCATGAAGATAAAGAATTTATAATTTATTCATGGGACAGCTCTTTTCATTCTTTCTTTCACTTCTCTTCTGTTAAAAAGAATAGTTTGGATTGACTTTATTTAATTTTACTTATTTATATGCATATACATTCATCATCTGCCATTTTTGCTGGCACAAACCCACCGCTGAAAAGTATCCTGTCTTTTCTCTAGACTCATAAGGATTCTGGTTCATGTTTATATTATATCATATAAAGGAAGAGAATAATATTACTGTCTGCCCAGAATTTCACAAAAAAAGCTTAGCTAAATAAAAGGTTTTCTGCTAAAAATCACATCTAACCCACACACCTAGCTGCAGATGTCTAGTTTCATAAGTCATCTGTTTTTCTAGTAATTTAAGAATTCAGCATAGAGGGAGTTTCTCCCTTAGATGAATACTCTGAGGTAAATTTGATATGAAAAGCAAAAAAGTAGATTTAATTTTTTCACAGCTCTAGCCTTGAAAGTGTTGGACTCTTGTTCAGAAAATATTACAGGGTAAGAAAAAGTCCCCACCACAGTTGTAGTCTTTTATGGGAGTAATTGCACTTGTTTCCACCAGGAATCTACATGGCCCAGGAGCTATGTTTTCTGTGCAGATAACATGATATCTGCATTTGTTATCCTCATCACTTCAGATCATGGCAGCACAAGATTTCTAACCGTATGGGAGAAAAGGAAAGGTGACTGCTGAGTTTGGGGGTCTTTCTGAAGAGTTACTTTGAAGTCTGAGGATGGGCAGGATCCACCAGTTTCAGGTAAGGTAGGGTTCTACCAGGAAACAGCAGGGGCCTGGGGCCCTGCTGCATCATTTTTTTCCCCCAAGAAAATGATATTCATATTCATAACAAGATATCAGTTTATATAATGAAATTAAAACCAAGTTTGTTGGAGGTTTTCAGCTCACCATTCATTTTTTTCCCCATGTCTCCAGCAGATGTGTAGCTAGTGGAGTCACTGCAGGGATCTGCAAATGACCTTTTCAGAATTATCTGTTGAAAATGACGTTTTTAGCATTATCTAGATTATCAAAATAAAATAACTTCTTGTTAATTTATTACCTCCTGGAATCAACAGCTTTGATTACTCACCTTACCCCCATTTCCTGAAAGATTTAGGTACTAAACAGTATGGTTCACAGTAGCATCACAGAGTCATTTAACAGTTGAGGCTGTAAGACGTTTCTGAAGATCATCTAGTCCATCTATGCTCAGGACTGTGTCCAGTTGGATTTTTGAATTTCTCCAAGGAACAAAGACTCCGCAGCTTTTCTGGGCAACCTGCTCCAGTGTTCAATCAGCCTCACAGTGAAGAAGTGTTTTTTTGTGTTCAGGTGAATCTTTTTGTGTTTTAGTTTTCGCCCGTTGCCTTTTGCCCTTTCACTGAGCACTACTAAGAAGAATGTGGCCCTAGCATCTTCATACCCTTCCCTGAGGTCTTTATATACACTGAAAAGATCTGCCAGAGCTTTCTCTTCTTTAGGCTGAGCAGTTCCACCTCTCTCAGGCTTTCTTCTTATAAGAGATGCTCCTACCTTGTTAGCTGAGTCACTTTGCAAAAAACCCTACTCAAAAGGTGCAGTTTTCTCCATTTCTTGTACTGATACTATTGTCCTTTATATAAATAATATAAACATTCACTAGCACAGGGACGTAAACTGCACTCAGGCATTCCACGTGAGTGTCCTTGCATAGAGTGCAATGCAAGTAAAATGCTTACTAACTAGGAGAGCTTGCTTGCTTATAGTATACTGAGGCATCTTGCTATGGATTAAGAGCCATGAGTCTGAGCACCCTCAACTCAAGTGCCGATAGACTTCTGGGAAGTCAAAGTCCTAACAGGCAAGAAAAATCCATGCAGATGCTGTGTTCTTTTGCACACTGTAGACTGCAGCTGATGCCCCTTAATTAGATATGACTTATTTGGCCAGGGAACAGAGAGTTGTATTTCCACTCAGAGAAAGATGATTCAAGTGCTAAATGTCTCTATTTAATATGAAGAAAGCAGGTCAGTTGTAAGGAGATGACTATAATTCAAACCACAACAAAGCAGTAATATCGCAGCCCAGAATAAAGAAATAGCAGATTAGAGAGTTTTTAAATTAGATATTGAAATTTCACTAGATCCTAGTGAACTTCCTTCTAGAATATTTAAAGAATTGGCTGCAGAAATCTCAGAAGCATTAGCAGTTATATTTAAGAAGTAATGGAGGACAGACAAGGTACCAGAAGGTTAGAAAATGACATTCTTAATTTTTTTTTTTTGAAAAGGGGAAGGGTTATGGAGAATTATAGATTAGACAGCTTAAATTAAGTACAGAGGATATAGTAAAAATAATGAGCAGTAGTGTTTTTGCAGCAGGAGTTGAATAACAAATGGCATGGACTCACTGAGAACAGGTGAATCTGATTTCCCTCTACAGAATGGTGATAGACTTTCCAGACTACAGAGTAGCAGTACATCAGTACAGAAACATCTGTATCTCGACTGTAACATGGGCTTTGACATTATGCATCACACCAAACAAACAGGCTAGGAAAGCATAGCCCTGTTGGTATGTGAAACACTTGAGATAAAACTTCCAAGAGATTCATAAAACTTAACTGTCCTGTGGGATGACGTATCAAGAGCAGTTCCCCAGGCCTGCATCCTCCCCAGGCTCTGTTCAGCACTTTCGTAAGAAAGATGGAGAGCGAATTAAACAGACTTAGTATATTTGTAGATATCATAATGTTTTAGGGAAACCATAGTTGCGCTGGAGGTAGGATAAAGATGTAGAGGAATTGGGGAAGTGGTCCAAAAATACAGTGATCCCATGTGAAGACACTAAGGGCAAGTTTCTATACCTAAATGGTATAGAAACCATTCTATACTTAGATGGTATAAAAACAAGTTCACACTGGGGAATCCAATCAGTGGGATAATAGTTCTCCAAGAAAAAAAAATGTTGAAATAGAAAAAATTCCCCAATGGAAGTGATTCAGGTACACAGATAACTAGTCCCCATAGACCAAACAAGCAAAATTCTGTTGCATATTCTTCAACCTTACAGCAAGAACAGCAAACTGAAATATTACTTGATTTTAATAACATAGTTCAGTGATTTGAAGAATGCATCCTAGTCAGTAGAGATAGATGACCATTAAGCCATTTGCAGTCTGCCATGTTCTTTACTTCCATAAACCAAGGTAGAGACATATGGAAAGCCATTTACGAAGATTAAACAAACCCATCAAACAGAACTTGGAGTCTAAAGGTATTTGTTTACTGTTCAGGATAAATGAAGAGATGCAGAGCTCTGCATGGCTGGAGAGAGGCACTGAGGGGAATGTACATAGCAGGTCAGATGCTTTTCAGTCACCAACTGAGCAAACGTAGGCAGAACTCTTAGAATAAAATTAGAAGAAATAGACAATCTTTCTATGTAATGTAAGTGCAATAGTGATTTTAGTGTTATCCCTGTATAAAATCTAATACTGTGCTTGACTGGGAAAATCTCCCATTAAGACATACAGTCTTGATTTGAAGGTGTTAAGAGATGGAAAATCCACCACATTTTAAGTAATTTGTTCTAATAGTTTAACATTCTCCAGGCTGAGAAAAGAAAGAAAACAAAACAAAAGCACTCCTCCTTTCCCTCAGTGTGCATTAATTCCATCCCGAATTTGTGTGGATTTAATTTTCAGCTCTTCTTTCTTTTCCCAGGAGATTAAGAAGCCTTTGAGTGATGGGCTTTTTATGGTGTTTTTTTTTGTTTTGTTTTGTTTTTTTCTTTTAGCCTAAGTGTTGATACGTTCGTCTGTTTCTCTCTTTGATAAGTAAACAGATGAATTCTTACTGGTAAATTTAATCCCTCTCTTTCTGGTGGTGCTTTTTTGTAACTTTTCCAAGTTCTTGACATCCTTTTAAAACTAAGGTTACCAGAAGTTGATATGATGTTGTAGTATCTTTTTCCCAGTGCTGTGTACAAAAGTTAATTTACCTCTCAACTCCTACTCGCTGGTCGCCTATTTATTCAGCCATGAACTAGAGAGAGAGAAGCGACCTCTTGCACCATGAGCCCGGTTCCCTGCTATTTGAATTGCCTAACAATTTATAAGAATTAGCACTGCTGTACTCTGTCCAACCAAAAGTCCGTCAGGGATACTATCCCATCTCTGACAGTAGCTAGCCACAGAGACCCAAGGCAAAACTGAATGAGCGTACAACCATCCTTTCTGGGTATTTTGGTCAATTTTCAGCAGTGTGCAGTTTAAAGACTTCTTAAGTGAAAAGCTGTTCTTTTGTGCTTAATAATCTTTCTTTTTTTTTCCTTTTTCTTTTGTAACCTGATTAGAAAAACTTGCTAGTCTTTGAATAATCCTTCCCTTCTCTATGCCATTCATAGCATTTCATTCCTATATCATATCTTTATGTTTCTCTTTTCCAAAATGAGTACTTCTGCTTTGTCTCACTGTACAGAGGTCATTGCCCAATTTTGTTTGTCTCTCTCATTTCTGACATACCTTTCTGTTTTTACCTTTTTCTTTCGGAACTGCACGTAGGATTCAGTTGGCAAATGCTATTATTGTCTGTTTCTTTGACCAAGTAAGGGAGCTCTGCAAAAGGACTCAGCACCAAGACCCAAGTTCATAGTTTAGGCATTTAGATGGACAAGCCAGATTTCCAGAACTCAGCTTGGTACCCACTGTGTTCCACTGAGTTAGTGGAAATTGTGAGTTATTCATCTGAACCCTGCTGTGGACATTGAGCACTTTGGAGCTAATCTTTAGAATATAAATATATCTTGGATACAGCATGTTTTCATGAACAGCAACAGAAAGAAAAAATTCCTCTAACTCTCTCACATTTTTTAATGCTGAGGTTAAATATGCAATCATGGTTAGGCAGGAAGAGGGTGTGCAAACTCTCTGCAACTGTATCATTTCATCATTTTTATGAGCAGTGGGGATTATTTTTTGCAAAGAACACTATGCATTATAAAAACATCTGAATTTTAGAAGCACATTTCCTGGCATCTTAGACCTCAGTAATATTTCTTCTTTTCTTTCTGTGCTTTCTAATTAGAATTTTTCACAAGCAATTTCTCATGGAAGCTCTGACTAATTATATTGAACTTAGGCAACATTTATATTCCCTATGGAAAATAGTATACTTTTTACAATAACAGTGGGAATGCTGAACTGTTTTGTTAATGCTGATGTATTCCCTAGTAACAGATAGGGATATAGTTAGGGATATGGTTTTAGTTCTTTTTAAACAGAGGCTTTTTATTGTTACAACCTTTATTCTTTGCCATGGATCATAACTTCACTGAAAGGCCCAAATGAAGAAAAGAACAAATAATGAAGTATCATGAATCTGAGTACACCTGCCTCCTGTACTGAATTTAGTCTCGTGTAAAAGTCATAGTATTGTACTCTTCTATGATCAACCTGTCCCCTTTCATTAGCTCAGCACTTTCTTCTTCCTCCCACCCTCTCTCTCTTTTTTTTTTTTTTTTCCCTAGCCTAATTAAAAAAGGAGAGTTAGTATCCTGGGAATTTACATGCTTCACTTCCTAACACCTGGTATACCTCCTCTTCCCTCCTCTCGCAGCACAAAAGTATAGTAGATTATGTAACACAGAAGAGGCAGGAAAGTCCAGGAGTGCTCCTGCCTAAAGAAACAGAACAATGTGATTTTATTACAATAAGAACTACTACAGTCCTCCTTTGTCCTTCGTGGGAGTCCTTCAAGTATCAAATAAACATTTGGTGATTGAAGTAATTGGTAATGTCACCAAAGAGTTGGCTCTTTGGTGGTACAGATCATAACTAGGGGCTTTCAGTGCAGGGACTACAAACCCTGAAGCGGTGGAAGAAGGTCGTGGCTGCTGTTGATGCTCAGACTAAGAAATGTCTCTGTCATTCAGTGAGCTCTTTCTCACTGTGAGAAAACTCTTCACCCCAAGGACCAAAATTAAAAGATTCTCTCACTATCTGCAAAACTCCTTAGAGCAGATTCTGCAGGTCTTAGTTTCCTGAATGGAGATCATCATAATCAACATCAGTAATGTTCTGTGAGCAAAGGGTTTTCACGAAGGAGAATTTTCCTGTATATTTAACTACTTTAATTATGTCTACCTGGGCTTGTTATCAAAAGCAGCAGTGTTAGCTGATGAAATATTTCTTGTGGAATTGCAGTTTAAAGCCCACAAATGTTTTTTCATGTGATAAACATCTTAAAATTTCCCTTTATCCCCTCTACAATAAAAAAGTGGCTGAGTGAAGGTCCTACTAATTTAAACAAACACCTAATTTGTGCTTGACCCTTTAAACTTTCCTTGGAGCATTGCTAAACTATAATGCCCATATTAAAAAAAGTAATCTTCTATTTGGAGACAATGCACGTCTTATAGGTGCTGCCCAGAAGACTGAGCGCTGTCTTGGGAATAAAGAGGCATAAATTTTGGCCTTGACTGTTCTTTTGGATTGCTTACAAAGCTGGGGAAGTGACTACACTGTCCTGTTTCTAGAAATAATGATAATTGTTGGATTCTAGAGATATAAATTTGAACTGCTGTCTTTCAGCGCTGCAGTTGTCCCCTTATGCTCACCCTGTCATGTTGGCCTGCTCCCGTTAAGCACTGGCAATGCCACCAGGAATTGTTTGTAACCTCAGGCATGATAGTCTTTGCCTGACACCACCTCCAAGAGTGCTGGTGTTATGCATCACTCATCCCATGCCTGCTGTGACCTTGCTTATGTCCTCTCTCAGTTACCTTAAAATCTAACATTAAAAAGTGCTGTAGAAGAGGCTGGTCTATATTATTATTTGGGTCAGCAGCAGGTAAAGAAGATATCTGAATATTAGTTCTTAGAGAACCTGTCAAAGATATTTTTGGGAAGTAAATAATAGTGCTTCCAAAGCTAGCAGCTGCTCCCTCTGAAACCACTGACCCTAGGAGCCCATCTGATAAAGTGGTGGCCAAACGCCTGCTCCAAGACTACTGGTAGCAGAAAGAATCCTGGGGAATTTGGATCAGGAACAATGACAGGACAAAGCTCACCAAGGTGGTCTCAAGGCACAAGTAATATTCCCTTTATTCATTTGGAGTCTTTAGTCTTTATAGTCTTTATTTTTTCTGTACTTTCTGAAAAATGAGTTTTGGCAGAATTTGTGTTTCTCTGAGAAGTGAATATTAGTTTTCACAGGATCGGCACTGAATCTTTGATTTTTTACACCATGGCTATTTTCAGATGTCCAAATAGTGAGGCAGATTCCCTTATTAGAGGGTAAAGAAAGAGGTGCCAGGCAGAGGTATTGAAGTGTTAATACCTATAACCTAACACAAGTTCTGTTGTGCTAGAATCTTATGGAGACCCAAATGACCTGTGAAGAGAGGGAAAATGGCAATGAGAGAGAACTAGTTAGTCATGATGATTAAGGTTATCCAGAGTGACTATTGGTATATGTGTTGGAAGTAATTTGGGGGTTGGAGGCTAACAGTTGCCTTTTCCTTCTGCTGAGCTGGAGGTCTTTCTATTTCCTAATCACAAGAAATTACACAAAAAGGACAACCTAATAAGACTGGTGAGGGAGCCGAGTACCTGTTTTTACAGGGGTGCCTCCGCTCTCCTTCTAATAGTTTTTTCTGATTTTCATTTTGAGGATTTAGGAGAAAACATCCTTGCCTCAATGAAGTCAATGCAATGTTTTGCCCTGGGCTGCAAATTCATCCTAACTCCTCTGTACTCATCTGAACAAGGGCAACTTGCCCTGAGGCACAAACCAAAGCAGTTGCACTGCTGTGACCCCACCACAACGGTGCTCTGTACTGGTGCCCTGGCACGGACTTCCTTCGGAGCAAGCCCCTCCTTGCAGTAGTTGGTGAGTCTCTGTGCCATTGAATCTATATCAGGGTCATTATAGAAACCTTGAGTTATCTAGCATAGAAGAGCCTTTGGGCCACCCAGGGCTATTTCATTCCCACTCTCACAGCTCCGGCCAGAAAAAGATCCCATGCTGCAGCTGATGCCAAACCCAGGTGATTCTCACAGCAAAAGACTCAACAGGTCCTGGCTGTGATCAGAAGAGTCCCTCATCCCTCAGAACAGAAACAGTCCTATTATTTCATGCCACCTAGATGTCGCCTTTTTTCACTGTTTTGCAGAATCTAACTTTATATAATACAAATAAATCAGCGATGGCACCTTATCTGATGTTACTGCAGTGCACTCTCAAGTGAATGTTGCAAAACGGCCTGGCTGGGCTGTGACCATTTGCTTTTGTCAGACCTCCTGACTCAAGAAGAAATGGAAACAAGCACACAGATTACTTAGAAATGAATAATACTCCACATGTTCTTAACCCCATCTTCTGTTGGACATCAACAGAGGCAGCTGATGGGTGCAGCTATAATATATCTTTAGAGTCTCAAAGGAAAAAAAAATGGCTTTGGTTCAAAAAGGGAAAAAAAGGACTCACATGAGTGATTTGTTTTACTGAAAGAGGCTCATGAAATATTCCCCCTTCAAATTAATCTTACTGAAATCTTAAAAATCAGAGGGGTGCCATAGGGTGTTATGTTAGCAAGCCAGAAGCATTTGCTATGAACTTCAGCTTCTCTCAACACAACTCAGGCCAAAAACCATCTCCAAACAAGCAGATTTGTATTAAAAGGTTTACAACATGAGTGAAACTGCTGTGTGTAACTTTTTTTCCTATCCAAAAAGAAAGTAAAGAGAAAGAAAGGATTGCAGCTGCAAACAAGCCAGAGACACTAGAGCAACAAATGGAGTTTCTCTACAGGAGAGAAAGAATTATTTCAGAACTTGCATGTGCTTCTGGAAAATATATGGTGAAGAAATCCATGTTCCTCTGTGTAGAAGGGACACTGGATAGGACTGGCAATCCAACAAATCGCATGGCTGATCATATTTTAAATGAATATTATTTATTCATTTAGCAAACCAATTAAATGCATTGCCTTACTGAGTAGCTGTAAGAATAATTTAATTTATCATAGAATGTTAGGTCAGCAATACACTAACTGGGCTGAATAATCCAGACAGCACAGCTATGCTATTCAGCTAGGAAAATGGAAAAACATATATCCCCTCTGCCTACTCTTTCTCCCACCAAATGGTGGGAAATTTTGGAGATGTTGTCAACATTCCAGGTTATGAATTTCAAAAGCAAACTCAGAAATCAGAACCTCTCATCAAAAACATCCTGTCAGTGGCTCCCTTGTTTGTCCCTTCCTGAAGTGTTGTCATGGAGAGCGGCAGAAGCTGAAAGAAAAAAGCATGAGAATCCCAGGGATTTTTCTTAATTCTCTATTTAGAAAAAATATACATAATATTGAAGAAAAACTATAGAGAAAAAGACAGATTATTGAGGAAGGAGGATGCAGGAAAAACCCCAAACTTATTGGACCACCCAGTAAGTACCAAACTCAATACTTTCCTGCAAATTCTTCCTGGCTTCTTTCCTGGACAGACATGCCACGGATGGCCGACTGAGACTGTAACAAGCCCCCTGCACCCTGCCTTCGTGGTCAGCAGCTTATAACCAGCCAGCTCCTATCTGACTCACAGTTCAGCAGAGGCTCTCTCAAGAGTATTGTTAAAAAGATGCTTCACCCGGAAAAAACACATCTATTTTGAGTATTAAAACCTTTTGCTACCTTACAACGTAAGTGCATGCCTACAGGACATGAAGGAAAACAACACTCAGCCTACAGAGCAGGTCTTTTCAACAGACAGAAAAGCAATGCTTTTACACAACAGGAGATGTCCCTACATTTGTTCCATCATGCCCAGAAACAGAAGTGCAGATATAATAATTCCTCTCTATACCTCCCCTCAACCACCTCTTGTTGGTGCAGCCCATATGGCATGAACAATCTGCTTAACTTCTTTGCCTTACTTCTTCTCTCACCAGTGTCATCAGCATCACTGCCTGCAGTTAGAGGAAACCCAAACAACATGAGAAAAGCACCTGAAATCCCTAGTTAGAATCACCTGTCTTGCCTAAGATTCAGAGATCGTTGTAATGCACAGACACTAATACACAAGTTGCTCTATGACTAACAACTAATGAGGCCATATGGATTTTTGTGGAATGTTTTTCTGCATACTTTCACCACAATAACATAAATTTATCTGCAATATTCCGTTTTTCTTCCATGTCACCTATTTTCCCATGCTTCTCTGTATTACTAGATTTTGATTACAGAGGCTGAAGTATGTGCTGTATCAGTTCCAGTGCTGACTGGCCTGTCAATGCATGTGTCCCAGCTGCCAGCTGCCAGACAAAACCAAATAGATATTTGCTACACTCACCCTGCAGTTTTTTGTTTGTTTGTTTGTTCGTTTCGTAGACCCTAATCTGGGCTTTCCTCCATTACCAAGCCACTGACTCCACAAGGTTTGTAAAAATGTAATTATCTTTGAATCTTCTGTCCTTCTGTCAAATTTGATTAGGTTAGACAAATCGTGGGATAAATGACAGACTCATATGAAAGACATGGACCGAACGAGTATGACTCAGTTTCTTAGGAAACAATGGAGTCATTAATATTGTCTAGGCTTAGGCATTTCAAAATTATGATCTGGTCTAAATTACATGTCTTGGTCATTTGTATACTCAGTAAAGAAGAAAATAATATCCAGCAGATATTTGACCAGGTTTAAGATCTGCAGAGAAACATTTACTGGGCAAAATATTGGTAGTACTGCATACAAACAGCTAGTGATTCAGGAAGTGCTGATGGCTGCTCACTTTTATCAGACGTTTGTTGGTTTGTTTGTTTTATTTATTTATTTACAAAAAGAAGATAATGAGAGTGTTGGCCAGGACTTTTGTTGTCTGGCAAAATTAACAGTGAGCCAGTCAGACTGCTGGACATAGAGAAGACCCAAGTCACGATCAGTCCAATTCAGACTGGATGTGACAGGTATATGGAACAGGTAGAAATCAACCCTGCTCATCCTGTCCATGGCAGATTCACTGCAGTTACACTGCAGATACACTGCAGTTACTGCAGAGTGCAGTGTAACTGATCTGGCACAGCCTGGATATGCTGGGTGCCCTGTGTGTGCAACACATGTTTCTTTGTCCAGTGAATCCCAAAGGAAATACAAGAACCCTCATTATGGTTAGAATTGCTACTGTAAAATGTAAACAAGAGTACTTTAAAAATAATAATTTTGAATGTGCAAAGTTTCACTGAAATAAAATAACACTACTTGTAAAATGACACAGATTTGCAGGATGAAAAAAGTACTAGTTCTGCAAATGTGTAAGTAAGTGAAGGGTTGTCAGGAGGGTGGTGTAAGCTTGAGCAGGAGGAGGTAAATATTACTTAAAAGCTCACATTACACACACAAACAAAAGTCATTTCCAGCATCAAAATCACATCCAAAGGTAGGTAGAGAGGATCTTGCTCCTCTACCAAATATAAAGAGAAGCTCTGAAAGAAAAAGTTCTGATATAGTTGGCTTTTATGTCTTGAAAAACTATATTTATGCTCCTAAATTTGGAGGAAAGTGCCAAAAGTGTTTAAGAAACTGTATAAGGCAATACAAAATCTCCATATCTTTTCTGTGCCAATTCTCAGTAAAGAGAAATCTCAGCTATTGATGGGAATTAAAAGCGGTAGACATTTAATTCCCATCAATAATCCCTTTTAATCTCTAGGGGTAAAATTAGTTCAGGTGTTGTAGTCTCAAGTAGCCTTCTTCATTGTGAATGGAAATAGAGATTTTTTTTCAGAGGGTTAATTCCTATTTTGATTCTTGCTTTCTGTTGCCATCTAGAAAAGCTCTTCACTGATTTGAGACCTCCTGACCTCTTCCCATCCCTTTGGCGCCCAAATTTCAGGATTTGTCCTTTTAATATAATTGAAAAATATAAGCATGTCCACTGCTGCTGTCACTGTTGGATTCCCCACAGAACCACAGTACACTCCTCCAGATCTTTGCAAACCTCTCCTCTGTGGGGGTACCTACTAATTTTGAGGTCTTGCTCAGCTCCTACTCAGTCATTTTGCACTGAACTTCAACGTGCCTTAGTTTATCTTAGGTGGGAGATGAGTATTCAGCTAATATTGCTGGATAAATCAAAATCTTTCTTAATTCCTTCCAAAGCACACATGGAATAAAATTGCAGATCTCTATAAAGCCTTACTTGTTAAAGGTAGAAAAATAGGAGGGTATCAGTACAACCATGTCTAATATTGTGGTCAAGCTGCATTCATTCTATACACCATTATTTTTCTATGCAGAAATCAAAATAGAGGGCTTTTCCTTGGTATCAATAAAGGACAATGCCTTATTTATGCAGGTGCTAAGTGCTCTGTGTGTATGCAGCCTGGCATAGGTGAATGCAGTCTCTTACTTGGAAGCCATTTGAAAAACACCACCGATTTGTTTTGATTTTTTTGCCTACAAGGACTGGTCATGGGGTCAACATATGGGATTGATTTAGGTCATTATTCAAATGAGCACCCTCTGCCACTGCTTTCTTCCTCTCTTCCAAATCAGCAGTAAAATGTTAAAGCAGTCAAAGCACCAGTCATTTTAATAGTAGATATGTCCCAATATACAGGCTGTGCATTATACCTTAATAATTTATCCAGACTAGCCTCTTTTCTCCTCCCTGAAATCTTCTCCATGTTGTTATTAAAAAAATATTAAAATACATATAGCACACAAAAATGTGAGCATTCATTTCACTTCATGTGTATTTGTGGCGGTGGGAAGTTTTATTTTATGGATGATCTCACGTTGCAAAATTCATCTCTGCGTATATGTTTTGTTAATGCTCTGGAGTGTTCAGATCAGCATTCTGGCAGGGTCAGTGACTGAGATTAAAATGTTATTCTAAATTGTAAAAATGGATGTGATTTAAAAATACCTCCTCCCTCCCAGCAGTTTGTAAATAGTCTCCAAATGCTTGAGAATAGGCAAAAGCAGGAATGCAAATTTGTGGCTATTGTATAACCTGATGTTTGCTAGAGTTACAGTAACGTCCTCTTCCCTATTACTAAGCCCTTTAACAGAAATATTCTCTGGATAGAATCTGCGCTTTTGGCATATCTCATGCCTCTGTGCTTACAGAGCAAGTTGGTTATCAGAGCGGAAAAGAATGTTTTGAGCACAGGTCATAGTAAAATCTGTGTGATAGTAAAAGTTTAATTCAGGTAGTTCCCCGAATAAAACAAAACAGAACAAAACATCAATACTTGTAACTGTATATTCTAAAAATCACTATTCTTGGAAGGAGCAGTGGCACGTCCAGTTCTGGGCTCCCCAGTGCAAGACAGGCATGGAGCTACTGGAGCAAAGGGCCACTAAGTCATTTAAGGGACTGGAGCCTCTGTCAGAGAAGGAGAGGCATTTGTGTGCATGCAGACATACTCATAAACATGTACAGAAGCCTGCATACTGTATGCATAATTAGCAAAAAAGAAAAAGAAAAGGAAATAAAGGCCCATGAAGAAATTAATGATCCAGTTACAGTTACAGTAGCTCACTTTCAGATATCTGCAGTCAAAAAAGGAGATTCCCACTCCACATGACTTTATTTTTATCAATACTCTTCATGAAATCCATTGTGCAGCTGCTCATCATTTTAAGCTGTGCTTTGTGCTTCCACTGGTGAAGCACCTAACCTTTCTGTGTTCCTGGCAGTTAGCAGACTTCTCTTTACATGGTTCCTTTAGCAATTTGATGCAAAGAAGAGATGTAAATTCAGGCAAAAGAGTGACAGAATTTGCAACCAGCAAACTTCATGTTACTGCTAAGGAAAGGCAGCAAAATGGGAACCTCACCGTGTCAGTAATTCCACTGATACATAACCATGCAAAGATATTCCAGCATTTTTATTTTGGGTGGCAGCCCCGTGTTCTGAGGTATCACTGAAAAACTGGGCATTGCTACAGCCAATAATGCTGCTTTACAGAACAACATCCCTTCCTTTTCAGGGTATGGTGGCAGCAGAAGCAAGCAATCGCATGAAGACCTGTTCAAAGCTTTTTGTATATGTTGTGCAATAATGCCACTATCATCTCCTTCAGTCCCTGTTCTGATCCACAGCCCACAAAGTAATGGATCTGTGAGAATTGCTGTCAGCAAATTGCTTGATTCAGCCTCCTGTCAAGCCACTTAAGTTACAAGTGGATGATCTGTTTCCTCTGTTTTACAGATGATTAAAAAAAGATCTCCAAGTCTTAACTGAAAGTGAGAAGCTGCAGGTTTTGTTGCTCAGCTCCTCTCCATCCTCCCCAAGAAAAACATGCTCTGAGAAAACAATATATTGTTTAATATATTGTTTAGTTAATAAACTGTCACCACGCAAGAAAGCATTAAGTGCATGAGTATGCACTTAATTTATGGCCCCCCCACTGAATACATAGGGGACAGGAAACTCAACACTAATTTATGTGCAAAATTACAACATATAAATAGCCTATTCAAAACTCTCCTTCCCTAACTCAGTTAATATGAGGTTCTCTGAAATGTGGAAAAGGGTAATTGGCTTTTTAATGATTTTATTTCAGTCACGGGACAGGAAGATAGATGATTATTATCTTTCTGGTTTAATTTATATGGTACTCAATAGTGAGCTTCAGTCCTATAAAAAAAAATCACTGTGAATACTGTTATATAGCTCTTATATAGCTCTTCCCTCATTAGTTCTTTCTTTTTCTTTTTTTTTTCTCTTTTCTTCCATCATCATCTCTAACCATTAAAGCTCTCCTCCTGGCTCTCCCTTTCTATTTGAAGCTTCATCACTACCCTGATTATCTTCAGGTTGATCTGCCCACATGCTGGAAGCATATATTGAGCAAAAGAAAGAGGGGAAAAGAAAAACCAATAACATCAGGCTAACCCAAGAAGGTAAAGTTTGGAGGCATCACAGCAGGATCCAGAATGAAGCAGCAGCGCACATGAACCTTTGCCCAGGCAGAGCCTCAGATGCCTGGAGGCCGTTACCATAAATAACTAGTACACTGGGAGTTTAAGAGCAAGGCTTAAACTTCCAAATATTTCTCCATACAAAAATACCTTGAGCAGACAAAAGCTGTCCAACAAATGAGACCTCCATTAAGATTGAAAAATACTCAGGGCATTCTCAGGTAATCACAGGATAAATGTCTGTGATACACTCTTCTTTTGAAGACTCTTCTAGAAAAGAGTGTCTGTGAGACACTCTTCTAGAAAAGAGCTCATATATTTGGCTATGTCTATGCTTTGAGAGTTGGGACCACATCCCAAATCCTAAACAGGAGCACCTTAGAGAGTGCATGGCTCATGGTCCGACTCCATACTGGACATCTGCCTTCTCCCCTCTCTCCCGTCAGCCTCACTCCATGGGCAGGAAGGCTTGTGTGCAGGCCTGGAGGACAAACTGGGAGTGAGAGTGCCACCAAGACCCGCAGCCTAGATGTGGCCATGGAGTGCTTGCCTGGCAATTACAGTACAGCAATTGCTGTGTGAGACTATAGGCTTCTCTTATAGCAAAATAGCAGATTCTATAGCTAGATTTTTTTCCTCTCATCTGCGTAGGTATTTCATTTGAAATAACTCTTTTAATGCTGGTAGAGTGGCTGCACAGTCAAACAGGTGCAACTGAGAGCAGAATTTAGTATTAGAGTTTGAAGTACAGAAACAGCAACTCTGTAACTTGCCATATTTATGAACATAATTCTCTTAGACCACATTCATTCCTGTATAAATGCTATTCAAATCAATAGAACTGCACTGGGGATTAAATCAGCCCCTTAAATTTCACCACACTGAAAATAATTATAATGGTCTATGACTATAGTATATTCATTTTCCATTGGGAGAAATTTGCCAATATGTAATATAGTCTCAAGTACCTGATTGCACATTACCTCTAAAGCTGTGCGAGTCTGCAGCCATGGTAGAGCTGAGGAGGCCGTGCTGTTTAGGCTGGAAAAGGGCCAGCTATACCATTAGCTGAGCTGGAAGGCTGCTTTCAAAACAGATGCTCAAAATGGATGTTGAAACGGTGCAATATATGTTGATCCCTGAATTTCAAAACTTCATTGCTGCTGTTTCAGCAAAAGTCTTCAGGTGAAGAAAAAGAGGCCCCGTCCTAAGAGGGCCACCACAGCTGCAATTCCTGCTGACTGCACTAGGAGTTGGAAGTACGGTGCTAGAGGAAAATGTCTCTGAAAACTTGAGAATTTGTTCTGGTCACCCTTCTTTCGTACATATCCAGAGAAGTTTCTTTATAGTCACTGGAATTATAGACATATAAAACCAATATAAACTTGGTCCTAACTCAGGTCTTTAAGATTGAATATCAAATTCATCTTCTTTCTGTGTTTTACTTGGGAGTTAGGGCCCTTAGTGATTTTCTGAAAAGTAGAAGTAGTAAATACTGAACACCAGGGAAAAAGAGGGACTTAAATCCCTTTATTCCTATTGATCAGGACTTCACTTGTGAAGTAAACTGAACACAAATATTTTAAATAAAAGAGAAAAGTCACCAATTCCTTAAAAATTCATATAACATTTTAGTTCAAGTTTCAAAAACAGAAAGGCAAACAAAGCAATAATTCCAGACTCTGAAATTCATTTTTAGAAACTGAACCTTTTCAGATTTTTCAGCCAGAAGTTCAGATTTTTTTTTAAATTGGACTGGAATCAGAGTATATTTTAATTGTTTTTTTGGGGGGGGTGGGGGTGGGGAAGGACAAGCTGATTAAAAGAAAAGTTCTCCTGACTTTAATTTCCCCTTCAAAGGGAAATTTTTTATTTTTAAAAGACATCAATGACAATTTTAAAATCAGCGGTGCAGTGAGTCAGCGGGCCCATCCAGGAAATAGTCAGTTGTTGAAAAGCAGGGATTCTGCTAAAAGAAGTGATTTTATCCTGGGTGTCAAAGAATGGGTATTTGTTAATGAATAATACACATCACTTCCAATTTTTCTGATACACTGTTTCTGTGCTGTCCTTTCACCTCGCAGATTTGCTCTCCAGCCTTCGTTGCCACCCGGGTGCTGCCACCAGCTTAAGAAAGGTTTGACTTTGTGGTACAAATAGCTTTTGGAGCATGTAGAACAAGATGTCATCACATCACAGCATTTCAGCACAGGGTGATGATATTCTGTTTTGACACAGTGTCATCACGCGACATCCCAGTAGGAAGATGTTTTGACACAAAGTGCTGACAAAACATCAAAATGTTAGCAATTGCTCTTTAATATTCATGTCTTGCGTGATCTCTGGAGAATACTAACTGATAACAGCAAGACAGAGGGCCAGTAAAGATTGCAGTTAAATATATTTATTTAAATTTTAAATTAGCGAATTCCTACAGAATATTCTTACCCTGGAGAATGTGAACACATGTCCTCCATAAGGACTATCAAACAGGGTGCTACCCATCCAGCATCATAATCACCTCTAAAAAAAGGAAGAAAAAAAAGAAAAAAAAAAATGTTTCTCTTTCATACAATTTACAAAGAAAAATAAGGATTACAAATAACATTGTTGAAAAATCACATTCTTTCTGTGAGAGATTTGAAGCATTTAGTGGAAACTACTCTAACCATTTATATGTGGAGGCACAGTCCTGTACTGAAGAGAATTCTAAGAAATATCTCAAGATTTGGCGGGGTATGGCATAATGAAGGGAGGAAAGAATTGAAAATGAGCAGAATAAGCAGGAAACCAGCCTGCCTAGGACTGGCCAGAAACCCACTGCTGAGCACCTTGGTCAGGCAAACAGCCAAATAGGGAGGAAAACTGCAGGGTTTTTCACCTTACAGCCGAAAGCAGCTACTTTATCTCAACTTAGGTTTTAACTGACCTAAGGCAAAGGCCATCGCATGAGTTCCTCATTGTAGTTCATAGAAGGGATAAGTAAAACAGCACGGGCAGGCTGTCCCGGGGAACAGACCTTTACCCTGTAAAAACATTGTGCAGAGCACTGACAGGAGCTGGGACAGGGAAACTGCAGGGGCTGTGGAGGATCCAGGCTAGGGGAAGCAGTAGCCAGCCATGGGTCTGAAGGCAGGATTGTACCAACACATGTTGTCCTCACTGCCCAACCTGTTCCAACACACCACCAGGGCAGAAAGCTGCATGATCACTATGCTATTCATTTATTCATTTTCTTTCATCAATCAACTAAATTGTACTAACATTAATAAATCAGTAAATTAATTATTTTGCCATACAGCACATAATATGAAACTTTTCTGGCATTTTAAAGATGAACAGCCCCTGGAACCATAGATAGTTCAAGACCTGTAGCTGTTTTCCTGTCTTATAAGTACCATTCTCTTTATGAATCTAAATTTGCAATGACTGTGTTTACCAGAAAGAAGGCAACATGTTCAGAAATGTCAAATGACGCTGGAGAAATTTTCAAGCCACAGGTATGCCTAAATAATACAGGCTAGTATAAGCATAAAATTATCCCCATTGTCTGCAAATATGCACATAATAATATGCATGCAAGTCAGTTCTGCTTTGTGAAAAGAGCAATCGATATTCTTGACCTATCAAATGATTAAAAATTGGCTACTTGCATAAATATATGTCAAATAACTTGCATAAATGGGTGCAAGTAAAACCTGTGTCTGGAAAAGTTATTTTTCCTCATGAATTTTCATTAGTTGTATAAGAGTGTAGCTTGTTATTGTTTTAGCATTGAATTACTTGCACTAATTTTCATAAATGTTAAATTTCATCTCGTTGTCTAAAAGGTGAGAGCCCAGTAGACACTCACATATTCTCATGCTCTGAAAGAAACAACAGATTATTCTAAAAGATTATCATGTAAAGATTTGGTCTGGAGCCCATTTCTCCAAGGATTAGTCTTTCCAAAGTTTTCTGCATATGTTTAAGTTATATTTGAATATAATGAATGACTGTCATGAAGAGTAGCCCTAATCAGCAGCCCACACTGAACACGTCCTGCGCTCTTACAGGCTGAATCCTGTAATAGTTCAGCACCTTCATTTCTTATTGACTTCTCTAGGAGTCAAGGGGCTTGAAACAAAAGCTGACTAGATGATGACAAATCCATTTAATGGCAACTTTCAAGGTTTAACATGTATTCTAATTTCACACTGAAATGTCCATTACTTTAGTGAAATGTGAGCTCTTTCTGCTAGGATCCTGCATGGTCCTTCTTGATTTGGAATAGAAGATTTACCTCCACATCACCTTGAATTTGGTAAAGAAAGAACTAAAGTTACATTTCCCAGGTGAATACAGCAGAATGTAAGAGAGTCTCTTATTTCCAGAAAACAAAAAGAATCGGAGCTTAAAACTTCATAGGAAAAAAAATGAACCTGAGGATTTTTGCCTGGGTAGTTTGCAGGCACTGAGCCACAGCTCTTTGCCAGGCTCCAGGCCCCTGGGTCCTGTGCAGTAGTGATGTAGCTGCTGCAGCACCCAAGGGACTCATCAGAAATGCCCCATTTACACCCATGTGGCCAAGGATCATGAATGGAGTGTGAGTAAATCTCTTCACTCAGGGTAGCGTAAAGCACGAGTGTGATCCATCACATTGCCCATGTGGGCAATCGGTGGGCTAGCACACAGATTCCCATCAGGAACTCTCCAGTGCGGCAGTATCAGTGCACCCTTAACACGGTTTCAGAAGTCTTTTCTAGAGGCAGTTTATAGGTAAATAAAAGCCTAAAGGTGACTAGACTTGTGAAAATATACGCAAGTTCTGAAATCTATTCTTTAGGGCTGGGATCCTTAGCAAGTGGATATAGTAGCACATCATTAATCTAGAGGAGTGTGGAAGAGTTTTGGGCTCACTCTGCTCCTTTCTGCTTCCTGATGCAGCAAAGCATATGGGCCTGTCTGCGCGTGCCGGCTAGGGCTGATCAGCGTATGCCCAGGAAGCTGCGTGCACCCAGCACATCACACTTGTGCTGGCCATCTGCACAGCACTGGCGCAGGAGCTCCAGCAAGCCTCCCTGTTCCTGCCGGCAATCTCCTGGATGAAGGAATGGGAGCTGTATCCACATGCACTTGCACTGTGTTGACTGACTATGTGCTTGGCCAAGTCTGCTGGGGCTGAACCCGTCTGTTGGGTCCATGGAATTCTCAGAGGAGCTGGCATCTGGCCAGCTCATTTTCAGATGTGGAGTTTGTCCTCTCACTTCTCATTGTCCTGTCTCTGCCTGCACTGATCGCTGTTTGACTCATCTTTCAGAGCTCGGACAAACTGAGGAAGTGGTTTCCCTCTGCAACGGCAATGCTGTGGAAGATCTCTGAGCAAATCCTCTCGCTTACTCAGTTATCCCTTGGCTGGAGTGATTTGCACAGCCGTGGGCGGGGATAACCTAACTCCCTGTGCACAGCACTCATTTATCAGGTGAAATGAGGCAAAGAAAGCAAGGTCAGCAAGTGTCCACGCTGCTTGCAAGCTGCAGAGCCCTCAAGCCTGTCATTGCCCGGATTACTTAAAACTCATTCCTTCCCTGGCATGCAATCCCCTTTATCAGCTGGGGCTCTCCCCTCACCAGCCAGTGGAAGCTTGTTAGCCTTTGTCACCACGTCCAAGAGAGCAATGGATGCTACAGACAAAAGCCATGCTGGGAAACCCATATCTGCATTAGTGAAAAACAAGATTTCTTCAGTGACCAAGCTACCATTAAGAAGGTTCTCATCTCTTGATAAGTTCTGATGAAAATTCAATATTGGCAGGAAGACAAGTCAGGAACAGGCAGATGGAAAATGATTGCTTAAGGATTGTTCAGGCTTTCATCCATGGGCAAGCAAAGGCAATAAAGCTGCATTAATGACCTTAGCAATTTTTAGTGATCCTTTTTTGGCTAGTTTCCCGTGGAAATGATCTGATTATGATCACACTGTCTATCTGCTTTCCTCTCTTGTTCCTAATAACTTTTAACCCAAAGGCACCCAAGATTCACAGAAAAACAGGGATCTTTAAGAAAAATTTTTCCTCTAACATTGTTAATACTGCCAAGAAGCAAGTTATCTCTTTTTTTGCGGTTCATACAACAAATAACCAAATTAGGAATTTTATACACCATTTTTATCTGTGTTCTTGATGGCAGTGCATGGGGTGAGATTTTAAGGCTTTTATTTGCTTGTTTGTTTGTTTGCTTTTTCTGATGAACAACTCATGATACAGATATCTGGGGGAAAAGTACTCGGCCAGGTTGTAAGCCAGTTTCTACAGGTCCTGCTGATGTGAAGGTAGTGAGAGTTTTGAGGAATTATATTTAAAGCATTATCACGGAGCTTTCAGGATCCAAGAAACTCATGTAGGCTTGTGTAGACTACATAGACTCTTACAAATTCAGTGCACCCTTGTAGATAAAGACTAAAGACTAAAGGAGCAGTGAGAGAATTACGAATGAGGAAAATACACATGCCTTTAGCTAGCATGAGAAGCCTAGATGTCTCTCCTGGAAGTTTTCTTGACATTTACTTGACAGATTGTTGATACTTGGCTATTGAACAGCCTTTCTCAAATTATCTATCCCATAATTTGTGGCTGAATTTGTGGCTGGCACGCAAAGAGATTACATCAGCTTTCAAGATCATAAAAAAAAAAAAAAAAAGCTGATTATAGTCATAGGGAACAAGTTTGGCTGTTCTTCTTTTCCTGTACTTTTAAAAGATACCAGTAGGTCTGCTTGTCCTGACATCAAACTTACAAGATTTATTTTGATTTAAATATAAATGCTATTTTCTGCCTCTTTTGTTTCCTTATGAACAGGCAGGGTACTCCTGGCCTTGATTCTACTGTTCCTGTTTGCATATGTATCTGTACAGTGGGAGAGAGAGAAGAACAGCTAAATTTCTAAATTTGCTTATGTCTCAGGCTGGCAGTGAGTGTATTCCCCAGCTAAGAAGATGAGGGAGATACAAGGAAGGAGGGAGCCACGTCCCAACAGGCTGTGTCTGTGCTGCAGCTGTTTCACAGAAATTGATAGGGCTTTTTTTTAGAAAAAACATAAATCATGCATTTACTTAAGAAAAAATTGGAGGCTTCAGCCAATAGGTAAGGTTATTTTAACATGGTGCTTTTATTCCACTGCCTTTCTTTTGCTTGCCTCTGAAATAATCTTTTCAGTGCAGAGCTAGTATAAAAGCACAAACTTTACTTACACGGTCTCTTTCATGAAGAATTGACCAAGGGACCAGAAATGCAGAAGACACCATCAAGAACAGGTTTTGAGAGACATTTGGACCTCCTCATCCCCCCTCATGGAACAATCCAAAGATTGTTAATTATCCACTATTCCTCCAATTTCTTGTATATGTAAGGTGGGTTAACCCTACTGTTTAAAGCCCATATGATATTTATATAGCAATACTGATAAAAAGTCAGATTTTGACTCTGAGCATTATGGACTGGCAAAGCAAAGGTCAGAGCATTGCTGGCTGTTCCCTGAGTCATGGTATATTTGGCTGCAGCGCCTCTGCAGTTTATATTTCTCTCTGATGGTTGATGGCGTAGCTGTTTCTCAGTGGGAAACATCAGATGAGAGAAAACTAAAGGCCAACTGTATTATATCTCCTTTCAAGAGAGCACCCTAAAGCAGTTAAAGTCCATTGGAAGCTCACCTCTGTTCTGGTAAGCTCTTATAGATCATCTTTGCTCCTGTTGGAATAGTAATGTGTAACTGGGATATAAAGTACTGCATAAGAAAATAGGGGAAACATGTTCAGTTTCTTGCTCCATGACTGTGAGCCCTCCCTTTTCTTCTGTGCCTCATCCTTTCTTGCTTCTATTTAATGGTCAGTACTTTGCAGTTGAGATTATCTCCTATCGTGCCCCCATTCAGAGTACAGTGAGACCCTCATATCAGACACTGTTCAATGGCAAAGGTAAAAAGATGCAGAGCAAAAGTTTTAGTTTCTTTCTGAAACTGCTATGTTCTGGTGATGATGAAAATATGCCAAGGGCTAAGGTTGCACAGAGTCACACTGAAACCAAAGCAAATATTCGAAATCCAAACATATAACTTCCTTTCCCTTCGTGCAAAAATGTTGAATTTTCTCTTCTCCTCATATGCAGAGAATTTTAGAGGGGTTTTATTCCAGATTTTTTTTTTTTCTCATTTGTTATAGTCTGGATCAGCTTCTCTCTTCATTCATGTACAGTTTTGAAGGTTGTTTTCAGTAAGGATGAAAGGCACCAAACTTAAAAAAAAGAAGAGGAAGAAGAAGAAAAAGAAAGGTTATCATCTTCTGTCCTTGCAGACTCTGAGAAATCCATGTATTTTTCACGCATGAGGCAAATGCAGGATCTCACTTTAAGAACGGCTAGAGTTTTGATAGAAATCTTAGAGTCCTAGAGCACTCACCCTGTCAAGTACTAAATATCTTTGATGAATATGGAGTGCAATGTGGTACACAGATGACAGAGCAGGCGCTTAGAAAGAACAAAACAAAACAAAAAAATCCTAACCCTTGGACTGTGAGATTAAGCAGATAGGATGATACTACACAGAACTCCGAAGACGCTACATGTGCGGACATGCGCTAAATCACAGCCTTTTATAAAGTTATGCAGGCTGCCATTTCAGATCTGGTGAAAATGATGAACTATCTCATGAGTGGGTGCAGTGTCAGGCTGACTAATGGGTATGAATGTAATTGGCAAGAGACTACACAGGAGCTTTGGAATGGGCTCACTCAGGTCATATGTGACACTGAGGAACATGGAAACTTTCTTGTTGTTTTGTAGTTTCCAAACTTTTGGCATCAGCACATATGTTTTCCATGCCTATCTGGGCCTGGCCTTGTATGAAAGAATTATAAAATAGCTCTTATGGGCACAGGAGGTGAGACCTTTCAACTCCAACTTCTGTCAGATCTTCCAGAAAGAAAGATGAAAGATGGAGAGACAAGAACATGCACTGAAATCACTTGCTGTTTCCTCAGTGCAGACCCCACCTGCAGCTGGCAGAGGTCTGGTGCCTTCAGTCAACTACATGTCTGCACTGGAAAGGTGTGGAGGATACAGGGCTTATTCCTCGGTAAAGTCTTCTCACAGGCAAGTACTGCTGATGCAGAAGACCTTCTGTGTGGTCACTATGCGATCAAGTGATTTTCTTTCCGTGGGTAGAAATTACTTTAGTGGCTTTGGCTTCTTCGATAAAAAGCGACTTGCTTGAGCAGTGATCTGTTTATTTAATCATTTGCCACACAGTAAGCATAGCTGTAAGATGACAAAAATTGACTTCGCTCTGCCGGCCAAAATTCAATTTTTGCAAATTCTTATTTTTTTATCTTGCTTCATCTTTGTGGAATTAAATACCTCTCAATATAAGATCTTTCTCTCTCTCAAGCTTCCTAAGACGAAACATGTTGCAAATTCAGAGTCAAGTTTGTGCTTGTCTCTCATTATATTATTCTTTTTTTAAGGCACCAGGTCAAATTCTGTCCTCACTTACTCTCGTACAACCACAGAGACTTCAGTGCGGCTGCAATCGAGGATGGAATCTGACCCATCTTGTTTGTTTTTAATTGGAATATGCATGACTTAATGTTGCCTTCTCCTTTATTTTATTCTCCTAGGACAGTCTGAAGAATCAGATGTTGAATCTCCAGGGATTTCTCCTCAGTGAAGTATTCTAAATATGTCAGAAAAAATGTTTTGCCAGTTCCAGTTTGTTGATTCACCCCAGCCAGCTGGCTGGGCAAGCTCAGCCACTACATATTACCATACAAACTGGGAGGTCGGAGTTGGGAGCATGCAGGCAGGACAGTGGGGCCCTGCGCTAGAGCAGATTGGATGGATTCCACATATTGTAGTAGATGATGTGTTTGGTCTTCTGAGGGAAGAGGATATTGCAAGCCAACCATTGCTCAGGACTTCATTTTAACTGACTGAGGTAGAGTGCCTTTGGAGTTAAGGCTAGCAATGTCCTTGGCTAGATTCTGCCCTACCTTTCTATCAGAAGCATCAGAGCTGTGGTGCACCTGTGAAGATAGAGAAACTGGCAGCTCTGCCTAGTGAACATCCAGATTTACTAGCAACTGTTGAAGTGTTCCACATGAAACAAATTTCCTCCATCAGACATGATCGCAGCCATGAGCACTTAAAACAATTGCCTTTCACAAAGAGCTGATAGAAGTTGAAAGACGTTTTATCATTCTTGAAAATGAAAAAGATCATAACTTAGACCTTTTTTTTTTTGGCTAGTCATAATTACAGACGAATTGGCTTATTTGTTTGTGTGTTATTTGCAGTATGGATCCAAGTTCTACACATCTGGAAACCATCCGTAAATCCATCATTCCACCATCAAAGGTGAATTTTTCATTTTTTAAATTACATGTATTACAATAACAAAGGAAAGAAATATTTCCATGGCCACAGCAGTTCAGAATATCCCTTGGTGTGGGGAAGCACAGAGAGGCCTGCAACCAGAGAAAGCATCAGTTCTATGTTGACATGCTTCTGTGTGGAAGAAGAGCAACATTTTCCCAGCGCTGTTGGAGGCCACTGAGGTGTTTAACATTTTGGAAGGAAAGCACATGTCACCAGAAGGGAATTTAAAATCTGAAACCCCATTATCTTCTAGAGATACAAGTTCTTCCCTTTGAAACTATGTATTTATGACCAGAAACCATGTGTGTTAATGAAATTTTTAATGCTAGTAATCACTGTCTTTTGAAAGTAAATTGTGACTGTTCCACAGAAGATTATATTTTCACAGTATTTCAGATATTCAGCTCTTCATGTTGCCCTTGCCCTGGATCATAGCCCTAAAGGCCAAAACAATACTATAGATGCCTTAGTGCAAAATGATCAGGGAAAACAACCAGCCAAAGCATAGGAGCAGACAGGGAAAGCAATGCACAAAGAGACAAACGATACAAAGCAGAACCAGACTTAGACATCAGAGGTCAACCCACAAAATATTGTGAGGGTGAATATGTAAAAGAGAAAATTCTTCCAAGGGGAGTGATCACAAAATGGCTTCTGAGAAAGCTACAGGGCTCCCTCATATGGGCTCCTCCTGCAATATGTACCCCTTGCTCGCTTCTGTATTAGGCTTTGGCACACACAGGACACAAAATAAGAAAGCAATCATGAACCACTTCATTACTTTTTGCAATGATGTTGGTACATGGTACATCTGCAGAAATTTTAATTCAAATCCAATTTTAATTAAGGCATTTCATGGAAATTGAGAGGGTTCGTTACAATTGAAAGTAGATGTAGCAAAAATAAATGATCACAGCTTTGTTTTGACCTTACTTTATTGTCTATCACTTCACTTAATAAGTCATACACCAAAATGTCTCACAGAATTAGAATCTACAAGAACAAAATATGGTCAGAACAACAGAAAAAAAGAGAGATGAGGATACGGAACTAGGGATGCTGTTAAAAATTAAGTATGTTTCTTATCACAAACCTGGTTTGATTTGTCCTAATGTTCTAATACCAGAAAATAAAATATCAATAAACAATTTAAGGCAATAACATCTACAATTCAGTGTTTCTTCCTAAAACACAGATCTTGACTTCTGGATTACTAAAGGAAAGATGATTTAATACCACCCGTTCTCAGATCATTATAATAAATATATGCTTCTAAATATTAAAATGCAATACCAGCTAGATTTATTTCAATGCCCTGAAAGGCTATATCATCTATCTTTTTGCTAGGGATCTATCTCAAATTTTTTTTGCCTTCCTGTGGTCACTGACTTATGCTCACAACTTGCACGCTATCTAAAATCTGAAAAGAAGAAATACTTTTTTTCATGAAAAATGATAGTGAGCGAAGCTAGGCATGTGATATGATAGTCAAAAGCATGCACCTTCCAGAAGGATCCTCCTTTCTGCAAGCAAAGGAATCACATAGCTCATCCTTAGTGCAAATGAAATAGGCTGCTTCCATCTCTTTCTTTTCAGACCCATAAGGTGATTTCTATGTCTCTACACATTTCTGGTGTTTCCTAGCCTAATCTAAGTTTGTATTTTCTTACTGAATATTTTTAATAGCAGATCTATACAAGTCTCATTCAAGACTTAAATACTAAGGTCTTTGCCAAAACTAAACATGGTCTGAAAGAAAGGCCCTGAAAGACAACTCGGCTGCCTGTACACGGCTCTCTGAGGTGGCCATATCCCTAGGACAGGTCCTGCCACTGGGCAGTTCATGCTGGCTGGCCTTTATTCAGGAAAGCTTCAACCTCTGTGACTGAAACAAAACATCCTCAAGGAACTTATGAATACGTCCATTTACTTCCTGCCTTAAACACTTTTAAAACATTAACCTGAAGCGTAAACGTTCCTGCCTTTCATTTCCTTGGGGATGACAGGAGAAAGAGACGGAGACTGATTGCAAAAGCTGCAGTGCTTGTCTGAAGTTTTTAGCCTGACTCTGGTCAGGCCCCAGGTGACCAGCTAATGAAAATAATTCAAACTTTACCAAAACAAGAGCCATTTATAATGTGGAAATTCTAGACAGACAGCTCCACAAAACCCTGGGAACAAACATGGAGATAAATCTTTGCAAGAAAAAAAACCCAAGCACACTACTCACAAGGTCAATTCTAAATAG
Organism: Nothocercus julius; assembly: GCA_013398735.1. NCBI lineage: Eukaryota > Metazoa > Chordata > Aves > Tinamiformes > Tinamidae > Nothocercus > Nothocercus julius. Next base: position 3,775,452 of record VZSV01000023.1, on the reverse strand, counting down.
CATAATGGGGCACAGCCCCCACATGTGGCAGAAAATTAGTTGGTATTAACTCTTTTTAAAATACATCCATACCTGCCTTCTTGTTCCTCTGGAATCATGTGGTGTGAAGAAACACTCGGCTTTGGAACACTTGGCAGCCTTTCCAAACACATGCCTTTTAAATAGTTAAACTTTCAGATTATTCATAAGAACAATTTCTATAATGCCAAATGAAAGAAGAAGACATGAACCACAGAAAATGGGCAGAAAAACACTGATTTGAAGTCAGCACAATGTGGCCTTAAAGTAAGAAACTGGATAACACTAGGAGCTTGACTTTCCTTCCAACGTGCTGATGGTCTCCACCAACAAACCTGGAAGCTTTCAGATGCCAAAACCTCCCCAAGATAGAAAAAGAAAAAAAAAAAAGAATAATGACATCAGTGGATGTGCAAGTTTGTTTTAGGCAGTGTCAGAAATAGGCCTAAATATTGGTCACCTGAGTTTAGCCTTAGAGAAGCCTTATCTTTCTAAAGAAAGTTGTCAAAAACCATGTTAGCCTATCATCTTATATACCCGAGCCAGTGCATATGTGATGTCTCTTACCAGAACCAAGGAAACAGGGGAAATACCAAGAATCAAGACCTGCTCTAAGGGCCGTTCCGTGTAAGAGCTGGCAATTATTGCTAGGATTCACTTTCTTCTATGCACCAGAAGGGAGCAAGTCCTTATGACTGAATAAAGTAGAATCTGATTTTTCATCACCACCTTGCACTTTGATTTATAACTGGGGAATACTTATTTCATAAGCACCACATTTTGTAGATTATGGTGTGTAACAGAACAAGGTAGTGGATATAGTGTTTTGCTAATTTGACACACACTTTGACTACACCCTGGCATATCTGAAAACTTAGTAGGTTTAAAATTGGTTCCCAAACATCCCCCCAGCTGTCCTCAGTCACTGTCTCAAACACAGCACAAAATGTTATGAAGGTTCTTCTCTCCAGTTAAGTCTACTTAAAAGCCTTACCTAAAAAAAAGAGTTTGTAAATATTTTTTTTTTAATGTACAGACTATGTAACTAATTATTCTTTCTTTATATTAACTTTTACATAAATATATGTAGTATATATTTTTTATCTCTATACATAGGTTATAGATATATATTTATGTATATGCACACACTTATTATATACATATTTGTACAACTCGCCTTTTGTTAATATTGTTTTATAACAGCTATCTTCTGAGTATTTGCCAAGAATTCTTCAGAGACCTAAATTACATTTCTATTTCCTGTGGAAATGCAGTAATTGTAAAATTGGCTTTTCAGATATTATTAATTTCAGAGGTGGCTAGAAGATAGACTTAGATGTGTGATAGATAAGATTGTAAAACATATTAAAGAGTTACATTGCATAACATCCTGGCCCCATACCTTACAGCAAAATGTCAAATAATTTTCTTTTACAGAATTAGTTCTAAAGAAAAGTAGTTATCCTGTGCTAGCTTCTTTATGGGCTCAGAGCTTAAACAAATTTTCTGTCTTCTAAATTCTCAGTATGGAGAGAGAATTATTTCTGAAAGTTGTAGAGAATTCTCTCTTTGAATGAAATTCCTAAATGCCAATTACTAAAGCATATTGTATGGTTGCATAAAAGAGTCACATGATGCATTGCTATCTCCACTACCTCATGAAAATTGTTTTCCAAAAACATATAGTCCAAAAATCACTAATGGAAGTTAGTTCAGGGCTTGTGTTTCCAGGTGTCCAAAATTATTCTGACAGGGCTCATTTCAGCACATTATTAAAACTGCCATGAATTAGCAAAATGAAATGAAAATAGGAGTAAAACCCCGGAGAGAGTCTAATAGTGTAATTCTGCTGCTTTCTAGTCTCCCTAGCAGCTGTCAAGAACACATCACAAGCACAGGAATTTAGGGAAAGAAAACAAAGGCTTTTGGTGCCTGTGTGCAAGGGAAGAAATACATTAAGCTAAAAATTTGTTAAATTGGTCAAAAGAGTTTGGGGAAAGATTTGACAGTCAGTCACTTTTTTTTTCAGTACTAGAGCTCTCATTTTTAAATTAACAGATGTCATGTCATAGTTAATTCTTTATTTGGTACTTGTCATTTTAGGGTACAAATGCCCTTTTTACTATGAAAAATTTGGCTAACTTGTTTACTTTAACTCACTGTCTATATTAAAACTGCTTGGTTGTCAATGTGACCACAGTATTAGTATATGATTATGCACAACCCATACATAATTGTAAATATCACAGAGGCAGACAGTAACAGAGAAACTAGTTCTCCTGTGATGAAGACTAAACAGAAACTCTGTATTGCCCTGAGCTCTGGTTTCATCAAATACAGCCTGCACAATATCTCATTTTCCAAAGGGAGCTTCATTTGAATGTTTCTGCTAGTTCAAGTTGGAGGAAAATGGAGTTACATGGAGGGAGAAAACCTTCCAAATAATTTATCTGACTTAATATTCACTTGAGGTTAACTGACTTTTCAATATTATATCTTAGGAATGGAGTACCAAAAGTAAGGTAATGGCTACTAAATGTTTTTTTAGCTGTGTATGCCACAATCTACATTAATATAGTGATGAGCTATACATATAACAATTATTTTCCTTCCTGACAACGAAAAATGGTGATAGATGCAGATCTATTGATGAAAACATTTCTATGGTTTAATATACAGTCCCTGACAGTCATTACAAATATCCCAAGCATATCCCATTACAGCCTTATCAACTCCTTTTTATCACTAGATTGTCATTTTGGAATAATGGGCTGAAACCAGGGAAGGAATGAAATCATTTTCTCATCTTTGTAGGTTAAGCTGAGGCTGTGTTTGCACATTATACAGTTTTCCTATTTTCTGAGCAGACAGGCTACAGAAGTAAATCGCCATAGGCATGGAGGGAGTCTTACAGTGACTCAGAAGAGTTATCTACTAACTGGTATCTGAGTTACAGTGAGATCCCTCAGCGGCAAGAAAAAGAAAAACTCTTATCTGCTTATCCATCCTATTTGCATCTTTTTCCTTTTGAGTAGCAGAAAAAAAATATGCACATTTTTTATGTGTCTTGTGAATAATTTCCAGCAACCTGGACTTTTCATAGACAACTTGTTGGAAGAAGTACATGCTGCAGATAGGAACTTCATAGAACATTCAATTTGTTATGACTCAGTCACTCAGAGTTTGAACTGAAAATTAAGGTACAAAAAGATATATTCTAATGACATTTATTATTTGGCTTAATTACAGATAAAGCATGCTGTAACTGAGTTTTTCAAATTTTCCAAAGCTGGAAGGTTTTCCTATTCCCATGCACTGTAAGTTTTAAAGAACGAGCAGCTTTACATATTGCATAGGTCAAGGTAAGTGGTAGCATAGGTTAAGTTTGAGCTTCAGCCTAGATGGCCTCATGTTTGTACTTTACAGCTAGGTTTTGGATATTACTTGAAAAATTGTCTAAATCTGAACACAGAGTCATCACTACACAGCCTCTTTCTTCCCAACTTGCTTGAGTCAGAGAAATGCCATTATGCACTCTCTGTGCTTGCAAGTGTCACTGGCTCTTTAAGAAATATCAGCCGAAATGCTGCATAAAAAAAAAAAAAAAAAAAAAAAAAAAAAAGATTAAAAATTCCTTATTGATATAGTTATTGACACAGTATTGAGATAATGTGACAATATGTAGACTGACTGGGGAATAAAGAGTTGCCACTGTTCCTTATAAAATCTATCATCTACACTCTTTTCAGTTTAACTGTTATAGCAAAGACTCATCATTCTTATTCACTCTGACTCCGAGTTTGCGTTAATCACCTCCAAGGAAAGAAATTGCTCTCAGTTGCGTGGGTTGTGTGTCTTAGCTTTCTCTGGTCGATGTGCTAGAGTAGTGCCCATATTGTTTATGTTATAATATAATCATTTAGCAGATATTCAGAGGTGATATTGTTCAGGCCAGATGCTCCAAAGTCATCAGCAAGGCATTTATATACAGTTTCTTGCTTTTGCAATTTAGCACAGACTAAATGTAGTGCATGTATTAAAAACTATCTTCTGGCTTTACAGATTTCAAGGAACTTGGAGATATCCTCTTCTTAAAGGGAGAAGTTCAGCTCCTTCCCAATACTCTCTCTGGACCTGAAAGGAGCAGCATACATCTGCTTGCTGCTTGAGCAAACAGAAGAAATTTATAGCTTATCCATTCTAGGAGATCTGGTGTTAACATTTTTAATCCCTTGGTTGCTTTTCATCTCAGATAGGGAATCTGCTTTAATCAGTGCTGTCAGCAGATTTGTCTCATGCACCGCAGAGTACTAAGCTGAAATCTCAGGGCTATTTGTGCCACTTTTATAAAACAAACCAGATCTCTTCCCGGGGGAAAGGGCATGCGGACACTCATGCTGGGGAAGGCTCTCATGCTACCTCTTTCTTTCCCACCTCACCTCTCTGGAGGGCTGAATGAGTAATTTTTGTTATTCACTCACACTAACGGTGGATAAAAGAATCGTCAAACCAGAAGTGAAAATTCTTTTTGATTTCCGATAGAACAAAGAAATGCAATTTCTAATCAGGCAAAATACATTTGATTAATATTTCAAGCATGCTTAAGGAAAGGAAAAGGGAATTTGGAAGTAAGAGGTTAGATTCACAAAAGGGATTAAGCACTGCTTGTGAAGAGAGAGGAGGGATTACCTAATAATTTAAGTACTAATGGCTACAACACTTGGTCAAGATCCTGAAACACTTTTTTATCTCAATTACTTACTGAAGAAGAGATGTAACCTCTCCTCTGACATGAGGACCCTCCACACCAGACTAGGGACATTGCCATTTCATAGCTACGGCCAAGGAATATTTCTTCCCCCTTTGAAATCTGTTTAAATTTATGCTTAAATCTTAAGCAGCTCTATTGCTAATGAGTACTTTCACAGACAAATTCAGTGTGTTTTGAGTTCATCCATTTGTTAATTTGTCTTAGTTTTCCGGACCATGCCTGGATAAGAAAGTCCTTTCTTTCTTACTTCTGCCCTTTTAATCAGATGGTTTAGAAACCTATTGCTTCTCCATATTTCTGAAACTTCTATAAAAATAATTTGTTGGATTTTAACCGCAATTGCACTACATATGCCTTGGTAATCTTTAGCCTCAGCTACTACAACGTCTGCCATTTTGACCTCTGCATCTCATCATGCTTCCCTCTGGTGTATACATAACGCTGCTAAATCCAATTTACTCTCATACAAATCAACCCCTTGTCACTTCCCTTTTCAAACACCTCCAGCAGATTCTGGTAAATTCCCAAGTTATGCTGAGCTTCTTATTAAAAACCCTGGAAACTCTGCAGAACTGCACCTCAGTATGCACACTTCCGCATTCATTTCTTCACATTTTCTGAAGCCCAAACCTATGTAATTCCTGAGCCATCCTTTTGTCCTTTCTCCCCTTTTCGTCTTTTTCCTAGAACAGACTTGTCTTGGAGGTTTTCTGCTTTGTCTTTTGGGACAAATGGCTAAACTTTTTTCATTCCAGTCTCTCTTTCCCAGGAGTTTCTGGCTGGAAGATTTTCACTAGCATTCAACCAAAGATTTAATTGTCTGAAAGACTTACACTATGTTCTCTATATTTTACAGATGAACACTAAATACATTGTCAGAGTTAGTAAATAATACTTGTCAATTCTACTGGTGAAAAAAAAAAAAAAAAAAGAAGAGAGAGGAGTCAGCCCAAAGAACACCTTAGACATTTCTGACTGAAAAATAGAAATAAAATTCTCAGCCACAGTTACTGCACCAGAGACAGAGAGAGAGACTTCATGTACGTGCCTTTCTGGCTCAAAGCCTGATCTTTCCTCTTTTCAGTCAATGGAAGCTTTACCACTAACCTCAGCATGACCAAGATGAAGCTTGTTAGAGAGCTCTAGCAAGAAGAAATACAGCCCTCAGGTCCTGAAGCCAGTGATGCAAAATACAGGACCATGTAATCTCTACAGATAAAGAGATTAAGTATTTAAGGTGTTTCATCTGGCAAAGCAAGGAATGTCTAATTCTTAAAGCAAAAAGGATTGTTTTTGAGTTAAACAATGAAAAGAAAAAATCTGCTTCTATAATGGTATTGATTCCTCTGGAAACTTGCAAGTTTGTAAGTGCTATTTTAAATACATTTGTTTGGGTAAAATTGTATGCAATAGACTTCTGAATATTCCCATCAAGATAGGTTACAAACAGCCTTACATAGTCTTTTTCACACCACAAGTTTTATTTATTTAGACCAGTCTAGATTTCTGTCTTCCAGCATCACTTGTTCTTTCAATGCTCATTAGCAGTAATGAGTTTCTGCTATAGGCAGTACAGAAGGGGGAACTAACACGCACATAATTGTGGTTCACTTCAATTTGTCCCAAGACACCAGATCTGCTCGTAGGGTGGTTTGAGCTATGAAGGGGACTCGCACTTGCCTGCAACAGCCCTCTGGAGAAGGATGCCAAGGTTGGACTGGCTGCAACCCCAGAAATTGTTGGCCCACATAGCTGAGACTTAGAGAAGAGAAGGCACAAGGGCAGACAAATCCACTTTAGAAGAATAGGAGGTTCTCCTGTATACCTGGAAAATCCCCAGGTGCCTGTAAAGGCCAGCATGTCTTCACTATGCACATGAGGCATCATGAAGGAGTTGTAACAATGCAAGGGAAACACTGGAGGTCATAAAAGTATGAGAGACACAGCAGGGTGTGGAATAAAACTGCATTTTTTTTCACAAGAAACACAAGATGAAATAATTTATTGTAATAAGTGAGTTGTAACAGGTCTGACAATAGCGGACAGATTTTCAGGAGAGCATCTGCACTCTCACATGTAATATTCAGTTGCACATAAAATGGTACTGCATCTGTACTGTTGCACATACTATCTCAGGAAAGAGTAATTCATATAAAACACGGCACTGCAAATGTTTTAATGGGCCTAAATATTTCTGCATGTGTTTTATACATTGTTGAGGCTGGTTTCTTGAATATTTTTGTAAGTGTTTTTGCGATGTTGATAGTGGCTCTTCGAATGTTTTCATATCTACTTTGAGTGCAACTGATGGGAAATACTTGAGCATATAGAGACCTCGTTTAATCATAACCCGGTCCTTGGAGAGAGGAAGATGTGGCCTGTATTGAGGTTAATAAATTGGCTGGCAGAGCAATCTGTAAGACCAAGTTTTAACCCAATTCTTTTTTACTGAGGATCATGCCCCTAAAGGCTGACTCTGAGAAATTCCCATATCTCCCTGTAAAAATATTCCCACCTACTACTTTTCAACAGAAACAATGCCAAAAAGGCCTTTTAGGCCAAAGAATTTAGTATGTTATTTCTACCATCCCGAGTAAAAATGCCTTCTTGTACTATTTCAGCTAGAAATATTGCCACATTATTTGTTGTTGAGATTCTTCCAAAAGAAATACCACAAAAATGCCTTTTATTTGGGTTATTTAGACTATGAAATTCTTACAAATTGCATATATCAACATAGTTCAAATGGGTACCTTTTTTTTTTTTTTTTTTTTTAACATTACCAGTGTTTTGTGGTATGTCTTCCCTTTCTGTTATGAGAACTCCTCATCAGACTAGAGTTCCTGCTGGGAAGGAATTGTCACCAGATTTTTTACTTGATAAAAGGTGAAGAAAAAATGAATTAAATTACCAAAAACGTGAATTAAACTACCAAAGAAAAGTTATAAAAACTGCTTTTCCTTAAAAGAGTCAACCTTTTATGGATAACAATATTAGCTATTATATTTGAGATAGTTAATTTAGTGAGTCAAAGTCAGTGATTTTTCTGGGTGAGTTATTGGCATACATAGTTATACAGGTCCTGCAAATTCTTTTACCACAGTGGCACTTGTAGAAAAATCACTTCTACTTTCTAACAGCTTAATTTAAAATACATTCTAAATCATAAAATATTGAGGTATCTGAATGAGGAAATGTCTGCTTTCATATCATGTGTACCCTTTTTAGCTTGCCTCCTTGAGAGATCTAGAAAGAGCTAATCGAATGGTCCAGAAGAGGGACTGAAGTTCTGCTTCTTTGACCACACATCTGCTGGAGAGTGCTTGAATCAAAAGGGAAGTATCTTCTTGACATCCGTCTTCACCTTTCAAAAGTCTCTCTGCGAAAAGGCTACCTTTGAGATCACAAAATTTGGAGAGAAACTAGCTAAGTTGATAAAGTTTACCACAAGATGTATCGAGTGTCACCTTCTCAGAATTTTCCTTCAAGACTGTAAAAATGTCTTTGGATGCATATTAGGGTCATGTTGGCTTTTGAACAAATTGTCATTCTGCATTCTCAGAGGTTCAATGGAGGTGAGATTGGCCAGACAGTGGCTAGAGGAGCACTAACAATAGTTTGTGAAAAATGCTAAGCTGCATTGGTTGGTTAAAGTTGGTTAATGTGGATTTGGAGCAGGAGAGATTGTGAGGGATGGTGCATAATGTAAAACTACAGCCTTGCTAGGTGTATGCCCTGAAGTGCTTAAAGTATGTGAAAATATCTGGAATTTAAGCTGCTCGCATTTCATGAAAATCAGATGTGAAGCTGAGCACTGGATACATTTCCTCTCTCTTGGGAAAGTTTGGATTCTGTTGGAAAGTGCTTGCCTTATGCTTCTTGCCACAGGGGATCAAACCGGGATGCCAGTGCAAACTGGCTCCCCCAGTGCTGGGGTCAGATCTAAATCCTGTGCGAATGTTATGAATTTAAACTCTCTCTAGATTGCAAAGGTAACAACTATCCTTGCTTTGATTTTTAGGGTGAAAAGGATCTGGTCCATAGAGTGTGTCCATACTTGGGTTTATTAAGCGCTTATTTCCATTTTGCATCCAACATTTTAACAGGTCACTTTTGCACTAACACTGTCTTAAAGGTTCTTCTCAGCTCTCTTCAGTTACTCTTTCAAATAACATCTCAGAGTAACATCCCAGAAAGGCTAAGGATCATAAGGGAACTGTCATTCTCAAGAGCTACGTCGTAGATTTCAAAAGAGCAACATCTGAACGGACTTCAGAAGCCTGCTAAAGCAACAATGACGGTTATTAAAAAGAATCTCAGCTTTTGAAGACAATTTCCAGGCTACACACCATTGCAAGGAGAAATGCACACGTCACTCGGAGCCTGACTCTCCCCTGACTCACGCTGCTTTTGCCATAGTGGGCTTTGTTGAGCCGTCACTGTGCCGCACGCAGACGTACCGGAGATCAGCGACGGGCCCGCGGGATAACCGCAGAGGCCTTAAATATATAGGTCGGCCCCTTTTGCTCCAGCCTAAAATGGCTTTTTTTTTTTTTTTTTTTTTTTTTCAAAACTCTTTGGCACTCCCCTGAGCTGTTGAGTAACTGGGTTAGAATTTTTTGTTTGTTTGCTTTAAACAAAATGGAACTGTTATTGTGCAATAGCATTGTTCTGGGATGCAGACAGCTTCTGCAGGCAGGCTGTCTGCAGCTTTGTATTTATAAAGTATCTGTGTTTTTAAAACAAAGGTCAGCGATCACGCTATCAGGTCATTACTGCATCTGTGTCGCTGTGGGATCAGCCTCTGCTGATAATGGGGCTACCCACACCGCCAGGCTCCCGGCGAGAGCTTCAGGGCAGCCCTCTGCAGGGCTGCACGCTTACTGCACGTGACGTGTCGCAGGCATCCGCAGTGCTCCCGAAGCCTTCGTCCTCCCACTCTGCCCTGGCAACTGCTCAGAGCAAGGTTTTCTTTCCCAGGTGTTCCATGTCCAGACAGGCAACAGAGCTTGATTTAGTGCCGCTAGTAATCAGCACCTTGAGATGAATTAAAAGCAGGCCTGTAAATCTTGACATGCTCTTTCATCCAAGACTTTTTGGTTTTTAACATCAAAATAGATTGACATTCCTCTACCACATGGCAGGGTTGGGTCTTGTTTTACTGAGAAATTGAAGACTCCAGCCACAGTGCTCATGTTGTAACAATATAGCATGTGGGAAGAAGCTGAGTGACGTGTTGAATAGAGTACTCGCTTTGTTCCTCTGGGATCCAGGTTTTCAGCCTGATCTGAAGTCCTGTGTTAAATGAATAGTCCCTACTCTGTTCCTGAGGGAACAGCAGTCTGCAGTAGAAAACCGCGGCGCATAATTCAGCAGACTCACTAGCCGAAAGCCTGGAACAAAACGCTCAGAGAGAGATAAATGTTTCCCTAAGTGAAAGAGGATGACCTCCTGTTCCGAGTTCAGGTCAGAATGCCCAAGAGGAGCCCCATGAGCATCTTATGACCTTGCAGTTAAGGACTATTCTGCTATTCTGCCAGGGCTAGGCTCAACAACAAAATCTGGAGACCTACAGGCTCCAGATTACTGCTTCCTTATAGCTGGAATGTAATTTTCCATCTAGAATTTGCCAATACTCCTCCCAGATGGCACTAACATTAATGCACATGAAGCAAAGATCCCTTTGGTCTAAAAAGCATTTACACTGACCCCCTTAAAAATTGTTGAACAAGTAAGTCCTAGCATTGTTTGTACCCCTGTTTCAATTCAAGAACTTCCAAACAGATACAGCTATATTGTCTCATGAATTTCAAACTGATCTTGCTTTTGCGAAAGGAAATTGCCCCATAGCTGGTATCAGCATCTGATGATGAGCTTGATTACGTATTTTCATTGACTAGGATTCCAGGAAAAAAAACCTCTGGAGGCATACATCTTCCTTGGACTTCTACACCAATATGAATCATTATTCAGTGCTAATTATCCAAATTATCCAGGGGCTTAGAACAGCAGAAATTCCTAACCAGTAGCCAAGCTTCTGGGAGTGGCAGCCATGTTCAACGTGGTATGTTGGCTGGAACCAACATACCTCAACTCAGAATATTGACCCTTTATGATCATAATGTATGGCATGGAAATTATGGAATGGAATACTAAACATCACAGGAAATGAAAAGACAAAAGCGTTTTTTAGCAGATGAGAGGAACAATAAAAAGTTTACTCAGATTATATTAATTTTATTCCATGATCACTCACTGACATTGATGTATTATCACAAACAAGGAACAATGAGTTTTATTCTAAGAATAGTTGAGAATGATCTGTAATCTGATCTTCCTTTTTAACTACAAAGTATCCCACCAGTGTTAAAGGCTTACTCATCTTCATGAAAATCTGCATCTAGTATCATATGATACTAGATATGAATGTTAACATTTCATTACATTATCCTTTACACTAGGCTAAATCCCACTAATGCAGTTTCTGTTGATCAGTGAAAAGCCAGACTTTAGCACTTTCTTAGAAAAGACTACAAGGAACAAGAAAGATAGGATTCAAGAGTAAATGAGTTCTAGAAGGCATACAGAGGTTTATCTGCATGACACAATACAGTGCTATGCAGAGATCTGAAAACAGAATAGAGGGACCTAACAGTCCAAAGACAAAGTTATGCTGACATGGGAACAGAGTTTCCAGGTACTAGTCAGTATTTCTACACTGCTAAAATGTTATTCAAACTTGTGTGGAATCTCCTTACCCAGCACTGTACTGCATCATACATCCATATCCAAGAAAGCTCTGCTTTAATTTTTAAGAAGAGAAAAATAACAAAACAAAAACTTGTCATTGATACAGTTGTTTTTACCTCTGAGTTAGTCTGGGTAACTTGATAAGAGGTGCAAAGAGTCAAATGCATACAAATAATCTTTTTCTATAAAATTCTGTTGTATACCTGAAGGCAACAGTCTCTTCTTTCTTTGCAGTCAAGGAGATCCAGCCTTCACAAAGCATCTCTGACACCACCCTATCCATTATTTCTTCTTTTCCTTCAGCTTCCCCTTTCCCATCTCTCTGCAATACCTTCCTGGAAGCTTCACTGCAGTCTTCCAGGTCTAACCACTCAACGGCTCCAGTGCTCCAATTACCTGAAATGATTGTGCACAAAGCCATAATTCCTTATTATTCTTCACTGTATATATTAGAGACAACTGTCCCAATTAATTATGTTTTAGATTAAAACTTATCTAGGCTTTCAGCCACTTAAGAGTTGTCAAGCATTATATTTACAGCCATAAGTAAGTCATAAGTAAGGCCAAGCTGGAGTGTGAACAACTGCTTTTCTCTTCGGAACACTCATTTGTTATTAATCTCTCAGCTAAAAGTGTGATGACTGGAGTGTTACTTCAGGGAGTTTGATAACAGCGCTATGTCTCGGAGCAGGGGTCAGTATCTTAGAAATGTTTGTTTTAGATAAACAATTAGGCCAACATTATCAAGCCTGCATGGAAAAAATTGGCATTGAATTCAAATCCTTACTTAGACTCTTGAATGGATTAGAAGAAACATGAAGGCTAATTTAGTTGTAAGGAAACTATGTATGCAGGACCAGGATTGGAAACATTTGGCTTAATTTTCTATAAAATAAACCAAACTGATAAATTGTCTAATACTGAATATGTAAGCAACAGGTGAAGAAAAACTGTTTTGTAAACAGAGATGTAGGAGTGCAAATGTGCACAGTTAGCAGCTATTGCTGAAGGAGGCACACACCTGCAGCATCCTGGAAATCATCTCAAACAGCACTTTTTGAACAAAAGGCCAGTGAGTACTGTGTTTAAGATAATAATTACAGGGAAAACAGAATGGGCAGCATGCTGTGGTCCTAATTGCATGTAAATACAAACCTGAGTGTTTTAAAGCCTCTCTTTAAATCAAAGCATATTTCCCTTTCATTACTGGACCTTCAAGGCAGAGTACCTTCACAGCAAATTCTAAAGCTTTAAAGTCCTTTCCTGTACATCAAAGAGTTTTCTGCATGTATTTTGGACTCACTCGTGTCCAATCAGAAGAGCCATTTGCATGGTATCTGCTTAGTATTCCCCTAGCCAAAGGAAACATCCTGGGTAAAAATCCTATCAACTTACTGATTTTAAAAAACATATTTGAGCACTAGAGAACACAAATGCATGTTGTCTCAGATTTGAGATTGTTGTTCAAACTCAGATCACCATAGACACGCAGAACCAGAAGCAAGCTCTGTCCCTGCTGTTAGTGATTGCGCTCAGGCAAAGCTACCAAAAATCATTCCTTGGAACACTCTCTACCTTCGACTCCGAAGAAAAACGTTTATGAAATTTGCCTTACATTTCAACAGATTTCTTAGCATGGAAAAGAGAGGGGAACTCCACAGGAGGCAGCTTCCTCATGGAGGAAGGCCATCGTGAAGGTGGCTCTCTCACTTTCCCACAGCAGATATTTCAGCTATGGTGGCACCAAGATCTCACCTCAAGCAGGGAGGCCCAAGATTGCTCACTGTCAGGCGTGAGAGGACTTTAAATTCCTACAGGCTGACCTTGATTGTGGAAGAGCCCTCACATCATATGCCTGAAACCAGAGTTTCCTTATTTCTACTTGTGATGTGTAACATTCATTGTATGTGTACTGTACTTGCAAGCTGCCCTCACAGAGTCATTTGTCTGGTACCCCATGACACCCAGAAAACCAGGTGGATGCTTTTTAACTGAATGGAAAAAAAAATGCTAGGGAGAAAAAAATGTGTCCTGCAAGGCAAGTGTAAAAATTTAACAAGTGCTATAGACTTTGTATCAGTTGATTTTTACATAACTTTCACAGCAGAAGCCTATACAGTGCAATAGGGAGCTAAGTTTTGCCTGACTTACTGTACAAAGTTATGCAGTTGGAAGTAGCTTTTCCCCTGTAAGAGAAGGACAACTATTTCTATCTGCAATAGCCCAGGTAGGAAAAGAGAAACCCATCTGGTTTCTGAAGCAAAACCAGGATAGCAAGTGGCAAACTCTTCGATCTGGGGAGAGAATGGTTCATTTCCACCTTCCACACCCCCACTACTGTTGTTATTTTTTATAGATAGAACTTAGCCAGATCCAGTCTTTATTGGACTCTAATTCAGTTGTGATGGAGGGTAACAGGATAAGGGATAAAGGGGTAACAGGAAAAGAAAAAAAAAAAAATTTCCATCAAATACAGCAAGTAATTCATCCTATGCCTCTAAGACTCTAATTACAGCAATGCAATGCTGTACAGCTTTTGCAATGAAAAGTAAAAAAGAAGTACTGCAAGTTGTCCTGGCTTCCTATTTGTTGGACCAGAATGGAGTGCTGATGAAACTTAAAAGTAGTGACTGAAAATAACTAATAGCAGGCAAGAATGTTTTCTTTACATGTACTTCTTACAACTGTTACATCCGAACACACCCCTTAGTGCTGTAGAGAAAGCCATTTTACCTCACGAGAAAGTTCATATATATCATAGAATCATTAGGGTTGGAAGGGACCTCTAGAGACCATCCAGTCCAACCCCCCCGCACACGCAGGGTCACCTACAGCAGGTGGCTCAGGACTGCGTCCAAGCGGGTTTGGAAGATCTCCAGAGAAGGAGACTCCACAGCCTCCCTGGGC
>VZSV01000023.1:3710969-3757884 GCA_013398735.1 Nothocercus julius | reverse complement strand
TCTTTCTTTCTTTCTTTCTTTCTTCCTTTCTTCCTTTCTTCCTTTCTTCCTTTCTTCCTTTCTTCCTTTCTTCCTTTCTTCCTTTCTTCCTTTCTTCCTTTTCTTCCTTTTCTTTCTTTTCTCTCTCTCTTTCTCTCTCTCTTTCTCTCTCTCTTTCTCTCTTTCAGACAGGATTCAGGACTTGCCATGAATGGATTCTTCATGTCAACACATACACTCACAAGTGTGCTGCTGAACCAGCATGCATAGGAGGCTGGTGAGCAGCAAGGACTGAAAGAAGACTGATTCTTCCATAAATTTAAATGCCTACTGCAAAACTAAATCTTATTTCTGAAAAGGAAAGTCAGCTCAGCTTTCATACCGTGCTGGGACACCCTGCTACAAAAACTAAATGATCAAAGGGTGGAAGAGAATTGCCAACACTTGCAATTTTATTAGGAGAGAGTTGGGTTTTTTTTTCTTAAAATCCTAGCTCCAGAAGTCATATGATTACAGGAAACTGCCATGTTCCATTCCATTAGAAGAAGTAGTTTCTAACTTTTGCGGTTGTAAAGAAAATTTGAAAATATAAATCCTACAGACGGGGCCACCAGATGACAAAAAGACCCCAAGCTGACTGGTATTTTAAGGAATGTGATGGTTTCTGAAGGCCTGATGCTGGGAACATTAAAATAATGTTATTCAAACAAAGAAGGCAGTGAATAATGACGTGGAAAGGAAAATCTAAAGAGTCAGAGTGCTTTCCCTATCGTACTAAAGAGAGGAAATAACATGTAGAGTGAAACTCACCAGCTTCAAAGCTCATACACCATTTTATCCTAGAGTAGCTGTTTAAAAAATGTATCATTATTCTTGGAGTATGGAGCACGTACCATGTCAGATGAGAACTAATAATACACTAATGGAAAGATAAAGCAACCCTTTAGGTCCACATGCTGGAACTTCACTTTTCCTGTTTCTCCAGATAAAAATGAGAGAGATATGTTAAATAATATGAAGCCAAGCTATTGCAGAATTTGCAGAAACTGCTTCCTGTGAAGAATTAAGGTTTAATTAGCTAAAAAGGAAGTGTACAGAGGGATGATAACTGAGAGTTGGTCACCCTGTCTCTCTGATGAGATTATCCTCTGTACCTCTGAACTTTATTATCCAAACAACAAGTCCATGGCGTGATTTGGTGCCTCCAATAATCTTGTGCTAATTTTTACTCATGCAATCTGTCAGGAGGCCCTGAGTTATCTGCAGGACAGCTCTAGATATGAAGAACAATTGACTGCATTAACTGCATGCAGGAACATTAGTATAGACATCAAAAAACAGACGCTGCGTCCTGTTTCAAAGTCAACTGAAATCAAGAAAAGCTTTCTATATTTTGAATCAAGACCTTTGGTTACTTAGGCTTGGTATAATTCGGGGCTTTTATTTAAAATTAACTTACCTGATCTTCCAGAAAGTTTTGTGCTGCACTTCCTGAAATGGACAATGCATGAAAACAGCACCAGACTTAACCAAATACAGCAGCGCTTAATGCAAAGGACAGGGACATATTGCTGCAAAAATATGTATCACAAGGACACCCATGGAGCTAAGGACCAGAAACAACTTGCCAGCCTGGGCCTGAAGTGCTTGCATCTTCCGTTGCTAACATCCTCTGCTTCTTTTGGCTCTGGTATATATTCTGGCCACAAACTGACTTTGCCTTTTAGCTTGGGAAGACATTTCTAACACGACGGGATTCAGAGCCCAGCTTACAACTGCTCATACGCCACCCGAGCAGCTTCACTGCTTCTTACAAATGATGAGACTGGTCGTCCTCTACCTGCTTCTTGGTGAACCCCTGTTTACCCATGCACGGGGTGGTAAACGCCACAGCAAAGATCTCAGAGTGCCCTACAATTGGACAGTGCTCCCAGCAGTTAACAGAAAGTGAACTTGCAAGGAGGAGAGTTGCAGAGACTTATGTCCGGTGGAAAAAAGCCCAGTCAGGGAAAACAAAAAGATAAGAATTAATCCTCTTCACAGCCACAGTATTGGGAGGCATGTACTTAGGCTGCTGATACAGTGACACTGCATTTTTTTAGGGAAGCTGTTCCATGTGAAAAGATGGTGATAGTTCAGGCATTCTGAGGGGTTCAGAACCACTGGGAAGGAAAAAAATTTAAGTAAACTGTATGTATAAACTAGGGGGGGGGGGAATCAAAGAACAAAGGGAAAACATAAGGGGATTAAAGGTCGATATGGGATGAGATGTTAGAGACAGAGATGTGGATCAAAAGCAGCTGTAGGCATCTTATTTTCATTTGTCCTTTAGCAATAGTTTGAGGCCATCGCTGACTGAGGAATCATGCCAAAAATATTGCACAAATTAATTGCAAGATTTTTCAGGCAGCTCTGCCCTGAATCAATTCAAATCTCAGTGAGTAAGGGCACAGAGGACCTGCTACCTGTATCTCCTATCTGAATTAAAGAAAATGATCATAGGCATCGTCTTGGAAACAAGTTTCTGAATTAAAGTATTTAAAAAAAAATGCAAAGAGTATGCTTCTGAAATGACGTACCTGCTTCCGAAAACTTGAAGTACCCCCTGCACATGACGTGTTAGTGTCAGAGAAGGCCACAACCCAGAAATCAAGTCTTCTTGCTTCCTACAATAGCCACAAAGCAAAACCCAGATAGGACATTTTGCCTTCAGGGAAGCTGTGTTTTTTTTACTCAGATTAATTCCATTCCTTATTCTCTTTGCTTCAGATGATCTGGCAAAAAATGTAAAGAGCGTACAGATGTTCATCACATGCTCACTTCTCCAGCAGCTCATAGTGAAAACTTTCTTTAGTTCAGATATAAATATGTTGGGTTTTAGATATTTTATGGTAGTTAGCATCTCCCTTAATGAGAAAAACATTGCCAAAACTCTAAAATCAGGAACAACACATGTTTCAGTGTTACAGCAATTCAGGCGGGCAAGTTACATGTGCTTCAGTTTCCAGCACTGGCTAGGATCATCTTTAAAACTGATGTTGTGTTCCAGTGCAGGTTAGCTCATTAGCAACAGAGCTATGGAAGGTAACTTCTAATACTGAATTCTTAGCCTCAAATTACTCTGGAAGTTTGGCCAGATGGCATCTTCTTTGGGCAGATTTGAAGGGCCACTTAATCTGGCCATTAAATCACAGGACAGGGTCTGGTAGCGTGGCTTCTGCTCTCAACTCTGCTACTGCCTTGC
The DNA here is from genome assembly GCA_013398735.1 of Nothocercus julius. NCBI lineage: Eukaryota > Metazoa > Chordata > Aves > Tinamiformes > Tinamidae > Nothocercus > Nothocercus julius. The sequence continues at coordinate 3,754,661 of VZSV01000023.1, read as the reverse complement.
CTGGCTGAATGCAAGTTAGTCTCTAATATTCCTAATGTTTGTTTGAACTAGGAGCTTAACTTCTATTTTCAAAATGAACTGAGGAAAGATTCACATCTGTTTCACTGTGCCTGGCACTGGAAGCACCGACTGCAGCCGTTACCCACACTGTACACCGCGATGTGAGCCACCACGGCTGTGCAAAGCAGCCTCCTGTGCAAAGGGCACATGCCCTTTATCCCCAGCTCTCCTTCCCCATGTTTGTGCCTTCTCTGTGTTGAGCTGTATTTTGATATAGCTCCTTGGTAGACAGATTTAATATTAAAGGGAATTTTGCAAGGCAGAGCTCAGAGGTGTGGTGACTTGCTTAAGGAAGTAACCATGGCTAAAAGCTACATTTATTTTCTTTTCTGGACAGCTTCTTTTTAATATAGATCAATTTGCTGCTCTGGATCAACATACAACACCACAGACACTTCTGAAGGCACAAAGAAGCAATGCGAAAGGGGTGTGAATAGCAGACTAATAGTGGCTGACAGTGATAGCAGTGCTGGCTTAGGCTGTTTTAAAGGATATGCAAAACTAGTGCCTTAACTTTTTTTTTCCATTAAACTCCTCTCTTGCCTCAGTTATGCCTGCATAAGTGTTGAAAAAAACAGCATTTTGCCTCCTCACTCTTCAATCGGTCTATTTAAAGGAAGGATATCTGGAATTCTACTGTCATTAATATTTTTAAAAGAGGGTCAGTTCCTTTATCTTTGCAATTCAGACATTCTATCTATTCATCTAACGCTTTAAGTCCCTAAGAACAGTATCCTCTTGATGAGAATCATAATCCAAAATTCACATTCAAAAAGTTACTCTGTATTGCTGAATCTAGTGGTTTGTTTTTAAAAAATGACTGACATTTATCTGCACAGGATTTATTTCTACTCTTGCTGACCCATTGCCTGGAGATAACAAAGGGGAGACTGCCTGCTGATAACACATCACGTCTTTTTTACATGCAGACTTCTATGTCTGGGGTTGGGTTTCTGCAGTTCACAGCTCAGACTCACTCTAACAGTGACCTGAGCCTATTCTGCTGGATCAGCCCTGGAAAATCCTGTCTGGACATGAATGGAGCAGATGTTTTAATGAATACAGGATCAGACTATCGTTAATAAAGTTCAAGGATCAATTTATTTAGGGGGTGTCCCTGCCACTTTGCCTTTGTTTTTGATTAGGCCCCCTGGCCTCGAAAGGACCTATAACTAACAGTAAAAAATGTGAAAGCAAAAGCATAGAGGGGCAAAGGGGTTGCCAGAGGTACATATAGCTTCCCTAACAGCCATATGGGCCTGGGACACAATTTCCTGTTCCGTCTCTGACACAGTTTGAATAGACTTTCTGATCTTCCGGGAAATGCCCCGCTCTGCCTTACCGCGTCCTGCACACATGGTGCAGGAGGTGGAGGTCTCCTGGACAACGTTAGCAGAAGAAAGGAAAGGAAGCTAAGGGGATCTTTGCTTGAAGCTTGATGCTTGAAGCATGTTACACCACTATCAGGTGTCTATCCGGTACCTGTGTCGTGAACACCAGGCCTTGGTGTGCAAGGGAAGAAAGGCTGGCCATCAGTGTTCCTGGGGCTGCTAGTAGGGCTCTGCAAGAGATGCCTCCTCCCAGAAATGGGTTATTTATCAGTGCTCTAGCCACAACATCCTGAATGTCTCCTTAGCTCCCAAATCCATGCTCATTTCAGTTGCAAAAAGACAATGAATCTCCCTAAGGAAGCCTGCAGAGCTTCCTCTCTGTGTCTGTCCCCAGAGAGCTCTCAAAGGATGGCCTGAGGAACGTTGACCCTGAGGGACAAGCAGGGACTGCACGTGGCTGTCACACACACAAGTATGTCTTTATCAACAGACTTCACACCAAGAGACATGGGAAGGACAGGAATCTGAGAAACCTGCGAAAATAAGGTCTTCCATCACCCAGCGCTGATATGCTGCTGAACCTGCTCCTACAGAAAGGTTTCTGTTTCACCAAGTAGCAGGAAAAAGTTCCCTCAGCTCTATAGGGTAGGTTAATAATATCTTTTATTTGCCTATATCAGAGGAGCAAATGTTCCATACTGTTTTAGGAGGCAGCTGAGTCACCACAAAACCTCTCCCATTCTCCTTCCAATCTCCTGCCACAGCTGTATTCAGGCTTGCTCTAGGCTGGGTTCCATGGGAATTTGGGGAAGAGTTCTTCACATTTCTTCCCTCTAAAATGTGATCTTCCCCCCCATTTTTAATCTAAATGATACTAATTCAGAACCTAATGACTCAAGAGCTCAGTCAGGTAGCTGAACTTTCATGGAAGCAATTGCAACATCTCTGCTAGACTGATCTAGGGACGACCTAACATAACTGAGACTCAAAGGACCAGGTTTGAAGGGCTCAGGTATCTTAAAGTGTGAATTAACCCCAACAGCATCATGTCAGAGATGATGCTAGAAGCTATATCAACTTTACTTTTCTCTGAAACTTCAGCATCATGCCTCTATTATAATGAAACAGAGCTAGCTCTACTGGCAGTGCTTCTGAGGAGCTCAGCCCCAAACTATCTTGTGAACAGCCAACTTTTGTTATTATCTAACAGGTACCAATGATACCAGCCCAGCATATCTTGCTGCCTTCTGGATTAGAAGTGGATGTGTAGATTGCTCCAGACTTTGTGAGAATACCTGTGCTAAAAGAGTGTGCTGGGTTACTGCATGTTGAAGCAAGAGAGGGAGAATAGGAATAGCACACAAAATCTAAAGGAAAGTGATGTTTTTGAGCATGTGGCTTGTTTCTCACTTAAGTTAAAGTGTATATGAGCTAGAGAAATTTTACATGAATTTTAAAGCACATGAATGTAACAAAGCTCACAGAACAAAAGCCACGTTTCAAGTTGTCACTGCTTCTTCCATGACATAGTTATCATGTCAAACCTCCTGGCACATGAAAGAGACATAAGCTACTCATGAGGGGGCTATTTAGCACATCTTCGGCACAGAGAGCAATGTGCCCTCTGCCAGAGATGAGCATGCAGCAAGACTATTTCATTACCAGACTGTGTTGTACTCACAGGAAGCATGGGGATTGACAAGTGACGAGCACCACACAGTGACGTACGCCAGACGCCAGCTCTGGGCCCCCATCCAAAGCTGTTTGCTCAAGGAAAAGTACAGCACATCCGATATCACCTCTCTTGCTACATTCTCTCCCTTCTCTTCCTTACAATATTTCAGAGATCTTCAGGGCCACAGCTGTGGATAAGTCTTGCCTTTTTGGCAAGCATGCAGGATGGCCAAGCATATCAGAAGAGCTTTCTAAGCTTAATTGATAATGGCAACAAGTCTAAGGCAATCACATATAAAATTCTCTCTTTTCTCAGAAGTTGTTGGATGAGTTCTGGCACAGCCGCCTCGCCTCACAAACATTTCAGATACTGTTTCTTACATTTTGGCTGCAGCTTTCAGTAAGGCTTGGAAAAACACCAAGATTTATCATGGGCTTGGCTTACTTTTTTTTTCTGCTTTTTTATCCTTGCTCTCCGCAGACAAAACACTGCTTGATTCACTTAAAAAAATCATCCTCTAACTCTGTTCTCACTTTCAGTTCTCACTGCGGGTTTGGGGTGAGGTCAGGAATGCTCTAAAGTGGCACCTTTGCAGACAGCATGTTAATGACACAGAGGTCAGATTCATTTCACTTACACCTTGGCTAATGGACTTTTTATAGAGTGCATACACATACACACACAGCTTTCTGTGTGTCCATAAATTAGGTCTCCTCCAAGCACAAGATTGTACCTTTATGGGACTTTTATTAAGTAGCACAGTTCAGTGAACTTCACATAAGTACATGTCAAGATTATGCCTGGGGTAGAGTGTCAAAGCTAGGAGCTGTAAACGCAGGCTACCAAATATCAGACAGGTTTATCGGCTGGGGTTTGAAGCAAGTACTTTGCAGACAGTGGGAGAGTTTGGGGTGGGGTTTGGGAAGTACTAGGATACAGTCTTGACCTACACCCAGATACTTCTACGTTTGTGTGGGTGTCTGAATCCATAGCATTGGTTTAGCACGTTACTGACACATGAAAAATAGATATGCAAGCAAGACGTTGTGCTGAACTTCCCTTGCACTTCTTGAGTGTCCTGCACTGTGGCTTGGTTCAGGCCCATGTCTAGGTGAAACTTCTCTTCTTCACAGTGACTTATGCCTTTGTGGTTTGAAAAATTTTCCAATGCTTCTTCCATGTGGGTTTTAACTGCTGCAGTCTCTGTTTCTTCTGTCCCAGCTATACCATACTTAAGACCAAACACCACCTTTTTATCCACTTCTTAGTCCCAAGAGGAAACTCTTGCATTAAGGCCCAAGTGAGCAGTGATATGATACCCATACTAACTAGCAATCTAGCTAGTCTGCCCATCAGCAGTGAAGAATCTGTGGCCATCAGCTTGGGCTATGCAACAACCAGAACCCTTGGGAGGTGTTTGGCAGTTAAAATACAAATTACTGTAGTTTTACTCCAAGCCTGAGCAATGCAAAGGAAAAGACAAGAAATAATAGATTTTGAAAGGTGGCCCCAGAAAAGGGACAGAGGGTCACATTTCCCAGCTATTTAACAGTTCTTCTCATGCCTATTCCACTGTACCTTTCACAGAGTAATAAGTAATTTTACTACATAAAGGGAAAAAAGCAGAACTGGGTTGTTGTTCATTTGCAAAATACCTGGAAATCTAATCTCAGCTCTCTCATGTGTTCTCTCAAGTATGAATACTTTATCTGTGAGCAGTTTGCTGAAAACCCCCATGTATCATGGATGTCTGTGTCTTTTCTATTCAAAGACAAATAAGAATAAAACTGATGACCCTCTCTTCTCCTCTATTCCCTGATTCCCCTGTCAGAAGAAACAGCTACGGTTGAGACGTCATCCCAAAGTCATCAGCTGTTCAACTCCAGCTGAAAACTGCCCACAACCTTCCAGTGCACCATATCACTCATTGCCTGCCTCCCTAAAAATAAGTTGTACTTTTTTGCTCCATTGAAACCTGCACAAAGGAGCCAAAGCCTTGGCACATCTGCAGTAGAGGAGCTATGGCTTTTTATGACAGTGACCTTAAGTGACCATGTTAATTTACTCTTCTTTCTGGCTCTATGCCAAATTCTACTTGCATTATCCACACAATGAGTGCAAGCTGTCCAAAGGAGATGAGGAATTTGAATTTGCCACTGTATGTCTAGACTCGGCAAATGAGTGTGCTCTTCTGCAATAACTTCAGTGCTATTGGGGCTGAACCAGAAGAGAAGGAAAAAATAAGAGGAAAGAAGGAAATAAATATTACCTCCGTAGTTCCAGAACTTTTCTTCCTGGATTCAGAGCACAATGTGATCAGCTTAACTCCTTAGGAACAGTCCAGTCTTCCCTTCTTTTCTTGCCACTGTGTTTTAGTGGGTGAGTGTATACTTCCTAGCCAGCTTCAGCCCAGGAGCATAACCTGCGTGCCTTTGGTTCTTGTCACAGCCTTGGAGGTTGTCAGGCAAAAACTAAAGGGAATGTGGGAGCATGAGGGCAGCGAGGCAACATTGATGATCCTACTGGAAGGGAAAAGTGTTTTCTATCTCAGGGTGACTGATCCACCCTGATCATAAATACTGCGATTTTATTTTACACTTATTTGTAAATGAAACTCATTCCTCATAAATAAATGGAAGTTTTCCTGTATACCCCAGTTCCTAGAGAAAGACAGGGCATTAAAATGGCAAGCAGAGGTCCTCAGTCTTTTGTTGCTCCCTTTTTTGGTTCATTTTTGAAAAACATTCATTCTTTTCTAACCTCATTTTTTCCCCTCATGTTTCCATTCCCATTTTTCCCCTTTTCTCCCTCCTTCATGACACCTGTTCTGGAAAAATAAATATTGTTCAGACCTATCCACAGCTCCAAAAGGAATTATTTAATCAAAATATTGTAAAAAGAGTTTATATAAACAGGAAGAGAAGCTTTTAATTAGACGTAGGAGAAAAAGGAGATTAGCCCCAGGATCTCTTGTGTGAAGATCATTGGGCCATTACAGCAGCTATTTTCCTGATGTCTGCATGGACTGAAGCCAGCTACTTTTTGTTCCTGCTGAAGAATCAGGTTAATCAAAATGATGACAGCCAAAAGGACAGAGAGCAGGATTCATCCAGGCCTCTTTGTCTAAACTCCAGATGGAATTTAGAAGTTACAGCACAGACAACATGTCCAGCATGGTGCGGCACTTATGTGACAAGCCTATCTAAAAATTGTTCCCGTTAATTTGCAACTGTCAATCACCTAAGCATTCTGTGCTGAAACAATGGCTGGCTCAGGATCACAGCTTCTCCCCATCTCCTCACACCAGCGCAGCAGAGAATTATGGATTTTTGCTTGATTAGTAAAGGCTTCTTGGTGCAGTGCAACTGACTTCATACTATAAAATAAGCAGCTTGAAGGCCAAAGGAAAATTTACACAGACCCTATTCCTATCCCTAAAAGAACTAAAAGAATTTCATGGATTAAATTTACTGTCCACATTTAGTTTGTTTGAATAACAATTTTTCAGTTTGGCAACTAAATCAAAAAGAGGGTGTAAGATTGACTGAAGAGAAGTTAGAAGCAAGAGGAAAAAAAGCAAGATTCGGCACCCCACCAGAGAAGATGGCCACTTCTCTGTTTATTCCAAAAGCTGATGACTTATTGCTCAGCTGAGGATGATTTTACTTGCAGAAGGGCCAGATGTGGGACTTTAGTGATGATAAGAAGGAGAAGAGTCACTAGGAGAAATTAAGAACATCTTTCTCAGTTACTTATTGCTTTTTATGCTTTCAGCAGTAGCTGAATTCAACATTTAGGAGATAGAAGAGACAAAAAAATCAGGATCTCCTTCTGTTTGTGAGGATACTCAGTATGGGGGCTCAGTATGGAGGATGCTCATATGTATGATACAGGGATGACAACATTACAGAATCATGCTATAAAAATAATCTATCACCTGCCACACAAAGGCAACTGGTAGATCCACGTTTTTTTCCTATTATTTAGACTTTACCCATGAAGTTTGCAGTCATGGCAAGGAGGAGATACTGTTAGCAACTGACATCTGCTACACAGATCAATCTTTTTACTAAGAGCACAAGAGAGAAGAGGGGAAATAAAATAGATGAAAAAGTAGGACTCGGGAGTTGAAAAATGACATTGCTTTGCTCCCAGGCAATGGAGCTTTTGAAAATGAGTGCAGTCATTAACCATCTGGCTTACTAAATAGTTAGCAAAAAGTTCCTCTGAAAGGGCTGGCTTTACATTCATAGCTGCAGTTTATTGGTCCACTGGCACTAGCATGCCTAAGCACAAGGGAAAGTCAATACTGTATCATAGCACTGCCTAACTAACACCTGGAATATATTCTCTGGAGTGAAAACAGCAGGGAACTGACCAGAAATAACCCCTCTCATATTATTCCTTCAATTAGACCAAAACAAGTTTCCCTTTGAAAACTTAATAATAAACACTGCAGGTCATTCACTTGTTTGGAGTCCCTTTGGGAAAGCTGAGCAGATGGGTCCCCTTATCTAGCCCCCTTGCTGTCACAGAGACAACAGCCGCAAATCAGGACAGATATTGATTTTAATTGGAACCAACAGCATCTACATGCTGTCTTAATATCCACATCTTCCTTGGAAAAAAAAGAAAAAGAAAATAGAAATGCAGCTTTTTAAAAAATCGGTTTGTTTTGCCCTGTCAGGTTGATTAGACAGAATGCAGTAATTCTCCGCAAGATGAACAGCTATGTCACGTTCCAGGTTCCCTGCTTAAGTAGATACACACAGCGAAATGCGAGGCCTATTCCGGAGGCTTTGTGCGTGCCGGCAACGCAGGGCAGAGCTCTGCCCACCGACACGGAGGCGGCTACGCTCTTGGCTCCCAGCAGGGCCGAGGTGCCGTCGGCGTCTCCACAGCGGTTTCTCCGAAGCGTTAGGGACAGCAGCAGAGAGACTAACAGTGCCAAGTGAACACCTGCTTAAAACCACCTGGGAGCCTTTCACGGCTGTCAGGGTAAAAGCGGTTCTCCTCAGGATCCCCGTGAGATCACCCGCCATGCCACCTCCTCCCAGGGCCCGCAGGGGCGACGCTCCCTGCCTGCAGCGGGTGCGATGCCCAGCTTGCCTCCCTCTCTCATCCGCCTTGCCAGCTCCTGCTGGGAGGTGCAAGGAGCAGGTGCCGCCGCTTTTAATTGTCGCGGAAGGCCGAGCGCTAATAACTCACTGCTTGCTAGCGGCAGGCTCAGCCTTGGCGGGCAAGCACCGCCCGTCCCACTGGCACCGGCCGGGCAGCCGCACCGCCAGCCCGGGGCTGCCGCGTGGCGGCGGTGGACAGATTGCAGGCTTGGCGCCCGGCCAGCGTTCGCATCGGCCTTCATCCCCAGGAGGCAGAAGGCGTAACTGTCCCTAGAAGGAGAGGCTTTATGACCATGGGGGCCTCTGCGGGCCATGCGGCCCAAAGCCTAGTGGCGGAGAGAGGAGCGATCGCAAGCGAGGCTGGGCTTGTGGCATGCTTGCAGGAGGAGACTGGGGTGCAAGAGGGTGCCTTGCACAGCACCCACGTTACCCTCTTGGCTACGGCCCCTGGGCAAAGGGCTCGTGCCACAGCAGCTGAAGGCAGCACACAGCATGTTTCCTCCCTGCCTCCCTGCCCGCCATGCGTGGAGAGCGACGCCGGGGCCTCTTGGGGAGCCCGCCCTTGGGACACACACTCCAGAGGAGTCGAGGTGCAGGCACCCGTACAATCCCCGAGCCCGGTGCACAGAGCGGCACAGCAGGAGCAGGAGGGTGCCGGCTGCACCTCCGGGAGAGAGGACGCTCCCTTCTGTGTGCCGGGCAGCTCCAGGAGAAATTCTTTCTCCACGGGAAGCATTCTCTTCTAGCTGCATAATAACCTCTCAAGGCAGGTAGTATAACCCATGGCTTCGATTGTTTAAAACTAGATCGTAGCAAATGCCAGTAGATGTAGTGGAGATAACAGTCGTGCGAGGGCTCAGGAGGGAAGGACTGCCCTCCATCTCTGACATCACTGATGAAATCCCCAGAAACAGCTGCCCTTTTGGCCAAGGCTCAACAGAGAGGCTATGAGAGGCTTTTGCAGAGCTGTAGGGAGACGCCGAGATACAGTGGGTCTGTCACGTCTTGAAAACCCCATAGCACACTCAGATCACTTCTCCCCTTCACTACCTGATATGCCTTTCAATTTCCTCTTCTGTCACTCCCTTCCAGTCCCCCTGCCAGACTGCCCTGTGAGCGTGGCAAGCTTTGTTTCTTCAAGGGCGTGCTTATCCTGCATGCAGGTTTTTCCAAGTTCTCACTTCTCCTGTTTAAAAGACCCCCTGGAGATAAACTGCAAGACTAACACTAATTACCATAATAATTTGTTAGACTGTGGCTTTGATCTTTTCTCACCTACCAAGTCAATCCTGTTCTACTCTATCTCCAGAAGTGTTAGATGAGACTACACAACTAATTAATACAAGAGATTGAATTTCTAAAGAACGAATGACAATAATGCAGACAAAAGTTTTGATCTCTTGATAAATAAGAAAGTGAGCAAAATTATCACTTCTCAGGAGACCTGTAGGAGACCAGCTATTGCCAGAAATCCTAAAGTACATAGTGAATGGCTTAAAACTGCACTGCTAGTCTAGCAAGATGTATAATTTCTATAGAAAACTTTGTTATTTTTTAAACTAGCAAATTAAAAAATAATATTTTATTCTAACATGTGAAATGAGAATTTTCCTTGATCAGAAAACAAACTTTCATATGTTTTATGTCTCTTCAGGATTAATTTCAGTTTAATTTCCTCTTCAGAACAAGACAGTTTCGAGTGTTTTCAAATTCCTGAGAGGGTCATCACTCTCTTATTTCATAGGATGCATACCAAGGAACATAAGATGAGCCTTCACTGTGTTCCTTCAAATAAATAAGAAAGAAGATGGAGAGATCTCCTATCACATTTTACACCTAGATCTACTTATACAACTCCCTTCTTTTAAAATCTCTTAACTAGGATTTAGGAATCCAAGCCCGTTTGATTGGAGATTTGGACATCAAATCACAGTATGTAAAAATGGAACAGGAAACCAGATGAGTGTCTGGATGCACCAGGAACTACATAATGGAGATTATTAATTTAATCAGAGTCTCTGCACGGCTGCTTCATATTGTCACCTGCAATTCTTTGATGTCAGAAGCTTTTGTTAAATGTTTGATGCCTGTGAGAAGCTATTGATCTAGTATAATTAAAGGACAGTGCTATAACTTTTCGTTTGTTTGCTTTGAGATAGCTAATATTTTAGCTTAACAGGCTAAGTAGATTTTTTTTTCAGGGCAGATATATTATGCTAAAAAACTCCAGGTGCAATAGCATTAAAATACTGTTCCAGGCAAAAAGCAGTTCCTGAAAGGGTGCTGTGTTCCATTTAGCCAAAGATAAAGGTGTCCGTGTAAATGGAGTACAGTTTAGACCTGTTTTCCTGTGTTTTCCAGCAGATTTTCCACACTGTTTAGTGCAAAGGAATGGTCTGCATTGCCATGCTTGATAGCAAGGTACGCTTCTTCTCAGTATTTAAAACATTCAGTAAGGATTTGGCATGGTTCATATGCCCAGCTGAGACCTGCACAGGATCAATTTTCAGTAGGAAATAAAGCTTACAAATGCTGCTGAGGGAATAGAGGGGCCTGTGGATGAGGGGGATTTAAAAACACATGTCTGCAGGAAATGTTTGTAATTGTCTTCTGTTTTTATTTCCTGCCCTCCCTTTTTCTATCTCCACCTCCTTCTCTTTTCTTTGCTTCTTTCCTTTGCCCTCCCAAAAGCTAGTGCAGTGCATGTGTCTATGCATGGGTCAAACTGACAGGTTTGATTTTAATGATAGCCCTCTCTCGACTCTGAAATGAAGAAACTCAAGTGGAAAGAATATAAACAGATATCAAATATCTGTCTGCTACACCCGCCTTCTTTTTTTAGAAAAAAAAAAAGAGACTTTTTTTTTTTTTTCTAAGAGAGAGAGGTTGTAGTTTGTATTTCTTTCATCAGATATATGTAATTAAGATCTGAAAGGTTTTTCAAGTTTCTCTTCACAGCCTAGGTACCAGCCGTAACGTGGCTCACTACTTCAGAAGCTTCTTGCATGACAAATTACATCACAGCAAAGCAATATATCATCAGATCTGACTCATGATCAGTACATGCATCCACATGGCCAAGTCTACACATCATTTCAGGGCTCAGTAATATTAGAGCATTCAGCATGCGGAGTGTGATTTATTAAACTGAGGTCTGTTTAAATAAATAGACTTTGCAAACTGCTCTGTGTAGGCAGATCTCATTGCATAGGCAGTCTACTGTATGCTAATGTGCATGGCTGAGAAAGAACTCTCATACATTTGGAAAGCCAGATGACATATTTTTTTCTTGTTGCACCCATCTGCATACATCCTTTGCTAATGAAAAGATGTCAATATTAAACTATTGCTTGTTTAAGTGAGATGAATGCACATTTCATTAGCAGAAGCACTGATTTTCTTGTATACATTTATGCTGTTGAATATCCAGGTCCTTTCCTAGGATTTCGATTTACTTGCTGGGTTAAAATACAGCATCATTGCTGTTAAAAGGTCTATAGCTCTTATTAACAATATGCATTAGTTTAGATAGAGCCCTGAGACAGTGAATAGACAGCCTGACAGCCTGTGTATGGGCAACTTCATTACAACTGCTTATACTAAGTTTAAATTTGACCCCTGATCTTTGCAGGGCTATAATGCAATTTAATTCAGTCACTTCAGATTTCATTTAAGGCACCTTTCACTGAGAAAGGAATTTTGTTTCATGTGTGCTTGAGTTCAAGCTGCTGAGAGAAAGACAGTTTAATGTTCCTCTCATTTATCCCAGTTCGACTTGACTTCAACAGAACCTATCAGCATAAGCTAAAGGAGAGTTTTTCTCATTGTCTCCCCATATAACTATGTGTATCTCATTCTTAATGGCTGGAATCAGAAGGAAACTGAGCAAAAGTACAGAAAATTGGTCCCTTGGGTCATTTTTAATGATCCACAGAAATGAAGGCTCTGTTAGCTCTTTCTCAATTCTAACCTGATTGATTACTCATGCTTTTGGAGGTAAAAAGGTGAACCTGATCTATATTGCACACACTCTGAGGTGAAGGCTGAGATAATGATACACCAGAAACTGTGCTCTCTGTTGAAGAGGCCTTTTTCTCTGTAACATTTCCCTCATTGTGTTCATTTCATCTGCCAAAATATGGCTGTCATTTGAGAAGTGAGTGAAAAAGTCTCATCACTACAGATCTACTTCTCCTTTGTCTGGCTACTTTGGAACAGTAAGGAGTTAGTTTGCAGACAGGGCCAAATCCCAATTTCCCTAGAAAGGAGAAAGTTTAATGTTAGTGAAAATTTAGTGAGAGTAATGTTCTGATTTTCTTGTAAACCCTGCTGTACTACAGAGCAGCAGTACCTGAGCTTCTGATTCATCCTAACTTTGAAATACAAACAGCCCTTTGCCTGGACTAATTCCTGGCACACTTGGGGATTGTTTGTTTAGTCTTGGCCAAAAAGGAGTGTACTAATAAGTTGTCAACATATGCAATTGCGTATTGGTACTCAAGGTTGTGCTCTGGTCCTATCCTTTGTGCAGCTCTATGTATCATTGTTCTTGTCTTGGAGTTGGAGGGTGCCAGTACTTGGCTCATGAAGTGAGTTCCCAGGAGCAAAGGGACCACATCCACATGTGTTTTCCAGAGTCAGGATCACATACACACTCTGACAGGGAGTCATCTTCTCCTGCTCATTTTTGGAGAGCAACTAAAGATAACTTTTTAATGTTTTGTGCCGTTTTCACTTTCTTGCCCTTAGAAATGTGGGCTGTATTCTACCTCTGTTGGCAACAGCCATTTCAGAAGGGAATTAAAAAATCCTGCAAAATGTACCCAGGTATGTTTTTGAATGCACAGAAGGACCAGAGTTTTTCATACTTCAGGCACTGAAGCTTGAGATTTAATTAACCATCTAATTCAAGGATAGGATAAGTAAAAATACCATGAGCATTCATTTAGTTATATTACCTTTTGGCATATTTCCTCTTTTTTTCTTTTTTTTTTTTTTTTCTTTTTTAAACTATTCTATGCTTGGAATGAAATAGAAATGTTGCAAATAATTTTCTGCAATTAATTTACAGAGAATAATTTAATTGATTAGATTGCTTCCTGGTAAGACACAATTTTATGCTTTTTAAAAATAAATAACAAGACTTTTCAATTTAATTATTCTATCCTGAAGGGGAAATATTTATGAAAGTAGGATATTGTGTGGGTGTGATTATGGGTAATTCATTAAAAATACATTCTTCATCCTGCCTGCCCCTGGAAATGTGAAAGGTTAGCCTTTTTAGAGTTGCCACCTGTGAGATGAAGGATCACTAGTTCCTTCTTCCTCCCAAGGACGCACAGTGCTCATTCTTGCTATAATGAAGAAGCTGATTGATGGATGTCACCCTCCATGCTGTTGACATTCTTATCTCCCTATGCTTTATGCAACCAGCATGACCTCCTCCAGCCAGATGGTTTCTGAGTGCTCCATCCACTTCTCCACCACCCCCTCAGCACACTCACCTTCAGCACACATGCCCATTGGCAGCAACCTATACGTCTGTCTGTCAGTGGCTCTGTAATGAGCCCAATTTATTAGGTTACATAATCCTGCCTCTTTAGGGAAGAGGGAAAAACTGCATAGCACACTAGAAAAGAAATCTATCTGGGATTCTAATTCTCAAGAGATGTGGGAGGTGACTTTTTTAATACAAAAGAAACAAAAAAGTAGGTTGGCATGTTTGAAATAAATTCACTTCAGGGTAATTCTTCATAATTTTCTTACTGCTGCAAATGACGGTTTACTACCTGCAGAAGGGGGCCTGAATCAAAACAGCAGATGCAAACTCCTCCAGGCTTTGTAGAAGGTCAGACCCAATCCAGCTGTGTCAATCTTTTCCCAAAATTTTTCATTATCCAGGATATCCAAAAAAGAATCTAGGTAAATCTTCAGTGTGATGCTTATTTTACATATAAAATCAAAACCTTCAGAGTGTAGTAGCAATTCAATGCCAGAGTCATAGATGTAATACATAAACACAGGATGAGGTCAACAGCTCATGCATGTACTAGTCACTTCATGTAAGATAGTCATAATGTGTAGATAGCTCTGGCTTCAAGAAAATGCAATGTAAGTGGACGAGATGGAAAGCAAAAAAGATAGATTAAAATGATTAAAAGATAGATTAAACATGAACCTACATGTTGGAGGAAAAAAAATCAATAACAGCAATCAGAGCAATTAAGGAACACTATGAAAATCTGTTTGGATTTGTTTTAAAAGGGAAAACAGATTGTGATAGCCATATATCTTTAAAAGATATTTAAAAATAACCTGAAGCTTATATTCAAAAAAAAAATGTACTTTTGAAGATACAGTTGTTGAAAATCTTCAAAGGAAAAAAGATGTGTTTTATACAACAGAAAGTGCCCAGTGCTCCACTCAAAGACTGCATCCTCCTACCAAATAAAAAGGACCAGGACCATTCTCTACCCAGCTGACACAGCATAGTATGTTGCATCCAAACTTATCATCAATCGGTAGTCTTCTGCTCACACTTGCTAACTCCTAAACTGTGTCTGAAAATGGTCTGAAAGAGTGCCTTTTGTCATAGGCCAAAACTGGGCCAGAAAGCAGGATAGCAAATTAACAGTAGGTCATCGTGTGTCAGTATTCTGGCATTGTTTAATTTACTCGTACAGACATGACGAAATAGATCACAACTAGTTTATCTGCAGCTGCATCAAGATGCAAGCTTTTAACCAAGTTGTCTAAATATAAGATTGAGGTGTGGAAGCACGGTAACAGGCAGTAAAATTCCCACTCAATGTCTCACTGTAGAGCACTAAAGTTCTGTTTTAGAAATAAGTTTTCCTTATTGAGCAAACAAGCAGTCATGGTTATATCCAGGTCTCAGGCATCTATATATGCATAATCCATAACAAAACATTGAATGAATTCATTTCATGTGCATTCATTTATTATTTTGGGCAGCCAAACACTGGAACACCGTTCAACAAGACTGAATTCAACACAAAATGTAAAGATGCAACTCCTGGTGTGACTGCTTAAATCCAGGCTACCACCTCCCCTAGTGGAAAGTTCTCTGCATTGAACTTGGGTCAAGGTTTCTTCTATGCGACTTCCTGGAGCACGCGCTTACAGAGGCACACAAAAATAACCAGAGCACTCACCTACCCCAGAGGGCATTGATGCTGCAGTACCATCCATTCTATGTCAGATTCAACATATTTATTATGCAGGACATCTTTGGGAAAGGAGCAGACATTCTAGTGATTGCTGAGCAGAAGAGGAAAAGAATAAACATAGTACAATGTGGATATCACTCCTGCAGAGTAATACATCTAGCAGACAGAAACAAGGGAAATATCCCCAATCAAAACTATCTGCTCCTTAAGCCTAAACATTCAATAACTTCCCAGCTTTGGAATGTATGTGCATCTCCTCCCTGGGTTTCCTGTGGTTTACATTATCATTTGCAAGGTATATTATGACAAGTTATTTACTTTGGGCTATAGTCCAGAGACATTTGGGTGTCTTTCCTTTCAAAGAAGGTCATAAATAATCATGAATAATCTGCATAAAGGGAGATGACTTTATCTTATAACAAGTCAGAAGAGCAGGCTATGCACATCCACACAGTTGCCCACATATATTTCCTTTTGACTGATCATGAAGGCTGTAGGCTTTTGTGTGTCTGCTGAGCAAAACCCCCAAACCTCTCCTGTTACATAGTACAGCACGACATTCGTCTTCCACTAGTGAAACAATCCACTTAAGTAGATTGTGTTAGTGGATTGCAGTAGTTTCTACAATCCGCTAGTGGATTGTAGTAATTTCTACCAACAAAAGCTACTATTCTACTGTCAACATTATTTTGTCTATGCTATGCTAGGAGATGCATAATTGTGTAGCCAAAGAACAAACAATTCTGTTAAAACCAGTAGCACTTGTCAAACAACTGCTCCTCATCACCACTCCCTGACTTCCCCCAGCATTAGCTCAGGAGGCAAGAGGAAGGGGTCGGAGAAGGCTTTTAGGTTAAACAGTGTAGACTCACCATAACCCAGCTCCCAGAATAGCAGAGAAAAAGGCAAAAATAGTTAGACATGCAGATTGTATTGTTAAAACTTAAATTGTATTCAGATGCAAACTCTGACATGCCAAAAACGGTAAGGGCTGAGCATGAAAGATCAGAAAAGTGACATCTGGTATTGGATGCCCTGCCAGACATGACTAATACCATTGGTATTGTGCAGGCTTTGCCCTTACTAATTTAATAGTCAAATGTAAAGATTAGACCCCCATAACTCCTTACAATATCATGAGAGACTGGTTTGCCATAAATCTATATAGAATATTCTACTACCCTTCTACATGGATATCTATAGATGGGCTGAATTTTCATTGACAAGTGTATTTTTCATATTGGTATGGACATTATTTCATTAATTCCAGCTGGTGGATTTACAACTGCACCATATGACCCCATTCACCATTTGTGGGAAATAAGGGAAATTTGACCAATAAATATTGATTTATGCAAGAGCAAGTTTTTACTGCACACTGCATGACACATAGAGGTACCTAACCCCACACTTTGGTTTCATTTTCATTAAAGCTGTAGTTGCAGACTCCCAGTACATTATTAAAAGTAAAATCCAAGTATTTCTGAAAGTATTTTTAAGTCTTTGATTTTACTTTCATTAATATTATAACAGACCTAGTATTAGCATTTTAAAACTTTCTCCTCCCCCTCCCTTAATTTAGTCCATAAAGTCAGAAATACAGACACAGTTCTTTGTAGCCAGGCTGATTCTTATGCTGTATATTTAAACTGTTGTTGCCACATAACACAAGCTAGTGGAATTTTTTAAGACTGTTCTTATAGAAAAAAATTAATAATATGCAACTTTTGTAGAGCTCTTTACAGACATAGTTTTCAAAATATTTTAAGATATGAAGTACACATAACTGTCCTTCATAGATGGAGAAATTGTGCCATGCAAAATTGGCAGGCATATTCCAAGTCACAAATCAAACTATGGCAAAGCTAACAGCCAGAGAGCATCCTGTCGCACGTCTTACCTACAGTGTGACAAGGTTGTACCCATATACATGTAGATGACTTTGGAGTAGTTAATCATACTTTAGTTATATGTCATACATGCGATGGCAGCCATGGAAAACAACCCTGAAAAATCATAGAAACACTGGCCCACAAGAGAAGCAATATGCAAAATCCCTCAGCAAAGGGCAGAAACTTGCAAGGACCAGAGATCTGGGAGTCATTGTGACACTTCACATGAGCAGGACTTTGCTATTTTAAAATTACTCTTGTACTTATTTGCTTTATGGTTTTTTAATTTCATAAAAGAAATGTGGGTACCACTACTCATATAAGCTTAGGAATTAAACTGATTAAGTTGGAATACTACAGTATCTACGCGCAAACACTTAGCCTAGAGTAAGTGGCAGAAAGCTTAAAAAAAATCACAAGGATTCAAATTTTGTCACTTCTTTATACACTGACCTAGATATACAAGCTATAACTCAACAGTTAAAAGTAAGTCATTCTTTCCTGTAACAAATCAGTGGAACTGTTAATTTTAATACATATTATAAGAACAGCTCACTTTCACTGGGATATAAATTATCACTGTAAAGATTGTGAGCTGCAAACTTTCATACCAAATCACTTAAAACCAGTTTTTGACAGTCGGTTAATAGAGTGTGGAAAACATACAGGAAGGACCCCAAACGTAATGTAGATATCAGAAATTCCATGTCGAGTCAGGCAACCTGAATATTATTAATACTGAAGGATGGAAGAGAGGAGAGAGAGAAAAACCTAAAGATACAGAGGTTTGCTTTGGTTTGGCTAAGGACCCAATATCTGAACATTCATTTGGGTCTCATCCAAACTTTCTTACCATCTTTGATCTTCAGAACTGGCGTGGAAGTCTTGCAAAAACAGGGTATTCTTGTGAAACTTCCAGTAATTTCTCTTTCTGGTCGGGCCTGAAATACCATAAAAGGAGTCTTTCTTGTGGTATTTCACTGAGTCCTTTAATTCCAAGCACTATGTCAGCGCTCAATAAATAATATATAAGCGTAGTCTTTCAACGCTTCCGTTTCCAATCCTGATCAGACATGGGAAGTGAAGAAGAACGAAAAAAAAAAAAAAAAAAAGAAAGAGAGAGAAGTGTTCAATTAAAGTCACAAAATTTCTTTAACATTCAGGCATTTGTGGTTTTGGTGCCAGAAAAATAGGCTCATAAAGATCCACAGTTGCTGTGTAATAGCACAGTCACAGCCATCACCAGAGGAATTGAGATGGGTTTGTGGGCCATGGACAGGGAAGAGCGAACGGCTGGCTGTGTACCACACGGGCGAGACCTTTCAAAGTACATGCTAGTAATGGGGTCGAAGCTTCAAGTTAGTACTCTGTGTGGCAAAACATACCCCTTAGCTTTCATCATCCAGGAGTTCTCAAGCTTAGGAGTCAATGTCTTCTACCACAATTTTTAAGTTATAGCAGTAAAATTTGTTATTGAAGGGACTCCCCAGCTTCTGGTTCCTTGAAAGCCTTGAAAGTCAAAAGGCAAAGAGGCCAAGAGCACACTCTTTCCTGCCGTTATTGTTGGTGGGGTAAGAGAGAGGAGAGATTCATGCAATAGCTGGCCACCACAACCAACGTGATTTCTTAAGAGCAAGACATCATGAGGTCTCAAACAGTAGACATCAGATCTAGGGAGACAGGTGAGCAAGTTAGGCATTTTCATCCTTTTTTTTTTATGGTCCTTATACTTAAGACCTAAGGAACAAACATATCCATTTTTCTTTTGGGACAGATACTAATTTTCTTTTGATACTCCCACAAATCAAAAAGAAAAGCATTAAAAATAAAAAATTTGCATTTATCTTCCAAGTTAGATTGATTTGTTTTTCTGTCTGCTGGAAAAAAAAAAAATCTACAGCTAAGGAAAATGAAAAACACGGTTTTAAAGAGTTTAAGACATGAGTGAGCCAGTGCTACTAGAATTATTTGATATATTCCATCTAATTAAATGTGACAGAATATGCTGAAGATATATATTTATGAACATATTGTGGGGGGAGAATAAACCACTCCACAGTTAAGAGGCATGGACAAGGAGACACACACACAGATTTGTATAGATACATGTATATATTACACCTACTCTGTAGGTTATTTATACATACTTGTATTACATTGAAAGCTAAAATACACCATGTTATGAATTTTCTTGTATACAGAGGAGAAAATGAAGGCAAATATTCACTATAATATTTATTTTCCCTTTTTAAGCATGGTAAAATGATTCTTCCTCCTAAAGCAACAGGATGTGTGTACATGAGAATTATGTTTTTTATACATTTATAACTTGACCATACAGTTGGAGTTTTATGTCGCAGCATGTTCATAGCTGTAGCTGAATACCGACAGGACTAAATACCTTAGAATAAGTTTTGTTGCTTAAAACTATGTCACAGTAACTTATCTACTCACATCATGAGTATATATAAGCAAAATAGTCTTTCTATGTAAATTATTTCATATGCAACAACAACAGCAAAAGCCTTGATTCCAAATGTCCTCCATAATGGAACTTCATTCTTTTTTAAACATTCTCATCGTTTTAAAAATGTGTGAATAGTTTTGCAGTTTAAGAAGTCCCGATGACGTCCTGGAAACTAAGGATATCATTGGATGAACTCTAAGGAATCTAGGCCAGGTAGTTTAAAATATCCCCACCTTGTCACTTCACCTGTCACCTTTAAGTGTCCATCTCCACAGCAAAGCCTGTCACTCTCCAGCTTGCTCACTGCAGTGCTTGCTAGATCAGTTTATACTTAACCCTTGAGTCCTTTGTAGGGAAGTAGTCAACACAAACATACTTGTCTTATTCTTCTGGCTCTGCTGTTGAGGTAGGGAGTTTGGGCAGAAGGACTTCAATAAACAGCCCAGGATTACTGATCTCTTAAAGCCCTTCAGGAAGACTCTTTGGAGTATATCTGACTGTGCCCTCCTTAGGCGTCTCAATCACAATATTCTGTGATTTTGAAATCTTAGCCACTTTGAAATGTACTGTTATTCACACCAGTATAAAACTGCAGCGCATCAAGGAGTCTTAGTTAACAGCTACATAAACAGAGCTGCAGTAGGCTAGAGTAAATTTCCAGCAGTCAATATTTTGTCTTTTGGTGTTGCCATCAATGAAGGCCAGGAGAGGAGGCAAAGATCAGGGCAAGCATATAGGAATACTTCTCCTGCCTGAGGCTGTTCTGAGCCTGAAGGACCTCTTGCATTGCCTCTCTACATTAAAGTTGTGATCCTAGCTGTCTTTTTTGTTGATTTTATAGTTACCTGTTGTACACCTTCTTGGCTGCCTCATTTCTGTACAAAAGATATTTGAGTCCATTTTATTATTCCTTGCATGGAAAGCCTCCTGTGCATCTGACCACCTGTATTACTTACCTTGTCCCATCCATCTGTGTCTTGTTTGGTGTAGGAGGAGCAGGGCTGCACACGCTGTTTTGGAGGGGGTTGCCCCACAGCATTCATTATACAGTGGAACAACCAAGTCATCTGTATAATTCTCCACGATGGAGCGCTGAACCAACATTGTTGTATCTCTCAATATCTTGTTTCTGAACAACACCAGGCAATTCAAAGATTATCATTCTATATATTAGGTTATATTTCACCTTATATGTATTTATATTTATTTTTTCACCCTTTTATTGCTTCACCTCTCAGTACTGTGTGGCCCCTGCATTTTTTCACATGCATCTTAGTAGCTACAGTAACTTAACTTTCTTAGAAGCTTCTGGTGATAGATGTGATTACACCTGAAATGTTGCAAATAATACCCTGTAGACTAAGAAATGTATCAAAAAATGTATTTAACAAATTACATCAAACTTGAGGAAAGCCTCATTTTAATTTCTACATTATTAACTGATAACAAAAATCAGAGTGCCTTGCATACACCCTTCATCATTTAGAGCACATTAGATCAAAACAAATAATGTACATGGAAAATATTTTTTTTTCCTCTGAGTTTAAACAAAACACTATTTGGTACTGACATGCCATAATACCAGTCACAGAAACATCATATTAAATTTATATGCACCCCATAAGCTGGCTTGTGTTCATTCTGAATGCAATACTTCTGTCTTTTCCAGTGAAAAGAAAAGAATACATATTTTTTTCTGGTTCAGAGTTTTGTAACTGCCAGAATGGTGGGTAAGTGGTTTGGGCTTGTCCTTTGCATCACCACCAGCTGATTGTATAATAGAAAACACATGGAGCAATTTTAGTTTATTATTTCTTCACTTGCCAACATGACTTTGGTACAACTAATAAAATAAGGAATATTTCTTTGTGTTCTTTATTATAAACTAAGATTTAAAAAATACTTCTTCTGTAAAAAGAAAAACATATTATTCACTGGCTAAGCTGGCATATAGAAACTTGTCTTCCTGCTCGAGTTTTAATAGAAGGGACAAGGGATGTATTAGTTTCATAATAACTTGATTATCATATAGGCCAGGTTCTACCTCCAGTTTATGCTGTAACTGCCCCTTAAAAAGTTGTAGCATTTATTTAGGCAGATGCAGTTAAGTGGTGGTGTCTTACATCAGTAGTCATACCAAATCAAGATATTAATGAAAATCTGTTACTGAGAACTGATAAGAGCTACGAAAAAAAACTCAAAACACATGTCCGCATTGGTCTCTGTACTAGACAAACCTTGTTCTGCGTAAAAATGTGCCACGGTAAGTAGCATCCTACTGGGTCTTGTTCAATAATGCCATAAGCAAACCACACCAACCAACCAAACAAAGAAACAAAAAAGAAAGCTATAGCTCCAGATAACATTTATTGCTTAAAGTGTATTTATATTATATTTACTAAATAATGCTCCCGTGTTGTAAGTATACTCCCATATTTTTTACTCCCATGTTTTTCAACAGATCAGTTTTCTATGAAATTTCTATGGCTAAAGGCACAGAAGCTCATGATTTTTGTTTTGAATTGTCATAATTTCTAAGCAACTGTGATAAACTCACCATGATATGCAGTGTTTTTGTTTGTTTGTTTATTTTTTCCATTTTTTGCCTTCTGTTGCGTGGAGCATCAGAGTGGTCCACATTGCTCAGTCATAACCCAGTCATCCCTATTGGTTGTGGCAATTTACCATTCAAAGTACCAAACACCTTGTGTTTCTGCTGAAAAAATTAGGACTACCACCATAACTATAAAGTCCCATGATTTCAGATCTGTTCTAAATAATATACAGTGGCTAGAATTTTTGAAATTCATGTTCAGAAGCTTCACAGGCAATTGAGATAATGTTTATGTTTCTACTGCAATCCAGAATGATATATTGACTTTGATACTTTGGGTGAAGGAAACTGTTATATCACTCTCATATGAAACTTTCATTTTAGACAAATGCGTTTGGTCTTTCTCCATGGCTGGAAGCACAAAATTTTGGCTGTCCCGTGAGCCATACGGCCACAAAACCCTTGCTATTGATAGAGATAGAAAGTAGGTCTAGTCCTTTCACTGCAATAATTATGATCTGATGAAAGAATTATACAACTTTTCACATGAACTGAGACAGAATTACTTTTAAAAAGGAGCTTCAAAGATGTTGCAGAAGCCTTCAAATCCTCCATAGACCACTGGCAACCCCCAGAGAGTCAGTTGTTATTCTTGTTTCCAGCTAAGAGAAACAAAACAGATGGGAGGAGATGAAGAACAAATGCAGACAATGCAAGTGCTTTGTTTTTCAGAAAGGGAAAAAGATTTATCACACTCAATACAGTACAAATGCATAAATACTTTCCTAGTATTACTTTTCTCTGTAAGCAACCGCTGTCATTGCCACAGGGGTATTATGAGATTGTGCATAGCCGAGGAGGCAGCCCACACAGTAATGAAGGGGAGGGGAGCTGGTACTGGATACCAACTCTTTACAAAGAGCTTATCTACATTAATAAACATTTTAAAACCCCTCCCCAAGGATTTGGAAGAGAATTTTTAATATCTGTAGCTTTTCAGATAGAACCCTAGTGGATTACTATGCCCAGTTTGGGATAATAAAAGTTTCATTTCCTTAAATTCTTTCACACCTAATTTTCCTTCCTATATACTGAGCAAAATGGAAATAATAATAAAAATACTTATTTAGAAGCATTCTATCACTCTAAATGTAAGAGCTGTAAAGATCAAACATCAAATAGCAAAGCTGTTTAGCAGTGGGAAACCAGCCTAAACAAGTTAACAGAGTCTTTTTGCAGTCCCTGACAGAGTGATCAATGCTGAGGACATGGCATATAAAACTGTGCTAAAAAATGCAGCTTGCTGGGTTTCTGTGTGAGATAGCACATAAGCAGCAAATATTCAGCACAGTCTTTTGTACTAGGCCACAGGGGAACATCCCTTGGGGGCTTCTGGGTTCAGCTGTCAGTGACTCAAACTGGCATATTATAACGCTGGCAGTATCTAAGGCATAGTCCAAATATGAATCTTCGGCATTTTTCAATTCACTGCAGTTGCACTTACTATCTGTGCAAAACCACTACAGTTCAAGCCAAAGAGAATGGCATGAACTGTAGTGGCTTTGCACAGCTACTTGGCATCCTACTGAGTGTATACACTAATGTCTTCTATCTCACATTTCTACTCATGATTCTGAGTGACTCTGTTTTGAGAGGACTGGCTCAAGACACAGGAAAATCAAGCTTCTAAGGTTAGAAACTCAGCAATGGAGCTATTCCTCATCAGACTCTCCTGAACATCTGCTGAAGCATTTTGCTCCCCAAGACTATCAAGGTAAACTTCTGCTTTAGTTTTACACGAATTGTGACTTTCAGAGGCCTATGAAACTTAGGACATCAAGGGTTTTTAAGATTATGAATTTTGCTCTCATTTTGGAACAGAGGTGTAAGTTCTTTCTGAAGGGAAATGTATCCCCAAGACTACTGGAGGATGTCAGCCAAAGTTCTGTCTTGTCTGTCTCAGTAAGGAGCTGCTGCTAGACTGCTTAGAATCTCTTGTTTTTGGAGACCAGCTGGCTTACAGCTCTGCCCACTCTCTGAGGAACCTTGAAACCGCAAGTCCTGGTGACTTGGGATCTCCAGAAGCATGCAACAACTGTGTCTACTCTAGCTGAGGAAACAGTGCCAAGAATTCTTCCTGGACATTGAAACTTTATTGCCAACAAAATGGTAGAACATGAGCTCAAATGGTTTTGGCCAGTGCCAGCTGTCATTCGGCCAAACACTTCCCATGTTTGGTTTGGAAACTCACACATGCTATGCAACATTCCCAACAGGTAAACTGGATTTCGCCGTCCTGTTATGGAGAGTAAGAGATCCTCACGATATGGACATGGCTTCTTCCATGCCAATTGGCTTTAATACCGGAAAATGGTCCCAAGAACACTTAATTTACCAGAACAGGCTTATCCAGGGAAACCACTGTTCCTGCTCTACTGGAATCTTGTCCATGGTTCAGTTACAGTTCCTCAAACCTGGGATGTTTTTGCTAAAGATTTCAGCTTCAATAAATCAGTATTTTCTCATTAAACTATTTCATCAGAAAATTTCCAAACCACTTCAGCCATTTGTATTTTCTTACCACAATCCAAGAAGAGCCTCATTTAACCCAAAGAACTCCCATGTAGATGCAGCCATGCAAAGGAACCAGTGAAAGGGAGAGACAAAACACACATTTTTTTTTTTGACAGAAATCAGTCAATAGCAAACCACTTAACCTTGATACATATTTTTCCTGTTATAAATCAATCTTTTCCCAGTAACAGGCTGTGAGAAAACCACATCCAGGCATACATTAATCAAAATAGATGTAACTTTTTAGCCCTTTTGTACTAAGAAGTGTTTCTAGAATTTGCATAATTCTTGTTGCCCTATTTTGATTCCTATTAATTTGTCACCATCCTCTTGGAAACATTGTGATAAAATGTGGGCACAATAGTCAATATAACTTAACCAATATAGTTCACATAGATAATACAAGATAAAACAATTTCTCACTCAGTTGAAATGTCCTCCAGTCAGCACATTAGACATAATATCCCATGCCATTACAATGAGAACTTCTGATCAGCTGGTTGCTTAAGATTTTTTCTGATTTTCTTCCTTCATCCATTGTATTGGCTAATCTTTAAAACAAAGCCTTCTGTTCAACCGCGTAAACAAGGCTTATATTTAAATGTGCTGACTTTCAACAAGGTTTGAAGGCTTACTCTGCTATTCAGAGCATTACTAAGTTTTGTGCTATATGCTAATATCACTGGAATAAACTCATTAGAGTCTTACTTGAAGTAGGCCTGTTTGGAAGAAGCAAAAGTTTGAAAGTAAAATTTTGGCCAAAACTATAAAGAGTAACTCCTTCCTACAGACAGGAAAACCTCTAGAGCTGCTCCCATCCTCTGTTTACCATTAGCAACTCAGATATTGGATTCAGTCTCTTCTTAAGTTTAACTTCATTCTAACTAACTTAACATCATTCTAACTGTTGCTTCAAGAGAGGCATGCTCCAGTCATCCTGATTTTCCTTTTTTTCCATCCTACATCTCTCTGCAAACTGATCGCTTTTGTCCATAGCACTGCTGGTATCAACTGGGTTATAGAAACACTCTGAAGCCTGTCTTTTCAATAATAATTAACTACTTTCTTCTTTTAGCCTGGATTTCCTGGCGCAAAACATCTTGTCAACACTGAATGCGTCATTATTGAATGCAGTATTCAGCGGTTTAATATCATAGACAGTCAATAAACAAAGACTGTGTTCCCATATAGTATTTACTAAAGTTTCTACTGCTAGAACATTTCCAGCACCCCACATACCTGCCATTGAGGCTCCACAACTTCCCATCCGTATGACAAGTGTAGTTTTCATCCTCCTTGTTTTGTTTTTTATCATTAGCCCACATGAAACTAAAATATACTTAATGACATGTTAAGCTTGACTACACCACTAAGTACCTGGTTCTCTAGACAACTCAGAATTTACTACTTTGGTGTTTGCGAATACAGGGTGTTTGTGTGGGCAGCTCTTCAGCATTAACTGTCATGGAAGAGCTGTGCAATCCTAAACATTTTCTGGAATATTTCTACCTCCTTCTACCTCTTTCTACCTCCATACACGTTTACTACACATGTATTTCCTGAGGCTACTTTGCTGCTTCTCACTACTTTAAGGAGTGTTTATCCTATTGTTAAAATCAATCACTTCCACATATGAGCTCAAAAACAGGGCAAATATTAGGACTCAGGGGTTTCATCATTCTTTATATTCCAGAACCATGAAATGTATTGCATACATTAGGAAAGGATTTCTGCCTTGCGGATCTTGTAGCCTTCATATGTCATGCCAAGTTCCACCTTCAAAGGGGAAGCCAGGGTGTAGAAGCCAAATGATTTACTATAACTCCCCATGACAAATGCCTCAAATATGAGAAACATCTTCTCTTAAACTAGAGTCTTTACTAGCTGAGTCACTCAACTGCATGAGGTGGATTCAACAGCCGCTGGGTGTTTGACCTAGATCAAGTGCTTATTGAGAGTTTGGTCATACCTGAACCACTCTAGAATCCAGAATCTGGTTGCAGAATCATTCTTAATTACAGATGAGAGATTTGTCATGTAATCACAAAAGAATATTTGGAAGATGCTTAGTTCTAAAACTAAAATTCATTTTATGCTAAAATTTACAGATTAGATAAATTTCCTGTAATATCACTTGCAATTATATTTTTAGATCATCAAAAGCTATAGGATGAGGATAGTAAGAAATATTAGAAGGGTGTTTCTGCTTATATATTTTTTTTTATTTTTACTTTCTACCATTAGGGATAGAGTAATCTCTGTAAGCAGAAGTATACAGACAGAAACAGATAAAACTCCAGCATAGCTTAGATGGACATAATAGAAGCCTAAAAGAAAATTTTGAGAAGTCTTGAAGGAGTGTTGGTAGTATGAGGAAGGAGATTGTCTCTGAGTCGTTTGCCTTGCCCTCTCTTCAGGGAAGCAGGGCTTTCTCCACTTAGATGATTTTACTACACTTTTTACATTTACATTTAGGCCATAGGATGTAAATAAGCAGATCTGCACTTAAATCATAGATTCATATTGTCTTTTTCTTCTCTAACGCAATGACTCTACAAGATTTAGAGCTCTTTGACTGCTAGTTGAGATGAAAAGGTATTCTATAGAACTCCCATGTCAGTCTTATAGCTTTATAACCAACCCTCTTGTCATGACCACAGCATCACTCACAGTCAACAAGAAAGCATGATTTGTGATTAGAAGCCATCATTTAATCTTCCTTGTTTCCGCCCTTCATTATGGTACCTAAAGGCCTGCTGTACAAATAACTTCCTTTGCCAGACCATCTTTGGGCTATAATATATCACACAATTTGATGTACAACAACTTCATTCTTTCTGGCATTCCTCATCCCATTCATGTGGTTCATTTTAGGTGGGTTTGGCTGCACCAGGCTGCAATGCAAATAAGCAGGAATCAGTAGGTGAGGTGGGGAAAGGTGAAGAAGCAACTCCAGAGGTTATGCTGGGTTATGTGGAACAGTCCTGACAGGATTTTAATTAGAACACATGGTGAAGAAACATTCACTCACTAAAAATATTCCAGAACTTGGTGGATAGAAAGCTGTGTTTAGAGGAAACTTCTTTGCCTTAGGCCACTTCAAGATGTCACTGCAATAGCTGGACTTAAGGGTGCATGACTTGTTCCAGATCCAGTGCTTCACAGCCCTTCTGGCATAACAGACACTTTTTTTAACTCCACTGCTGTCAATAATCTACATGGAATCTGCTGCAGGAAAGGGCTTGGAGCATATGTGTGCAGAATAGATTAAATAAAATGGAATCAGAGCAGTTTGTTTTCAAATTTAATCTCTCCCTTTTGCTAGCTCTTGATGCCACAGCTTACTTCAGACTTAAGACTTTCTGAAAGCAAGCTCCTTCTGCAAATGAGGTTAACACTGCCTAATTCAGAAGTGCACCAAGG
The DNA here is from genome assembly GCA_013398735.1 of Nothocercus julius. Classification (NCBI taxonomy): domain Eukaryota; kingdom Metazoa; phylum Chordata; class Aves; order Tinamiformes; family Tinamidae; genus Nothocercus; species Nothocercus julius. The sequence goes on along the minus strand of VZSV01000023.1, from coordinate 3,726,375 downwards.
AAAGAGCTGAGGAGCTGAGATGGCAGATGACCGTTCCTCAGGAATAAGGAAGGAATTCAAGTTTCCTACCTCTCTGCATAAATTATTAGTATTTATTTCATACATGGAAGTCCAAGTCAAAAGTTATTCCATTATAACTGGCATAACAGAAACATGTAGTAAGAGGTAATCCTTTCTCTGAAGAGCTTACAGAGATGGGAAAAGTGATTAGCAGGGTACTATTACAGATAAATTAATTCAGTATCAAGTGACTTGACCAAGATCACACAAGAATCCTGTGGCAGTTCCAAGAATTGAGACTATTTCTCCACCCTTCTGCCCCCAGCATCATAACCACAAAATTATTTTGATTCCTTAAGACAGCAGCAACTCATATGAACTTAGTGAGAGTGATCTGTGTAAAGGGAACCATCCTATTATACAGTCAGGGTTTAGAAAATGATGACTCTGAAAATAGAAGGCCAGGCTCCTCTAACCAACCAAACTCTAACCAACTCTGTATCTCTGAAAAGTTTCCAAATAAGTTATTTTTTTCCATTTCCCCCAAATGCAAGTATGGATTGCTCTGAGATAAAGTACATCTGGTAGAACAAGTCTTTGTTTACAAACAGATGTTCTAGATAGAGGAATAACTCAGAGGAATAACAATGAGTACAAAGGACTTGTGGATTAGATATTATCATATAAGCTGATTAAAATATTCCTTGGAGGTGGGGTCTTTAAAACAATTATTTTAACAAGATATTCTAATTAATTAGGGTTACGACTTCTGCAAAGCTGAAATCAGAGAATTTTAAAACAGAGAACACTGATGATGTGTGACCCTGTTCCTGGGAGCCTAACATATCCATGTAAACAAAAAGCAGCTCTTTGGAGTTCACTGAGGCCACATTACAGTGAAACTTGTGAGAAGAGGATACCTACCTGCTACTGCTCTGTGCGTAGCAGGCAGTGGCATTCAAAAAATCCATGAAGCAGAAAATATTGCCATCAAATATTCTTCTGTTAAAAGATACATGTCAGTGATGAAATATATTATCCAGCTCTGGTCTAAGTGCTACAGCATTGCTCTTGAATTTTTGAAGAGAATCTTGCTCCTCTTCTTTTGAAAAAAAGGAAGAGAAAGAGAAAGAGAAAGAGAAAGAGAAAGAGAAGAGAAGAGAAGAGAAGAGAAGAGAAGAGAAGAGAAGAGAAGAGAAGAGAAGAGAAGAGAAGAGAAGANGAAAAGAAAAGAAAAGAAAAGAAAAGAAAAGAAAAGAAAAGAAAAGAAAAGAAAAGAAAAGAAAAGAAAAGAAAAGAAAAGAAAAGAAAAGAAAAAAGATGAACTGGAATAAACTGAAAAAGAGACACATGCCAATTACCTCACTGAATGTTATTTTAATACTAATGTGGAAATTTTGCTTTTTGCACAAACACTTTTCTTTAGGGTGAATAAAAAAAAATCTTGAAGAATTCTATATCTATTTCACTGGTGATGACAAGTATGTTAATTGCTTGCAGATAACATCTGTTCTAGTGAAATCAAGATGCAGGCTCTCACTGGACTGCTAGTGCTACACTTTACGCTTTGTTTAGGAGATCTACCGCTCTTTGCTGAAGTTTGACGGGAGCTGAAGTGCCTTTGAATTTTTTGAGAATCTTCCAGTAACTGAAACCAAATCTGCCAGGAGTCCTGGGTCATTGCAATGTCTCTCTTTGAGCACAGGACTTACCTTTGAAGCTCAGAGACTTTCACTGACCATGACGCCGAAGTGCGCTCTGGCTGAAACAAGTTCATGGTGATCTGCCAACAGCCCTGCATGGGAGAGCCTCTGATTTCTTTCTGTTTACAGCAGAGGGTGAAGGGCCTCTCCCACTAGAAAAGCGTGAGCCTGGTAAATATAACATCAGATCTAAGGAGCTCTTATCCTCTACAGACCACATTTCCAGTTTTACAGTGCACGCATGCCGATCCTGCCATCACATTACGTACCAGATGTGCCTATTCAATCTGTCAATCATGATGCTGAAGGCACAGCTCCAGACTGTTATCCATCCCTTCTTCCTGCTGTGCATTTGCATATGTATTCTTTAGTAAACTTGTAGCTTCCCTAAAATACTCGAATCTAATTAACGCTCCAACATGAGAAAGAACTCCTGGCAATCTGTTATTCCAATAGCAATTATGAGAGAGCAAGGGACAAACAACTCCCACTCATCCTTAAGAGCAGACTGTCATTAAAATCCTAAAGACACAGTGAATGGCAAGTAGTGGTCAATATGCAGTTGCACAGTTAATGGAGCTAATTCTATGCCAGTCAGGTTCCCACCAGGAATAAACTTCAGCCATATACTATCGGATGATGCAAGGAGCTGTGCTGGTTGGAAAAAAAAAAAAAATCTTCATTTAATGATTTTCCAAGCTCTTACCTTATGTAGGGATAATCCTGTGGACAAATAAAGGATGGAGAAAAACTACAAAGCAGCTGAGTTTCAGAACAGGAGCTTATAGTGGATCGTATAAAATATCTATATCGATTTTAGGAGCTAAATCTACATCTGATCTATCGGGGTCATGGTGTGAACATGAAATAGTGCCACTCTACCAAGGCAAAGCAAAACTCTGTACTGGATTCTATCAAGAAGGTTGCTGCCTTAAAAGCACTTGTCTACTTTGCCCAATGTCGGTGAGGCTAAAGTCAAAGTAAATGCATTCAATTTGGGGAGCCTAATTAAGGAAGGTTGTGAATTCGATAGAGAATGTCCACAGAATAGCAGCAAGAATAAGCAAAGAATTTTAAATATACATTTTTGTATATTTACAAAATTATAGATTTTTGCTGTTGTTGCTAGTGGGTTTTTTTTCTTTTTTTTTTTTAATCCAGAGGAAAAACTACTGAAGAGACATAATGATGGTATTCAGACACATGTGGGACAACTGTGGAGAGAAAGATGATATACAGCTCTCCATGTTCAGTAAGGACAAGAACTAAACTCACAGCAAGAGTGATTTAAGTCAGAAATCAGAGAACACTTTCTAATAGGAACAACCGTGAAGCCCTGGAACAAATCGATGTGAAAAACTGTGAAATCTTTATCACTGCCTGTTCTTAAAAAGAGGTTGAACAAGTTCTCTCTGGTAATGTAGCTGCTCCTGCACTGGGTTAAAGGAATGGTTTAAAAGACTTTTCAAAGGTATTTGCAGACTTTTTTTTTTTAACACAACCTGTCAAAATAAGAGCCTCCCAAGGGAAATAGTCTTTCTTTCTTATAATGTAGCCTTAGAAATTCTAGATGGTGTCAGTCTGCAGCGAGGCTGAGCCGTGAGGCAGGCACTCCTCCTTAGACCACAGAAGAAAGAGCCTCATCATTGGTCTTTGTGACCATCATTCAGACAAGGTCTGAATAGTGATTCTGAATACACCTTTTCCTCAAAACAGGCATGCCAAAAGGATTTCGAAACTCTAAATATATATTTTATTTGACTAGATACTTAGTAAAGTCACTTTTGGAACAGAGAAAATTTAAGTCTGTGGTAAATGACAAAATAAAAGCAGAAAGCTTTGCCAATAACTCTCTCTCCTTGCCTACTGGGCTTTTGCAGGAGGGAATCCTTTCCCCTAGTCTTCTTGGTGTTCAGGAATGCTTAGCGGCTTCCTGGGGTGCAATGAATTACACACATTCCCGTGGCGCCCCTAGATGAAGTCACTGTCCTTCCCCCAAGGCTGGGTTGGGACTGTGGGTCTGCCTGCTGCTCTCTCGAGGCCCGTTGAGGTGCTGGCTGCTGCTGTGATTCTCCCACCACCCCCATGTCCCTCGCCTTCTCCAGGAATATGCTTTTCCTCACAAACTGGGAGAAGGAAAGAGGTCCCAGCCAGGACAGTAAGACCAGCCTGCTGATGAACCCTCAGAAAAGGTTTTCTGAGGTATTTTACCTCTCACTTTGCTTTTCCGTCGTTTTCCTCTTTTGGGTTTCTTCATAAGGGAAGAGGTTGCCTGTGCAGCTCTTTATCAGAAGGGACAGATTTACACACAAAACACCAAATTTGCCATATATTTCATAGTAGGGGTGTGGAGAGGTGGGTCAACATCTGGATAAGTATTTTGGTCCACTGAGAAGCTTTGTATTAAGGATTTATTTCGGATAGTGTAACATTTCTGTATGTGCAGAATTGTTTCATTTTCATTTAGCAAACACTGACTGAAGACCTCAGATCTCAAAAGTTAGGAGAATCTGAGATACATAAATTAAATCAATAGATCAATATACTAATCAGAGACAGATTTCAGAGGAGCTGGTTATTCAGTTATGAGGTTTGCCAGTGCAGGCCACTCATTTCAAGAAAATTGGTTATTTCAGAAAAAGGGAGTGTCAATCACTTTTTGCTCTAGAGGGCAGCTCTGGAGTTTTGATACAGGAGTAATTACGTAATGGCATGAAAATTTTCAGTCTGTATATGGAAGAAGGGCATTCAGCATCTCTTGGATGCAGAACACTTATTTGCCTGAACTTCTGGCCAGTTAGAGCCTGACTTCTGGTCAGTTAGAGCATCTGCTTCCAAGAATCGTGAACAGGCTGTCATAGGTTCCTTGTTTACCAAAAATATCTTAGTCATCGGCTCTGTGTGGGTTTTTCTTCAGCTATCCTGGCAGGATGAATACAGCTAGGCATGATCAGATTTTGAAATCACTTTCTCCAGTAATGGGTTTCAGTTTCTGTAGTTTTAACCAAAAGTTTATTCTTTAGGTTATAAAAAATAAACAGATTTCTTTTGAAGCTTTTGGAACACGGTCCTCCTCCTTTTCTGGAAAAGGGGCTGCAAAAGGCATTAGTATTTTTTCTGTAGCTAACTATGCAACCATCCTAATTCTTTCCTATATTAAATGTTTACATTGTTTTAAAAACAAGAAGCACATGATTATATAATGCTATCCATAGGATAGCATTTTTCAGTTATCCAAATCCCTTTATGTGTAGATTTTTGTTGGCAGTGTCAATGAACTTCTCCCAAAAATACTGCACACAAAGAGCAACACCTAGAGATTTTGTCCATGATCTTCTGGCATGGCTGAGGACAGTGCTCCAAAGAAATATAGTCCAGGGCTTTGTAACTGTCACTACATGTAAGAAATCCTGCAAAAAATTGTATTTCCCTGAAGTTTCGGGAAATTGGGAATACTTATATGCATTGTTCCATTAGAACATTGGTATAATTAACTGAAAAGGTAAAATGGCAAGTGACTGAGTCCAAAATGTTCAACATTTAGCATTTCATGGACTAAAATGAGTAATTTGTCAAATGGAGGAATGTTTAGATTTGATATATAATAAATATACTTGAGCTTGACACCAGTTTACCATCCCCCTGATGATAGTTTTAGCCTACCAGTTGGTAGTCAACTTGGTCCAAAGTCTTCCTTAAGGAGAAAAATAAAGCAACGAATGTTAACATTCACTGCAAATTATACACTTCAGCATATTTAAATTGGGTTCCTTTAATGGTGCTCTAAGTCATTGGCTTTCAGATGGTCCGAGGATAAGCAGCTTCATGAACACTCTTATTTAGATATGCAAGTTTGATTGTGCAAGACCAGAAATGATAGAAGAAACCTTCATATGAGCTGGAAACAAACTTCAAATCTCCTACCTCCCAAACCTAAAGTACAGTATTATCTCTCTCTGCATACACACAACTAGTGACTTCCTGACATTTTGCAGTTCAATTCTAAAGCTCCCATGGCCACCAAAAGCCCTTAGACTCACTATTTCCTATTGTTTAAGGGACAAACAAGAATTTAGGAGTACGTCATGATTGTTGTTCTGTTACTACATTTCTTAAGATCTTACTGAAAATATTTAATAGAAACTGCTGTTCAGATCATTCAGCCAGGAAAAAAAAATTTCTAAAGATTCTAAACTACAAATTTGCTAAATTTGCTTGCCCCGTTACATCTGGCTGATGCAATAAATAGTAAGAGCTGGATATGCATTATTAGCCCATTCATTTTGTTTTATGATTGTTGTTGCAAAAAGGAGGTGGAAGCCTGCTCATATGCACAGATCTTGTTGCCAGGATCTGTAGCTGTCTTTGACTCTGTAGCAATGAATGTTAATATCAAAAGGCAAAGAGGAAACTCCCAGTGGCCAGACAAGAGGAGAAGCCACAGGAATTTCACAGACAAGCATCCTCCAAGAGCAACTTCTTCAGTGCAGTATGTGGTCCCTGCTCTGTCCCTCCAGTAATATCTAGAGACTAACTATTCATCAGGAACTGCTCAAATTCCCTATTCTCTGTTCGTGCTTCTGACACTGCTATTGGTGACTAGAACATGCTAGGAAAATCACTACCACACCAGCTTAGGTGACAGGTTGAAAGAGCTGCTAGAGAAATTCAGGCTTCAGAATTGCAACAGAAAGTCTTTAGATTTACCCAATTTAAGGCAATTAAGATACTGTGCAATGTTGCCTTATTTCATTAGGTTTGCAGACAAGGATAACTGAAAGTAACAAGGTGGTAAACTCCCTAAGTTCTTCATTTCTATCCTCAATTCATGCTAAATCTTCCATTTGCCTTTTGCCATGTGCTCCCCTTTTGCTTGCTTCTTATGTTTTGATTTTCCATATTTTAAATAAAGTTACCTCTGCAGCATAAGTAATGTAATGAAAATAGGTAATCAATGACCTGCCATAGATGCATATGGAATGGTTAGGCTAAATCTTGTGGGGGAAAAAAAAACAAACAAAAAAGTTGTTCATAAAAATTTCTCAGTGTATACAAAGCCATTCTTAAAAATCAACTTAAGGTCAAGAACATTTTGTGAACAGGGGAAAAAAAAAAAAAAAAAAAGCTTAGTTCTTTTAGATCCTTTATTCACAACAAGTAATTTAATCACATCTGCTTCAAAGACAGTGGTTTGGAACTGCTGTTTATACAGTGTGTAGTCCCATCACCAAAACCTCTTTCAACTTAAGTGCTATAGCTCATAAACTGTTTTTTTAAAGAACACAAATGAACATACCATGCCCTTAAAATGCTATTTTGTGTGCTTGACAGCAATAGAGATCTGTGATATGAGCTTGTAAAAGCACCCCTGAAGCTCTGTAATTTCTGAACTGGTATTCAGACAACAAAGTGCCCAAGAACTGTAAGATGTATAAATTTCCTCTCAGTGGTGTCTGTATTGCCAAAATAGGGAGATACAGTTCTGCACCAACACTGAGCGATTCACAAAACAGCAGCTGTAGAACATGTTGTAGAACAGACCTATTTAATTTACTTTGCAAAGTGTCCCTGATGATGACTTAGACACCTTGGCACAGAAAAAAAAAAAAAAAGAAAGAGACTTTTAAAAAGATGCTGCAACAACCATATTACTATAGCTGTTATAATGATGGGAACCTTACAAAAGATGGGAATCTTTCATGAATGCTGAATGGGGTTCAGTAGTAAAGTGTGAGTGTAGGTGTAGATGCTACTTCTAAAACGGCTTCATAGCATTGCCAAGTTGCATCTGTGTCATCCCTTGAGCACTGCTTTGACTACATAAAAACTTCTTGATATTCCAAGTACGTAGGAGAATAAATTCTTTGCAGGATGGAGTACACTGAAAAAGGAGGCAGCTGTATCCCAGGCACTCCACATTTTGTAAAAAGCTACAACCTAATCTCTGTCCTGTGTGTTCCCAGTAGGTGGTATATGTGTTAGGCTACCAGTACGTTCCTGGAGAAGGCAGAGATAAGATACAAGGGAAGGAGATTCCTCCTCTGTTTTCCATGCATACTGAAACATAAAAAAAAAAGTAATAATTAGGGAGTTGGCTGAGGAAGCTATACCTCCCCCAGCCCCCAGAACCTGGTAAATGGCATCCATATGATAAACTGCTGTGCTCTTCTCATACGTCTTTGACCACCTCACTTTAAATCTGCTCATTAATCCATCTCCCATTCACAGGCAGATCTGTACTGTTTGCATAACCAGTATAAGGAAGCTAAACAGCAGGAGCGAGGGAAGGATTTAGAGAAAAGATCTAATTTGAAACAGAGCGCAGGATACAGAATAGCTCTACTGTTGTTGCGACAATGAAGTTACTTATTCAGCATTAGATGAAAGTTAGTGACATTTTTCATGTAACAGTCTTATTCCAAAGTAGGAACATTCTGAACAGCTCTAAACTCTCATCTCTTATATAAATCCAATTAGTCTCAGAGAACAGGTCCTTGCTTTAACTCAATTTTTTTAATTTCTTCTCTAGATAATATTACAATGTCAGTCTGTAAGATGCAGGAATCTGTTCTGGGCTATTGTCTCCAGCCACATTAAATGCATAACATCTTTACAATTAGTTTTGTGTAGTCCAGTGGAAATAGAAACATGTACATGCTTTAAAAAGTGTATTTCTGTCTTATAACATCACTGGACACTAGAGTCACCACACTGCTAGCTGTTATCAGTCATTTTATATAGCACCTAGGGGTTTCTATCAAAAATCCTACAATTATGTTCAGCCCATAAATACCTTGTTTCAGAAGCAAAGACCTGTGGAATAACCCAAAGCTTGCTGCAAATTTTAAGTCATTCTTAAACTGAATTTTTAAAGTGATTTGTTTGCTTTATACCAGATAAAAATTAGTGTGATTTCAGAGGCTGTAAATCTTTGCTGGCATTTCTCTAGGGAGGATTTGGACATTTACTTGTTGTGACACCTCTTATCCCTACTTCTAACTTATCAAGACTGAAATTAGGTACACCTTATGTTGCAAAGATCACATATAATAATATTTGATGCATGCCACAGGAGTCATCCATTTGGTGGGAATTATCACAGTCTGAGAAATGCTGCTCTGACTTTCAGTTTCATGTTTTTTTTCTTTTATGTTTGTTCATTTATTTGCCTCCAAGAAGAGTATCCATAAGGAAAGGCGAGAGGCCAGTATATGAATATGAAAATAAATAAATCAATTGGATGTAAAATGAACACCTGAAAGTAAATAAATAACAAAGTTATTCTTTCAACAAGAGCTATAGCCATTCCCAACTCACAGGAATATAGTAGAACTGGAAGGGATGACCTAAGTCATTTTTTTCTCAGGCAGCTACGGCACATAATCTAATTCATGCAGTCACAAATTTTCATCAGAAAATGATTATTAGGTTGGCACGTTTCCACACCTTCAGAAAGAGCAATGTGAGAAAAGAAAGTGTGCACATTTCCATAAAATATGGGTCATATGGGAAATGATTTCCTAAAATTAAACTCAGGATTAAGAGTGTTGAATGAGAAGGTTAATATCCAAAAGAGATAAATGATCAGGAAAGCGCTTAAGACATCAAAGACCTGGAAAGCCCAAAGACTTGATTTCATCCATGGTTTTTGGTGTAGTTATTTATGTGTCTGCACAAAGGATTAGCACAGCCTCATGAAGTAGTGCTACAAGGAGACACCAGTAAAAAGATGGTATATGGCAAAAGAAAGCTAATTTTTAAGTACTAACCAACCAAATGTTCCCCAACTGTTGGAAAATATTAATATTAGTGATGCCAAATGTAATCTCTGACCACTTAGGCAAGCATGGATATTTCATGTGGAACCAAAAAGGGTAAAAGAAGTACAGAAAGTACAAAAACTCAGCTTTTGATTCACGCATTCATTGCAGCAACTGCTAAGTAAAGAATCTGCAGAGTAATATGGTAGATTATAAAAGACCTTTGATTCAGTTCCGTATTCATAGTTATAGAATGTTAGCGGTTGGAAATAGCTTTTATAAATGGCAGTGTCTTCTGTTGCCCCGTCCTTCAACCCCCAGACACCTTTGGTTAAGGGTTACTTACTCCCATTATGCAACATTCAAGTTACTTTACCACTGCAATTCCTAGTCCTTATTAAGAGCTAGCAATGGATCACAGTTTGCTCTATTTTACATGCTTACGTAGACCGTTGTTACCCAATTCTATTTGTATTTTCATGATATGAGGGTTTCAGTATGTTCAAATCCCACCCTAGTCACCTGCAAGGCGGATCTCTCTCACCTTAGTTAAATGGCTTGTTTACCACCGAGACAAGTGGTGACCTACCAAGAGGTCAAGAGGTTCTCTGCCACCTGGCCAGGAGATGGCTACCTCTACCCTTGCCCAGGGCACATTGCTATTTCTAAAACTGAAGGTGTTGTAGTCACTTTGGAAGTAAATGTTAAAAAATGAATAACTTGGTTAATAGCTGAGTTTTTAAATGATAGTAAGCTCTTGTATCGATGTTTTAAAATTAATAGATTCCTTCAGGATGAAAGACATATCTATGTCCAAACCTGTCTTGAAAGCAAAATCATAGTACCTCACCAGACCTAGTATCAAATTTCAACTAAAATGTCTATGAGGGCATCATGACACCATTTTATACATACATTACAGAGAAAGTTTCCTGGGGCAGTTCTAATTTCTAGTAGCTATAAACTGTTCTGTTCTGTTATTTATTTTTTCAAGCTGATTATTAATTGCTATAAATTATATCTTAATAAAATAAACTGGTTATTACCTATACCTTAATATTTTTCCAGTGATTTCCAGGGATTTCATGAAACCCAAGTGATTATTTTCTGAAAGAATTGCAGTCCACAGTGGCAAGCCACTGCTGATCTACTCCTGTAATGCCTAGCCACCCATTGTATGATGAAGGGCATCATAAATGAGCAAGATTTTCCCCCACTAAATTGAAATACAGAGTCAAAAGTAGAGGTGAGAGACTGTATTTATATGAACATAAAAGGGCATGTCAGCTGCAGAATATTGATAATGTTGGATCTAGGGATATTATAGGATCTGTGCTCTTTCTAATGTATTTCCAATGTCAAAATTCTGCAGTAACCCTAAAAGAAGCAAGCAAAGACAAAATTATGGAAAATGAAATGAAGAAATCCAAGTGAAATAGGAAAACTATTGTGTGAGAGGAAAAGTGAAATCTCTGTATGGAAAATGAGCATAAGTCTTAAGAGCACTAATAAAAGAGTCCATTAAAGACTCCTAATTAGGAACAGCCTACTTAAAAGAGTCAAAAACCCCATCATTATAGCTTCTGAAAACTAGATATTCACACAAACTGGCTATAATGCCTTGTTTTGAAGCCAGTGAAACCACAGACTCATGAAGAAGATGCAACACATGTGCTTGAGAACACAACCCATATTGCGGTTGTCATTCAATGCTAACAATAAGATTTTCACTGTGAAAGAGAGAGCCAACTTGTTACTTGCCTTTCACTGGGATATGCATAACTAGTACTCTCTCTTTACTGTTGAAAATGGTAGGAACACAAACCTGACACAATACTGGAAAATAACAAATATACTTTACATCACCTAAGCAGGCCACCAGTTGTACAAGAAAGCTCTTCATCCAATGGGCAAAATCCTGCTCATACCTGGAAGGGAAACAGTCATCCTCAGTCATCTACTCTGGATGTCATTGCTAGAAATGACATAAATAAGGGAGGCTGTAGAGGCAGTGAATCCTGTGTGCCCTTTGAAGGGTCTCTGAAGGATCTTCCTCATCTTTTATTATAAAGCTTTATTATAAAGCCAGTCTTGGAACAAGAAAACATCATTCTTACTTCATAACTGTCAAGTCATTTCTCAACAAATTGTAGTAACATTGCAGGCTTTTACAAATAGGTGAATACATAAGCAAAGCTGAACACATTCATGGACGCCTAACTGCTCAGGAGCAGTGCTGGAAACCACAATGTTCTGTATACTGTATATTACATGAAGCTGTTCTACGTTTAAATATTCTCATTTTCTGTAAAAGAATCTACATTCTGTGCATGAATACCATTCAATACTCATTTTTTTTATGAATGCACTTTTGCAATATTTCAAAGTTCCAGCACTAGGGCACATGAACATGTAGAGAAGCACTGAGCTATTTCTGAAGGACAAACGTACATGGAAGCATAATATCAGAGTCTGAAGATACTTCACAGATTTCCAAGACCACCCAGAGGTAGAATTAATGAGAAGTTTTCAGTATACCTGTTTGTGTGTATCTATAGCAATGATTTTTCGGTGACTGAACAGAAAATAAATCTCATAAGCATGCTATAAAGTCCACTTCATGTAAAAAGATGAATTTTATGTGTGGTTTTGAGACATACTATTTAAAAAGGTATTGTCTTAACTATAAACAGTTTACACTGCAGTGCTAATTCTGAAGAACAACTCTTATAGTACAAGCTTCATCTCATTCATTTAGACAATAAAAGATATCTCTAGGTTAGAAATAGGTAAATGATATTTAACCAGCAGCTACTGCCTGTTCCTGGCATGTTCTACCTGGCAGAAAGAAAGTTTGGTAAAATATTACCAATAATTCTTTTGGGATAGTTGTTGTGCAGTACTATTTTCCTTTAGCATTCCCCTTCTTAATTTTAATAGTTTTTGCTGTACTGAGCTAGACATAGTACAGGAAAAAATAGATTTTTTTTCCTGTATTTTTCCTGTATTTTCCTCCTGTTTTCACATCTGCTAACTATTGTATAACAAGTGCTTGCTTCAATACAGCACCAAATATCTTTCTCTAGTAGTGGAGGCAGCACAAGGTATGGGTTGACAAGCTCGTCTCTGTGTCTCCTGATATTATTCATTGTGGAATTTTGAGCCAACACTAGTCTCCACGGTCTTTTCAGTTTACATTCCTTGTTCTGCAAGATGCCAAGAAAGAGCAAGAAGGCATTTATTAAATTAGACAGGGAGACATTACAAAACAGGAAGGGAGCTGGATGGATGAGTATTTATCTTCAGAAGGTCCCAGAAAAAAAGATTTGCTCAAATGACTTGTGTTTATTCAGTTTGATATTCTATAGACTTCTACCACACTTCTGTTGGCTAAACTTCTTGTTTTAAATTGTGTGTGCACTTGTGGCCTATATGGAGGTACAAAGAAATATATTACTTTAAGTGGGACTACAGGAGTGTCATGGAGTGAACTTGTGTATTTGCTATCTGTGGAAAACCGTTCACAATAAAATGAAGTCTATGGAGAGGATGAAAGAATTTTTGTCATTGAAGATATTCCTTTTTCAAGCAGCTGAAAGATGCAAAGTGTATGACTGATTTTGAGCTCAGCTGAAATGAAGTATCCATTGCATTCTAAACTCAGAAAGAAAGATTTCTATGGGCTCTATTCAGCAAAAAGTCCAATTTTTGTGGGTTTGGCAACAATTTCCTTGTGGGCTTCAGTGCTTTAACTTTCACTGAAACGAAGTCTCAATCAAGAGCCAGGAGTTTCTCCACACCTCTCCTCTGAGAATCAGCCTGGAGGTTCTGGCAGCAGCTCATCACTAGTATTGAAAAGATGTCATGATCCTGAAGCACGTAGTTTTGCTTTATATTTACTCATTTCTACCGTGTACCTTAACTCCATTTCAACATGCTATAGCATCTGGAAGTGCATATGTGTACAGTATATATACTAACTATATATCTTATATACCATTAAAAAGCCTACCATTAGAAGCAAGAAATAACAAAAAACAACAAAATAACTTTGTTTCTGAAGAAGGTAAAGTCAAAAGCAAATATCAGTAATTTAAAGAAAAAAAAAAAAAAAGATTCCAGAGATGCTGCAATTATCTCCAACATAGCTTTCTAAATTAACAAAATGCAGAGTTAGGGTTAAACTAGAGAAGCCCCCAAATGTTAACATATGGAAATCCACTGGATGCACCAAAACAATCATAAGTTTATTTATCTTAACGGCTTCTACTACATGTCCATTGGTTATACTCCTCTTGAAATCAAGTATCTAAATGCACAGTAATAGAAAATACAGTCATGATACATCTGTTCAGTACTTCTGATACTAGATTAAAAAAAAAAAAATTAAGGACTTTCACTTTTCCCAATATTCCTTACTGGCAAGAAAATGGAAGTATCTTGGTTGTCCCTTTGTAACACAATATTATAATAAGTATATGCTGCTATTTCATCTCAGTTTGTGAGATTCAGGGTAATGAGAATTGCAGAAACGCCTAGGAGCTAAATTATTCTGCATATGATATGCAGGTTTCAAAAACCAGCTGTAACAATTGTCTGGAGCCATATACTGAGTAGCAAGTGTGTAAGTACAACTGACATCCCCTGTTTTTGCATTTGCGGCTTTGCAACACAGATAGCATTTGAAATTTTAGATGATATACATTTACACATATATGGCACATTTTTGATGCAGAAGACATATTAGGTGAACTTATATATTTTTAATATTAGATCAAGGTAGGTGCATAGACAGTGCCCCAGCTGAACAACCTAATGCTTATTTGGTGGTTCATACTCACAAGGTGTGGGGGTAAACAGATGCAAAGGGAATTTCAAAATCTCTTAACTTTCTTTGAAATAAATGTAAGTTATGTGACTATGCACATTATGCTCACAGAGCATTTGTGTACACCTTTAAATGTCCAGATGATTTTAAAGTGTGGCTGTAAAGCCAGATTCTGATATAAGGGGAAGATTGAGTGAAACAGTAAGAGAGCTAATCTCAGCCAGTCAGCCTCAGTTCTCCTCCTTTTCTTCACTAGCAATGGGCAGGCATGCTGAACTTTATCTACCTCTTTGGGTATTTTGAAATGGACTACAACTAGTAGTATAACTTAGAAGTTATGCATTTTTCCATGTTCTCTCAACTGTGACTCCATAAGGAGACAGGCTCAGATCAATCCTGTGTACAAGTCTAAAGGAGAAAGAATCAAGGAGCTCTTCTGAAAACACATGTTTAATGCCATAACACCAAGTTCATCCATTACAATGTTTTCTATTAAAGAATCAACTCAGGTGTCTGAAATAGTTTTCACTGCTTAGATCTAGAAAGTAACAGTGTATTCTGAGGTACAGGAGCACAAACAAATCACCACACTTAGACCACCTTTCTTGCAATGGTTGCCCGTAAACATTCATTGTGTATCATCCCACATTTATCCTAGGCTACAAACACACACAAAAATAGTTACTGGGAAAAGTAGTGTCTGCACTGCAAACTCTCATCACACCTTACCTTATGCCAGTGCATTGTGAAGTTATTTGGATGGAAAAAGGTAACTGTGTTAAGCAAGTCTATATCATCTACTATTTGCTCAGAAGGTGGTGATGTAAATTTACCCAGCTCTGTCCCTTAAGACATTTTAGGAACAATATGCAGCATACGTAAAAACTTTGCCAAAGTCTCTTCCCTCTTCAGATAGAAGACAGTAGAGATGCATTATTTTCCCTTAAGGTTGATGGAGGGGTGGGAGATTTACCCTAGTGAGCTATACATAGACAGAAGGGATCACAGGTGCATATTGTAATCATAGAATCATAGAAAGCTTAAGGTTGGAAGGGACCTCTAGAGATCATCTAGTCCAACCCCCCTGCACACGCAGGGTCACCTACAGCAGGTGG
>VZSV01000023.1:3681614-3706717 GCA_013398735.1 Nothocercus julius | reverse complement strand
TCAGGGCCCATGGATTTGTGTGTGTTGAGTTTCCTTAGGTGCTCTCTGACCCAGTCCTCCTCAACCCGGGGCAGGTCTTCCTCTCTCCACGCTTCCTCTCTTGTTCCTGGGGCCTGGGACTCTAAAGGGCTGCCCTTGGTAAACACTGAAGCAAAGCAGGCGTTGAGCAACTCTGCTTTTTCTGTGTTTTTTGTAACCAGGGCACCCACCCCATTCACCAGCGGACCCACATTTTCCCTGATCTTCCTTTTGCTTTTAATGTATTTGAAGAAGTTTTTCTTGTTATTTTTAACATCCCTGGCCAGACTGAATTCCAACCGTGCCTTAGCTTTCCGTGTCGCTTCCCTGCATTCCCTGACAATGTTCCTGTATTTCTCCCAAGGGGCCTGTCCTTTTTTCCACTTTCTGTATACCGCCTTCTTCTGGTTGAGCATTGCCACAAGCTCCTTGCTCATCCACGCAGGTCTCCTGCCCCCTCTGCCTGACTTCTTGCACACAGGGCTGCACTGTCGCTGGGCGTGGAGGAGGTGCTGCTTGAACACCAACCAGCTCTCGTGGGCCCCCCGGCCTTCTAGAGCCCTGGCCCATGGGATTCTTCCGAGGAGGCCTCTGAGGAGGCCAAAGTTGGCCCTCCTGAAGTCCATGGTAGCAAGGCTACTTACAGCCCTGCTCCCTCCTCGCTGGATGATAATAACCATGTCTGATAATAACCATGTCTGATGATAATAAAAATGATAATAACCATGTCTGCTGTGTTTTATGCTGGACTCTGTACCATCCCTGGCGCAATAGGCATGTACAGTGTATTGTATCTCTCTAGATATTCTAGTCAAATCAAATTTAGGCTCCTTCTGTGATGAGAAAATTGTAGAGGAGTTAACCATCATTCTCCTCAGAGCTAGGAGCTTCTACACCTTCAGAGGTGCCTAGCTGTTAGGATACAGGAAACTTTCAAGCTGAGAAGGGACATGCAATTGAGCTTCAAGAGGATGTATGTTGAGACTTTCATAAGATTATAGGATGTCCAGATTGTTTTCCAGAAAAGAAGCACCTAAAATTATACAGGCCTCATTTCAGGTGCTATGTAGGTATGCCGTCTTTTCCAACAAGTCTGGAAAGTCGGCAAAATTAAATTATGCATATTTCCAATTAGTTAGCTATGCTAATGCTTACCTCATGTCTTAGAAATCGTAAAGCCTAAAGGAATTACCATGATTGTAAAATCTTATTTCTAAGATGACAAAGTTAAAGAAAATCACTGAGTGATTTTGCATGAGGCTTATAACCCTTCTTTGAACTGCAGTATGTCTTACAGAAAAGTATCCAGTCCTGATTTAAAGACTTTGAGTATTACAGACCATGCCAGGAGTCAGAGAGAGAGTCGCAAAAAATAAACCTTGCCAAGGTTTGCTGTCAGTAGAAAGCCAGAATTCTTGAGAGGGTAATTTATAACAGAAACCTACCTGTAACTTTATACCAGATTTACACCCTGCAGTATCCCCTGTAGAGAGGTCCGTCTGTAATGTTGAATATGTCCCCTTAAGTTCTGTTAAGTACATCTCCTCTGCCTGCTCAGTGCTTCTCATCACCTAATATCCTAGCATCCATTTGCAGGAAGACTGATCAATTCAAGAATTCAAGAAGAAATGAATAATTATTGATCAGGTTAATTTAAAAAGTCAATCTGAGAATCAGTTTTCCATTCTTTAAATTAGAAAGGATAACAGTGATACTCCTTATTACCTATGCAAATCATGGAGGTTAAGGGGAGTACAAGCAATCAGGGCCAGTCATGCGCTGCCAGTAGATTAGAGACATTAGAGTAAGCTCTGTTTTATGAAATAGAAGGAATTGAGAACTTCAAGGACTAAAGACATAATCTATTACTCTTCAGTTATAAAACAGCCTGCCCATTGAATTTTTAAGAATCTGTAAATGGTTTGTTGACAAGTGAAAGCTGATGAGATTTATCTAAACTTAGCACTGCATTGGTGTCTAACCAATTTAAATTACCAAACAGCTTCATAAGACTTCTGTCATATGTCAAGCCCAGAGGAACTCTGGTAGAGGTGATGCCTGAGGAATTCCTTCAGTCACTGTCATCTTCCTTCATAAGAGAACTTTGCAGTTGGCAGCTATTTCAGGAGGAGGCAGCTTTCTTGTCCTTCTCTAAGAAACCGGTCCCAAGTGTTTCTTTCCAAACTGACTGCAGCTCACCTTCTCATCACCCTTCTGTACTGCTCCTGGCTCTCCAATCAGTGTTTTCAGCCAGTTTGGCTGCCTTAAGAGCACATGAGCTGGAGGGAATCATCAACAACCATGCTTGACTGTGCTCCAATCAGAAGCCAAACCATCTGATTGCTGTGTTCTATAAAATAGCATAAAAGAGTAGATGCATATCCAAGGAGTTGGAAAGAAAATACTTCCTAATACTCAGAAATAAGACATTGGTTCATTCTTCTAGAATTTCTTTTTTAATATTCATGTATGAAATGGCTATATATTCATTATCTTTAATTGAAATTCTACAACAAAAAGAAATGCTGAAGAATATCTAACTGCTTTAATTACAGGGTTTTTATGTAAAATCGCTTATGTACTTTATGTACTTCAGGGTTTCTGTACATGTTAATCAGAAAATCACATTATAAACTCAAGCACTTCACAGAAATGAGTTAAAATTAACATGAACATTTTGTGTGAGAACACCTAAAAATAATAATTTCATGATTATCAGGAGGAGAGAATTAGAATCTTTAGTCAAGTCAGTTCAATCTAGCCCAGGACTGTAATTTATTAAGATACTTGATATATACCTAATGAATCATGGTACTTTGAGGTAGAGGTAAGGTTGTTCGGTAGCTTTGCATGTGCAAATACGTATGTTTCTATATTTGGGTTTTTTAATCTTACATTCATCATGTTTTCTGGTCTTACAATGCTTGTTTTAGGAATACCACAACAGCCTCGTAAAAGCATTTTGTGCCAAATCACTGCTGTGTATGTACTTTCAAACTCACTGTAGATTTTATCTACAAATATACATGTGCATTCAGTCACTCCATGGAGTGACTAAACAGTAATTTGGAAATTTTGTTTCCATCACCAAAGTGGAGCTATGAACTCTTCTCCTAAAAAGCTGTCCTTGAAGATAGGACTCTGGAGAAACTTGTCCCTGGATGGGGCATCTGCACCCGCATGGAGCTGGCATCTGTCACTGTGGTTATCTTGGAAGATGAAAGGCATGTGCAGACAGCTATTGATTGGCAAGCACAGGACTCAGGATGGCATAGCCTGGGGAAGAGGAGGTTGCTTTGCGGCGCTCCCCAAGAGTTAGGGTACCCTGGGTGCACTACATCTGGAATCACCATGCTGCGGGGTTGCTATAGCTTGGTGGCATAGCCTGTAACCAGTCTACGATTTCTGAACAAAACAAGTCCGGACAAAGGGGAAATGACCCCACACATTTGCACCATGACCATCTCCCTGCAGTGGAATTCCCCATTGGATGACCTGCTGATGAGCTCACTGTTACAGACTGTTGTGGGCTGAACACTACGTCTTTGCTGATGTGTGCAATTCATGCAGTTATTGCCTGGTGTAACCATGGGCTGGCACTATTTTATTGAATATAAAGGAGAGGAAGCCACATACCTTTTCATGGACTTGGGCCATCGTCAGTTGGCCTGCAGACCTGAGAATCCTGCCATCAGTGGGGACCCACCCGATTCCAACACCATGATGAGAATAATCTGGAGAAAGCTATACCAGAGACGTGACTCTCAAGGAAAAGGCAAGACCATTAATCCTACCATGCATCCATGGTTTCAATCAGGGAAAACTAAATCAGAGAGGTGCCCCATAAGAAAGGGGGGAATGGTCATTGTACCATGCATCCATGATTTAACTGTGGGTCTCTGATCTATATATATTTTTTTTCAGTCCTGTTACTATACTTTTAATTTTTTTTTTAACCTCTTATTTCTAATAAATTTTCATACTTGACAAATGATGATCTCTTGAGTTCAGTGTGACTGACTCTGGAATCTGAAAGAATCCCAGATGCTTCTCTACTGCTGCGTCACAGAAAGACATTTCAGTAGATGGAAGATATATGGCTCCAAATTTTCTTGTATTTTTTTCTTGCATTTTCTTTTTAACATTTGATTGATTTTAGTTTAATTTGTAAAGTCATGCTGTTAAACATTTATACATGTTGTATCACCCTTTAATTATAAATTGGTATTTGGAAACATCACCTATTTTCCATTTTAAAGTGTAACCAAGGCCCATTTCCTTTATTTGCCTCTGTTTTTAGAGTATACCATTTTCTACAATGTTCACCCTGCCAAAAATAAAAATGACTTTCTCAGCTGGCTAATTTTAGTACCTTTGCAATAAATTTCTCTTTCAGAGCATCATAACTCAAACGACTGCGATGAGTTCAAAACAGCTTATGAATGATGTACAACTAGACAAAAATATTTATCAACATAATTTCACATCTTTGCCACCTCTTCTGGACATAGACAAGAGATTCATTTTCCAGCAGTGTCTGAAGTAATGGTCTCCATTTTGTCCATAACATCATTTGTGTCAAAACAATTTCAAATGCTTTTCAAGAATTCTACTTAAGAGTGGCTGAGCATGGTGACATTTTGCAGTTGCATGCTGGGACAAGTAGTCTCCCACAGAGCATATTTCTCATATTAAAGGGATTACAATCTCCCCATTTTATGTGTATCTAATTTAGACCTTCATCTCCATGCAAGTTGCCAATGCAATTGCTCAGTTGGGCAACATTTGGAAGTTTCTCTCTTAGGTTTTCCAGCCTGTTTTAATGTACAATATCTGTCCTATTCAGATCTTGGCTATGTTGAACTTTCTTTTCTGGAACTGCAAAATATCATTAGTTTGGCTGCCTATCACCACTGTCTAATGTAATACTCCTACCCCGTCTTTAAAAAGCCTGCCAAAGTCAGATTACTGCAAACATGAAGATCAGATATGTCTAATATAACTTTAGGAAAACCATGTGCTGTTTCCTCATCACTATTATTGTTCTGGAAAGAATAGCAGCAGACAGGATTTGACATCTACTGTCTGCTCTGGTAGTTGTGGCGGCTACTTAGAAGAAAAATGTAGTAGGCATATGACAGCCCATCAGGGTGCCTTTTGAAGCATACTTTTAAAGCTATAAGTCATCTCCATTAGTGTAACCAGAGCTTGGATGTGGTTCCAATTAAGCATGTTTGCTACATTCATTTTAATGTAAATTCTAGTCAGGTTGCCGGTCTCATTTACAACCCTGTATCACTTTCTTCATAGAAAAACAAACAAACAAAAACCCCACATCTTCCAGAATGCATTCTTTTTGTGTTAAAACTAGCTACGCCTGACACAATCAGAGATTTCTCCCCACAGGGTTCAGTAAAATGCCTCCATCTGAACAAGAGCATGAAGGTCATATCAATGACTCTGAAGAGGAGCCTGTGTTTTTTAGCTGTACATTTATGGGTTCTTCAGTGAGGCACAGTCACTGTCAGACTGAATAATGCTTTGACTGCTAAATGCAAAACCAAATCAAGATATGTTCTATATGTCACGATGTGTGTGCTCAAAAAGAATCCTCCTGATTTCAAGAATATTTCTCTGGCAAATTATGTTAAGAGATATGAATAAACCTCAGCCAGTTAGAGTCTTCATTCTGAGAGATGAACAAATACTCCAGACTTCATGGAGTTCTGAAAAATACAGCAGAGCAATATTGCCATAGCTCATTATAATATTCATAGAGCAGAGGAAAAAAATGTGGAAATCCATACTACTACAGATAAAACTATTTTATGTTATTAACATTAAAATGAATCTTCCTGTCTCTAACTCAGTCACAGCTGTACAAAGTCTCTGCAGCTAGTTCATTAACAATCAAGAAGATAGAAGGCCTCCTGGATTTTATTTCCAGGTGTTCCCTCAGGTGTGCAGTCTTCTCATTAAATGATGAACTTAAATGAGACTAATGAGGTACTGAGACAACAGGAGGTACCTTGAAGCATTTCAGTTTAGAAATTATTGCTGTATAGTCAGTGGGACTGACCAAGGGCAAAGCAAGTAGACTTTGGCAAATATGTTTGGCAGCCGTGTGCTAATACTGAAAAGGAGAATTGTAACTCTGTAATGTTTGAATTATCTTCTCTTTTGCACTTGGTACGTGCTGTGAATGCCACCAAGCTGTTTTGGAAAAACCTAAACTTTATATTCTGACTCCTTTCTGTCACAGGGAATCATACCAGAGGTACCACCAGCTGTGAGGAGTGTATAGAGATGACAGATCAATCCGGAGGGTTTCTTTTCCAAACAGGGTTTGGCCCACAGTCCTCAAAGGGAAAGAGGCACCAATAAGTCACCTTATGAGACCTTCTGCAACACAAACTGGATTTGGTCCCAAAGTACTGGGCACACTAATGGCATGATGTCCATATTTCCATGTTTAGTGCTGATTTTTTTGTATAGAGCTTTAAACTTATGGTAGCCACAGTGCCTAGAATGTGACAGAAAATGGATGTACAGTTATTTAAAAATATGCTCTCTGGCTAACAGAAGGGCTCTCTTTGGGTCGCGAGCTTGTTCTCCCAAGACACATCAGGGAACATTGTGCTGGTGATACCACACAACAAAATCACTTAATCAGGGGTAGTTTACATTGCCCTTACCTTCCCTGCCTTCTCTCCAAAAGCTTCCAGCCTCCTGAGAGAGGTGAGGTCAGCCAGATCTGTCACAGGCCCTGGCACTTTCTTGTAGGTACTTGGGGATCGGTCACTAAGGCTTTTCTCAAAAGGGCTCTTGCTGGGGAAAGGGCATCTGGCTGTGCAACATTAGGAGAACAGCACCAGTCTGGCTACAAAGAGGCAGCTAAACCGTGTGTACCCAGGAAGGGAGCAAGAGCCCTCTTTTGAGCTAGCCTGCATGTGTTACGCATTGCTGGCCTTTGGCGTAGTCCTTGCTTCCAGCTACATCGGTGGGGACTTATTAACCACCGATGCTTATGTCCCTTGGGCTGTGTTTGTGTAATCCGTGGAAATGGGACTCTGCAGAATTCGCCATGCCCCAGGACTGGCCCTGTAATCTCTAGATAAATACTGCCTCTGCTAACATGCTGTCATCAATTACAACAATATGCTCAAAAATATCTAATGGTCCCAGTGTTAATCCCAGTCAGAATTCAGTTTTTGAAAACTCTGTGGCCAACTAACAAATAGAAATAATAAATTATTCCTTTAAAACTAAAATAAAAAACAATACCAAAACTATTTCTGTGATTACACAAACATTTCAGGGGCTATATGAATCTTCTTAACGTGACATTCACAGTACAAGACCTATACGGATTTTTCCACATTAACGTCTTAAGATAGGATATCCCATCAGTCCGCTCCTCAGACAATTAGCATATTAGCTAAATTTGCTGACAGGCATTCTGTGTGAGATTTATACCTCTTTTCCGTCCAAGTGAAATATTTGTCTTTTTCCAGTGTTTTCCAAGAACATACAGCATGTTTGAGAGCTTTACTGTCCTATTTTGATAGCTAAGTCCAAAACTAAGCTTAAAATGAATTGCCCAACCCAGCCCCATGAAATGTCAAGCTGCAGCTGGCAAAGGAAGATAACAGATCATAAAGGTGGCATTCTCCGGGAGCTAACTGGTGCCATTATGCTTTGGGCTCTGTTCATGGCTGCGTTGCATACCCTTACTTGGAGGGGTTTATGTCTTGGCTGCAAAAATGTTTTCTGGGTGAAACTTGGCAGACAAGGCTTTATTTGAGAGCAAATACATTTTTGAAGCAAATTTCCACACACATACACACAAAATCCGTCTAATGTGAGGCTTTCAGCAATGCATGGATGCTAGCTTTACCCAGCCAGCCACCTTTCCTAGTGGGGAATCAGCAAGGTTTCTACTTTCACCTTTCAAGGTTTCTACTTTCTCACTTTTTGAGAAGTGAGAGAGCTGGAAGAGCTGCCCCAGGTCCCAGGGAGGGAGCTCAGAGTCACTGGTCCAGCCCCCAAGCTGGAAACAGCTGTTGGCTTCTCATGTGGGGGGCACTTACAGACCTACTGTTAGGGCTCTTCTCTACTTGTTCACAGAAGGAGAAGAAACAATTGCAATAGCAACAACTTCCTTTACTGCGCTGCTTTTCCTCCAAGGCCATCAAAGCACATTGGCGTTCATCAAGCCTCATCCTACTTGCAGTGCAGTGCTCTGTAAGCCATTGTCTGCTTCATAGCCAGATAACCATGATAAATGAATGTCTTCAGGCTCCTTCAGAATCAAAGAAACCATGTGGATATCTTGGTTTTACCTGCTCTTATGATAATAGATTTCAGGGTCTGTAGAATGGCTTCATTTCTGTTAAAACAGGCTATGACTCTTACTGCTTTTAAAAGATGCCGAGATTGGGCCTTTGCATCTGTCCCAAAGAGTAAAAAGCCTCCAGTCTCTCCTGAATATCTGAGATATTCAAGGAAATTCTTCTCTTTGTCTTGTCACAGTCATATACTGCTCGGCTGTACTGCAGTAGCTGTGCTATATGGGATGAACATATGACCTGCCTGGCCAGTCTGGGCCACATGGAGACAGGGGAGGACTCATGTGGGCACCCCACTCTTTTTAATAACTGGTTTATTCACCAAAAATGGTAATTTTATTTGAAGCATAGTTGTTTTTTAATTAGAGCTAAATTCAAAGACAAAAAGTTTCTGATTAATAAGAAAAAAATGCAGAAATTTCAAAACGGTTCAATTTAGCATTTCCAAAATGAAGTGCTTTGCTTTTCTGGACTAGATTCAAAAGGCACATTAAAAAATATTCCAGAAAAACAAAACAAAGCACGCCAGCCAGGGAAGAAAATTACAGCGTGTAGCCTACAGTTTGGGCAATCTACTTGATTGTGAGCTGCACTTTGAACATCCTGTCTTCCTGGAGGGGGCACTCACTCGCCTTTGAATACGAGTGACATTCTGACCTGTCTTTCTGACTCTCTGAATATTTGTTTGTTCATACAAAATATTTAGCTTCAGCTCATCCCAGAATTCCTGATATCCTAGTGGTTAGGAAGCAGAGAGTCTCACTTCAGCATCCCTGCTCTGACTCAAGCTCAAAGAAGAAACATTTCTACACTGGTCATCTCATCCATGAAGTGAGAAAAAAATCAACAACTGACAAAAAATCTGAACTGAAACCATAATACCTTCTATAATTTCCATTTTGGCTACTGGGCTGAAAAATAAGTCACAGATTGAATGAAGTAGCAAATTTTAGCAAATCCAGAAAAAAAAAAAGTTTATCAACGTCATCTGGTGACATATGATTGTGTTAAGAAATGATTGAAGCAAGATCAAGTGATGACTTTCATAGATTTAATGAAAGCAATATTATTCCAGAATAACCAATGCTAACCTTCCCCCCCAAAAAAAATCTATGTATAGTCATCAGAAAGCTAAAAATCTTGCAAAATAATGTCTAGCCTAAAATTTTAGTTGGCAACTTAAACTTGAATTAATCACAAATAATGTATTTTATTCTCATTTATTTCAGTTATGCTCTGGACAGGAAAGACAGAAAGGATTGTCCTCTAAAATTTGTATTCAAAATATGTATCACTTCTTTTAAATGTATACTTTAGCACACATTTCAATCAACAGATTCAAGCCTTGAAGTTTCAAGCTGGCATCTAATTTTATAGCATTGTCTTAAAATTAGGAATGTATAGGATCAGCATATAGATGTGAACAAGGAGCATCACAGTGAATATTTGATTTCACATTGGGTAAGTAAATCAAGACTTTGGCACTATAAATTTTGCCATTTATCACCTAGCTGTCACGTCATAATTCTTAATAAGTTAAATTTCTGACAACATTTAACTAGATTTCTACATCTGGTATTTCTCTATCAGCTATCCAAGCTAGCTGGTAGCAGGAATTAACAAATCCTGCGGCCTTCAGAACAAGAGAACTGAGATTATTTCTCTCTAATTCATTGTTCTTTCATCTGGCTCCCAAGCACAGAATCCTCTTTTTGGAGTTTGCCCAGATTTAGCTGTTTCAGATCAACTCTTGAACTCTTTCTGCTTCTATTGAATCGTCCTTCCTCTACACTTATTGAAAGTGATACTATATTTAACTATAAACATGGGCTTTAAATATTGATGCATTTTTCTATTGTACCAAGAAATTTGTATTTACACTAGATAATCTCTGTGAAAGAGGAACCCTCCAGTGCTTAGGTAAAGTTGTAAATTTTCCATGCAGAAGACATGAAGATGTTAAAAAGATGAGCTAGCTCAGTCATTTGGTATCATGGTAGGAATTAGTTTCAGCCATACATAAAATAAAAGCAAGCACATAAGTTTAAAGAATTGAATAAAGCGAAACCTGAAATCTTTATCTAAAGAATTTCATGGATATTCCTCTGAAAGATAACTGTTATGGAAGGAAATGGTGGAGCTAGAAGTTAGAAATTGAATTCATCATACTAAAGAGAAAAAAAAAAAAAGTTGATGTATAATATAATCTATATAATCTAATCTAATATAATCTCTGTTAATTTTTTGTTTTTCTTGGTTCTTTTATGTACATTCTCTCTCCAAGGCACTTGGCTTTCATTCCTCAGTAAGCCAATTACTTCAGTACTTCATTAGATTTACATTTTCTGTTCTCAGTCAACTTTTTTATACCCATGAAATCTTATTCATGCACAAGATGCACGAGAAAAAGCACAAAGAGATTTTGGCCCTGTGGGATTGGCCAGGTTTGGCAGCAACTATAAAAGGGAACTATCCTTGGGCCCAGTCTTCTCAAGGAAGCAGGGTAGCTCTTCTGAAGTGTTCAGAGGACAAGGTGTTGTGAATGTGGTGGTAAGATCTGAGTGCCGGGGATCGGATATAATTACTTACATCTACTCTTTCCCACTGCTTTAGGTTTTGGTTTTAGGTTACCATCCTTCATTCCAGGCACTGCAGTGGATACATGCCTGCACATGGCAGGCATCTCTGGTTTAAGCAGAGGCCTCAGTGTAGGATCTGAGGGGACTGGGAGATGCCCTAACCGTTTTGTCCTTGAAAGATCAACCATGGTCATCACCCTTGCAAAAGGCCAGAAATCATTCTAATTCTTGCACAAGGAAGGAGCTCAAGTCTTGTGGTAATATGACAAATGAACAGTTTAAAGCTACTTATAACTACCGACAGTGTCAGCCTTTGAGCCAGAAGCCATTTTGTCCTTACTGAGCTGAAATAGGATTGCTCAACATTGAGTGACTGCTATTTCTCTTCCTTTGCACTTATCTCTTCAGGGTCTCTTCTCTCACTTTCTCTCTCAATATAATAATTTAAAGTTTTGTTACAAACTCTGCTATAATTTCTCAGTAATCTGAGAGCGTAACCACAGCTGCAGTTTTGAGGTTGCCAGCAATTTCTGCTACTGGCAATTTTCCGTCAGTCTTGTTAAGAAAGCTGCCACAATTTTACCACAAATAGTAAGTCTGTGGCAGACTTCAGAATTTGCATACAATTGTCATTAGCTTACCAAAGTGATCATTTCTGTTAACAATAGCTTTCTAAAACTGCTTGAACATTGGACTTTGGCCAAGCCAGTCTGTTTTACATTCTGCAAAGCATTTTAATGTGAAACCTTTTAATAAAAATCATCTCAAAAAGCCACTTTGAGATCATGCCTGCTATCTGCAAGACTTGAAAAACTAATTGTATGCTTGCTTCTTGGATTATTTGTACTGCTTTTTTTCCACAGAAATCATTGGAAGCATATTTAGCCAAAATTTAAGTACAAGTTATTTTGTTAACATCATTAAAATGCATATTCAGCAAATACATTTGGCTACATTAGCTTGTACATTCGTGCAGCTTCTGAGTCCTGATACTGTGTTACCAGCAGTTCATAAGAAAGTATATACTAGGTTGTATTAGTGATGCCTTTTGATTTTATTGGATGCATGGAGGGTACATGTAAAGCAAACTGCAAAAAATCTAAAGTTATGAAAAATTGTAATGCTGCTTAGGATCACAACTTAGAAACTGATTTAGTTTAGGATGTTTAAATCCCATCAACCTTCTCAAAAATTAATTTGGATGAAGTTTCAAGCAAATTTATACTGATTTCTTTTGATGACTATGATTTGAATCTCCAGGGTTCTATTTCTTTCCATTATATAATTTTGGTATGTTTGAAGTAGTCTAAAATTATTTCATCAAAACATATTACAGCTTAAGTAATGATTTTAAGCGGAGATATTCTTTTAATCCAGAAGTGTCTATCTTCCATTTAAATTAGGTTTCAAAAAGATTAAATGTTTAAAAAAATCTTCTGTAGAAAACTGAAAAGAAGAAAAAAAAAAAAACTGTTACTAGGTTTGTTACTAATTTGTGGTTGCAGTCCCAGTTATTCACTATGGAAATCCTGTGCAAGGCACTTGAGGATTTTGATTCACTATGAGTTCAGCCACTTGGCACATAATTTCTCAAATGCACATAAAAATCAGATATGCTATTCACGTGTATTTTGCTTACACTAGTGCTCTTGTTTTAGGAGTTAGCATATCGCTGAGAAGGATGGAACAATTTAAACACTCTAAAGAGTTGTGGTTTTGATCTAAGAAAACATTGTGGCTGGTCATATCATAAAGGCTGCTCATAAAATGCTAAGGGAATCATTTTTTTAATAAAAAAATACCTATTCAGCAGGTTCTGTTTTTTTTTCATAAGGTCTAGACAGTGTATCAGATTGTCCAGTTGTTAAACAGTGCCACTGTAACGAAGGTGCTCTCTCTCACAAAGGCATTATATCATCCTCTCCATTACTGAAAAGACTTTTGCCCAACCATTCATTTAATAACGCTCTGTTTGCTAAAATGTAATATGCTTTATTTATTTAAAAAAAGAAAAAAAAAAGAGAAAAAAAGAGAAACTTCAACACAGGAAGAGATTTTCCAAACTTCTGTTATTTTGAAGGCTAGCAGGAGAATAAGTCTACAAATCTTGATGAATTTCACTGTTATCTTTTTCTGTACCAAGTAAGTTCTGGGGATTCTGGAATCCTATTAAAAGGACCCTTTCATATCTAATAGATGTCTTGAATAGAGATGGATCACAGCTCAGTACCATGATTAGTACCGTGATTAGTAATTCTCTTCCTTCAATGGGTGGAAAACCAATAGAGTAGATATGTTGTAAAGAGAGGAGACACTGAGGTCTCCTGAGAAGAGTATCTAAACACTCATATCCAAAATCTTTAGCTGGGGACTCATCTCTATTTATTGAATATCAAGATTTGTAGAACTGTGTCATTCCCACGTCTATTTCACCTTTCAACAACCAGTTTAGGCAGACTGATAGATTTTTTTTTCCTAAATAATAATAATAAATTAGTTGATCATGAGATAATGAAGAGCTTCACTATCCGTAAAACCTTTCCTCAGAATGACTCATCTTTATAACATGTTATTTCTCCCTGATTCAAGGGAAAATTAAATTTGCCATGCAGCCCAAACATGTTTAAAACAAACCTAGTCCTAATTAACAGTCTTAAAACTGTTTGTTTGTCTATGGATGTGCTAACTTCATAAATCCGCTGAATACTGTTTTATATATTGATATATTATGAGCAGATATATTATCAGTACTACTCTCATTCTTCAGTTTCTGAATGAAAGGGTGAAGTGCATTTTGCCTACTGAAAGTGGCAATGCTATGAGCACATTTTCTAGGTTTCCCCCCACTAATAATAACATATATGTAAGCTGAAACAGATTTTTTTTTTGTTAGACTTATGACAAGATTTTTACATTACATCCAAATTTGACAATAACCACATTAAAATAAGGGTATTCTTGCAGGCTCATATAGACCAGGTGCAATAGTCTTGTTGAAATATGCTATAGCACTGGCTACAGGTGAAGTATTTAATTTTTTTTTTCCCCTCCAATTTCAGTCTTTCCTCAAAGATAAAATATTATACCTATTTATAATCTTTATAATCAAGCTGATTCAATCAAAAAGGTCTCTTTTAGCAAATCACGCTTTGGGCCTGTCTCCAAATTACCCCATTAATTCAGTGTACATGAAGCCAAATAATATTTTGTAATCTTTTTCTTGTAGTAAATATTTCTTGACTGGTCTACACTGTTTTCCTGGCCTGAGAAAGTGTGCCTGTTGTTTCCTGTTGCACCAGTATGCATGAAATTTAGCTCAGCGCAGTCACCATGGCCCTTGTTCTAACTCACTCTGCACAAGCCACTTTGCAAGGACTTCCATTAGGTGCCAACAGGATGCTCCAGTGACAGTGCTTTGCACCACTGCTCTAAGACCTTGCAGAGCTTCTGTGTTGCATTCAGAAGACTGGTTATTGTGAGGCCCACCCTCAAGTATCTTCTGCTTGTTTTAGGAAGGCAGAAGCTTGACTCTGAAGCATGCTTTGTTGCACATGGTCTATATAGATGCAAGGCTGAACCCAAAGCAAAGCCCTTGAACAACAATCAGGTGAGACAAATTTTCTTTGACTTTTTCACACTCTTAGTTCATATTCCTCAACTCAGAAGAGGCATTTTCATGTCTTTTCACAGAGGGTTTTGCCTTATGACGTGTGCATATAGGAATGCCTTCATCAGTACTCGCTTCATCAGAGCTCTCACCATTCATTGTCAGTTTTTAACCTAGAAGTGCATTCAGTTTCCAGGGCCAACAGCAACCTGCTGTTTTTTCTCCAGTTCACAGCACCATTAATAACTATTCCAAACAGATATACAAGAGAGAAGGTAGATGGAGGAAATGGAGGGAGATCATGGAAAAGTTGATAATTACAGATAGAAAATAATCTGTAAAATCTATTAACTAATTTCTGATGATTTCTCACACATCACAACAGTTTACTGTGTCTATGGGACATAAACCGTTTCTGCACTTGACTTGCAACTGTTGCTTCTGTTAGTGCCTCCCTGGCAGCATCTCCCTAAAGAAACACATAAGATTGACTTATGTGTTAAGCAAAATAGAAAAGGTTGCCTAAATTTACTGGAAGAAAACTGCTTCTGCAAAGGGCCCTATCCACTTGGACCTGCAAGCAAGACAAAACAAGCCAAGAGGCTCCTCCCCGCTCCATCACTCAGAATGAATTAAATTTTGAACTTCTTTGACTATTATTCATGTATAACTTAACCTGCTCGTGTTTATATCCACATAACACCTGCACAAAGATCGTGTATGAACCCAAAACTCATATATGAATCAAATGAAAAAATTCCTTCGAATAAGTGTTGCTGGACCAAAGTCATACCCAATGCGTGCAGATGTTAGTCTCTGAACTTGCTGTGTTTCAAGTGGTTCTCTACTAATCACTGCACCTCCTGTAATTTAAATTGTTCCTTAATTGCGTGAGGAAGAAATCCAGAGTAAAGTCTTTTCCTTGTTCCCATCAGCAGAAGCTGTTAATGGAGTATGCTCAGTCATAGCAGGCCTGCCAGAATGAACAGACTGTGGTTTCCTGTTCCAGAGGAAGGAAACAATTGGTTTTTCCCACAAGAACATAAAAGAGGCTGCTGCTTTGTAGGTAAACATAAGGGAAGGTGTGTAAGCCACGTACTTCCTTTTGCAGCCAGCTAAGTCTTAAAGGACTGAGATTATTCTGCATATAACTGAAACGCATTCAAGCTCAAGTAAACCAATACGAAAATTATACTCATCTGCTAATAAACTACTTTATTGCTTGGAATACACAACATGTCTCTATTTTAAGCAATGGAAAAATCAGTCTTGCAGAAGGCAGAAATTTCCATGACATCAAATAGAGGTGACAACAGTAGTTAATTCTTGTCTCCTATAATTCTTAGCTACAGGTCTTTTTATAAAGATATATGGAAGCATTTCTATTTTATGCTGGAAAGTAAAGGAAGGGAAAAGGAAAAAAGATATTACTCTTAAGATTAAAATTCTAGCCAGAAATGCATACAAATGAACCATCTTTAAGCCACAGCTGTCTTACTGACGCTGCTGTTACCTCATTAGATGGTTTACGGGTATGTAGTAAAGGGCTTAAAAAAAAAAAAAAATGCCCTCAGTGCTCTAATCTGGGCAGCCAACCTGCCAACCTTAAAGATATGTTGATGCACTCACTATCCAGCATTGGTAGATCTAAGAATAAAACTTGTAGTTTAGTTGCTTTACATAATCTACACTCATAACAGATGATGAGCAACAACAGTCTAT
Organism: Nothocercus julius; assembly: GCA_013398735.1. Taxonomy (NCBI): domain Eukaryota; kingdom Metazoa; phylum Chordata; class Aves; order Tinamiformes; family Tinamidae; genus Nothocercus; species Nothocercus julius. The sequence goes on along the minus strand of VZSV01000023.1, from coordinate 3,690,443 downwards.
GTTAGTGTCTTAACTTTGGACTCTCATGTACTGAGCTGCAAGTTCTCAGAAGGGATATTTCTCATTCGCTTTTTAATAACTTTGGAAAAGAAAATAAACCACCAATGTTGCCAGCTTTAAATATCCCTTTTAATTTGGTTTCTTAATATTGCTGACTGCTTCTCTTCTTACATTATTATATTGCATTGCATGTTCGAGATCACCTGAAAAAACAAGATGTTTGGACTACACCGTAGCAAAACTCACACAAGCTGCATCACTTATACGGGGGAAGAAAAAAAAAAAAAAGACATGAAATGAATCTGCACCTGATTTCAGGATGCTACAGGTCGAATTCAGGCTTTCTTGAATTTTAGAGCACCAGAGACTGCTTTGGGTTTCTGTGGTTTTATTGCATGCACATGGAATTGCTGTTGACTTTTCACAGTCCATTTTATAAGAATTTGTAAAATTTATGTTTCATTTTCTAGTTCGATTGCAATTTTTGAGCAAAGCACATCTGACTTCCCCAGCCTGTGAAATGCTACACAGTAGTAGGTGAAAGCAGAGGGATAGAAGCAATCCCGAGCCTCAGCATGTCTATTTTACTGTAAATGATTTTGTGCCCTGACCATTTTGTACGATATGAGTTTGCTCTTAATAATTTGTGAATGCTACTTTAGCTCTCCTGCGCATACTTTTTTTGGCTTACTTATCAAAAAAAAAAAAAAAAAAAAGAAAGAAACATTGGCTCTCATTTGTTTTTATAACGTCCTTGTTATGCTCCTCGTGTTATCCCTTTATGGTGAGCAGGGACCACAGAGGATCTTCAGCTCTTATGAAACTTGATAAACGAGCCCCTTGGTAGACCAGCACCCCATACCGGACGTCTCCTCTGCGCAGAGGTTGGCCACACCTCTCCGCTCAAGCCAGCGGGGGCTTTGCCGCCGAGTTCAGCGGGAGTAGGATGAGGCCCTAGCGCTCAGCCCGTTACCTTGTTGCTCAACTGCCCCACAGCTCGCAGAGCAGTAGAGCTCGGATGACGTAGGAGCCCTCGGTTTCTCACTGGCTTGCAGTGCTCTTAGGCTCGTCAGAGAGCCTGATAATCCTCAAATGATATTGTTGGCTTCTTGCACTGTTGCCTGGTAATGAAAACAGAGGAATGCTTCCAGCAGTGAGCCATCACCCTTTAGACCTTAAGGACAAAACCCATGTGAAGGGAAACATGCAAACATGCATGCACATGAATACACACATGCATATGGCTCACATACATAACTGACTGGCCAGAGCCATGGCTGGCCTATGGAAAATCTTATCTTGGTTAGATTAAAATACACCTCACCTCTTAAGCCTTTTTCCTTCTTGAAAGTAGTCATCTTGTTACCTCAGTGAACTGCATTTAGTCCAATGCCTTGTGTATTTGAAAAATTATATGGTTAAGCAAGACATTTCATAATCATTAATCTATAGTTAACTCAGCCTGCTGTATTATGCAATACTATGAGGAACAGCTGGGGCCCACTAACCAGAAAGCACTTTTATGGTTTCTCTTAAGGGCCATTAAATCAATGTGATGAGAGCACAGCTGGAAAAAATCCTGCAAAAATTTATCAGATCCCACACAATATGTAAAGGGAACACTTGGTGCAATTGCAGATTCAGCATCAAGCTCTCTCAGTTGAAACTGCAGGTGGAGGAACATTTACAGCACAGCTCGTATTCAGTCCTGCAAAAACTCTGCACTCTCTCTATTTTCCCTCGTCTATGGGTTTTTTCCTTTGGACCTTTCTAACTCCATGTAATTGCTGTGAGTCCCTAAGGGGAAGATTAACCGGATCATGAGAACAGCCTCCTTGGCAGTTGCCGGGCTGCCCACTTAAGCCTTTCAAGGTGGAATTTAGTGATGTTAATGTAGGAGAAGCTGCCAGCGCTGCCTCCCTTTACCTTAAGCACATCCTGACAGTGGCCTGGAAATCTCATGCTTTTCTGCTTTGCGTCCTGAAACAGAAGTCAGAAAGGAAGAAAAATCTATTAATCCCTGAAACCTATACAATTCACAACTGTTACCACATTGTAGATAACACAAAATAATTAAAAAGGAAGGTTGTTACAGACTTACTATGTCCAGCAGAATTAATCTTTGATGACCCCCCCCCCAAAAAATATCAGACTGGAAAGACCCTTTAATCAGAACACAGCAGGCAAAACAAAATCACTATATCTGCTTTATGGATGTCTAATGGGTTTTAGACCCCAGAGCAATTTCTTTAATACCTTTCTTAAATGCCTATTAAGGGTCTGGTCATAGGAGTCTGTTGAAGCCAGTGTAGTCTTGCTGTGGATTTCAGGCCTCTCTGGATCAGATCCACAAGTGACTCGAAAGTATAGTAGAAAAAGAATAGCTAAGCATTAAATGAATGCCAAAGTTAAGGATGAAAGAAAAGAAATGCAGTCTGAAGGGAAAGAAAAAAAAAAGGCACAAAAAGAAAGATGTGGGAAAATCCAACCAGTGATCTGTGGATATGTTTGTACACTGGTGCAAAAGTCATCATTGCACATGCCTGACAATCAAACCACAAGTATCTGCTGTGATCTAAACGTCGACTAAAAAAACCAAAAACTCAGCATTTGAGGCCTGAAATTAAACGAAAACCAAAATTCATGCAAGGTGGCAGACAGGTGTTTTTCTACTGCTTGGCACAGGTGGCTGGTATAAAGCCAGAGGGATTTATGCATGCAGGCTCACCATTAGTGTTTTTATTTACACAGTTTCCTTCCTCTCCTCTCCAAAATGAGAAACCCACAGAGACTCCTTCCCTGTTTTGCTCCTCTTTGTTTGTGAGACTGTGCTCCCTTTAAGCAGCTGCTGTGTTCAGTGCTGCAACATTACAAAATAGCTTAGGGTAGGAATGAAAATCAAACAAACAAAGAAAAATAGACTTGAAATGTGCATGTGTGGGAGGGAGGGATTTGCAGTAGAAATGAAGACCACTGCCAAATTAGAACTTAGCTATATACACCACAGCTAGCAGTTTCTCTCTTGCAAAAAGATCCTCTTTAAGGATCACTTTTGAGCAGATTGCATATGGACATTATAACAGAAGAGCACAGTGTTAGCATCATGGACATATGAAAAATGCATATGTGCATATAATATGTATACACATATATGAGTATAAAAAAGTTATGTATCTTCATATATGAAGTATTTCATATACATAGGATACCTGTATATGCATATATACATAAAACATATATCGCATAACATTAGAAGACCGCACTTTGAGTCAAATATAGGAAAGACAACCTCCCAATGAAACATCTTTTTTCCTGTGACTCTATCCAGACAAGATGTAGATATCTGGCCTTATGTAATTGAGGATGACTGAAGGACTCCCAGGCAAAAAAAAAAAAAAAAAAAAAGAATAAATGCCTTTTATGAACCTCTTATAAAATGCCTTTTTTATGACCCTTAAGAGGTGATAAATCTTCCATAGACTTCACCTGGTGCAGGATCAAGTCCTTGCACTGCTGGATAGCATTGAAATGACCAGGGTGATGATAGCAACATCCAGCTATGGTTAGGCATCCATGCAAAAATCTGGGCTTCAGTAGAGAAAGCCATTCCTTCTGCTTCATAAGACTTTCAAAGAATATTTACAGGACTGTACATCCATGCAGTAAGAGAAACAAAGAACAGATTTGACTGGGGAAGGGAGGGAGAAATATCCAGGCAATCCACCATTATGAAATGCACTTAAAAGAAAATTCAGCTTCACACTATGCTGCCCTTTCCTTCATACACTTCCATCTTCTGTAACTGCACTGAAAAAGCTGAGATCTTTGTGAAAAAGCTCCATTACAGACATGATGTTTGAAGGCTAGAAGCATAACACAAATAAGAGTTCAAGGGCATGACTAAGAATAGGGGCAGCTGCTGCTCATATTCAGTAATTCTTTAACATTTGCTGTCTCCTCACTGGTATTTTTTTGTGTGTGTGTAAAAGGTTCCACATTCTTCACAGAAAGAGAACTAAAAAAAACCCCCAAAACTTAGTTTTGAGGTTCTTAAACATATTTTGACAGGCTTGCTGCTGCTTAGATATGTTGACAGAACCAAAGTAGGTGTACTCACTGCTGTAGCTCAGTGTTCTTTTCACCAAGGAAGTCTGAAATCAGTTTCCAAACCCAAAGCAAATACAGAATTTTTGATTTTTAGAAACAGAGGAAGCCCAAGTCTCTCTAGGGAGTACTAAATGTAGAGGGAGAAATTCTATCTTACAAAGGTTTGCCAAATGAAATGGAGAAGAGGAGGAATTAATTCTCTTCAGAAACAAAAGAGAAAACAAAGGAGAAAGGCTTAGGTCGAGAGCAGCAAGCAGGAAACATAAAGCCTTGTTGCAGTACTCATTCTTCGCACAGAAATGCAGTCTAGGACTTCTAGAGAGATCCTCTCAACCTCTTTGAGAGGTTTTTTACCTCTAGATCTAGAGGTACTTTACCTCTAGATCAAGATAAGACACCCCAAAGTGAAAAAAAAAGAGAGAATTTTCCAATGTCATCTAAAGGTCAACTTTGGCAGAAAGTTCTTCCATGATTACACACTCATGTTTGAAAAAACTTTTAGCTGCCATGACAGGTCAAGTTTATCACATCTTTCAAAAATCACAGAAGGTTTCCCAAGAATTGCAAATATAATCAAATTCAGAGCCTTAGTTGCTTAGTGGCAACTAGTGAGGAGGATAGACCCTGGCCTTTTTGCTACTTCAGTTTCTAAACATGTGTTTTGCTGTGTAAATCTTTATTCATACCCAGATTGTTAGAAGAGTACAAAGTGTTCATACCCTCTTAATTATATTTCAGGAAAGAAAGACTGTAGATAATATGAGTCATCTGTCTCCATAAACACGTGCAGTGCTTCAGTATATTTTCTCTTAAAATTTTCCCAAAATATTTCATGAACACTCCATCAACATATTTTTATGAACACTTTAATAAGCATTTTTCATGAACACTTGATAACATCTATTTAATTTCATCCAATTTCTGCTCTTTCAAGGCCCTTGATTTAGGGCTTCTGCAAAGTCTCATTTTTGATATCTTCTTATTCAAAATGAAATACAATTTCAGATTCCTGCAGGAATAAACCTCTGAAATAGCTAAGAATTCACATGGAGATTTCCGAAAGCTATACTTTTTGACTGAAATATTGGCCTAAAATTGGAGAGATGTAAGTGTGAGCAAGGGCTAAAGAACAATATGGAAGAGAATAAAATAATTTCTCTCATATAGAATGGAAACCTTTTTGAATTCATTTAACAAAGACTGGAAATAAGTAGCTTTTTTTTTCATAATGAAGTCAATATGTCTGTGCTACCATGAAGCTATGAAGAAGTGGTGACTGTGCTTTGAAACTGAAGAGCAAGGCCACAAGAAAGTTTCCATTCTATATTCCATATGAGAGAGATTCAGAGCAGCCCTTCATAAGGAGCAGTGTGTGCTTTGTTTCCATTAAATCTGGTGACTTGCTAGATAATAGATCACACACCTTATGTATAAAGAAAACAAAGCAAAATCTTGCTGAACTAAAAAGGGCTTGACTGATTAAAAAAACTGCCAAGCAGTTTACTCACAGATGAAAAGGGAATTTTACCTTTCTGGAATGTGAAGGGTATGAAGCTGCAGGACTAACTGTCTTTAAAACACGGCATTTTCCTTACATTCGTACAAGGTAGCAAATATATCCCTAAGAGGAAGAGTGTTTGCTTATGGTTAAATTTGTATTGTGCAGTATCTGGATTTTTTTTCCTTAGTTATGCCATTGCATGCCTCGTGAATGCATGCGAAAGCAAAGAGAAAACGGCGTGCATCGTCCCCTACTATGTTTTGTAAAGGCTGACCCTGAAGGGTGAATTCAGAGACGTAATGCTTAGTAGATAAAAGCCATATCTTTCCATCTTTCCACTTCAGATATCTTCTTTGTATTTCTCCCTGATTAATACGCTACACTTAAAGCTGTTTTTTTTTTTTTTTTTTTTTCGAATGCCACACTTAGATGTCTCTGCTGTGTGGGGGACCTGGCTTGGCTAGCTAACTTGGCCTTAGTGGACAGAGGGACATCTAATGAATTCCTCTAGGGAAGTAGGTAGACCACAATGGTGTCAGGATACTATTGTAATGAAATAGGTTAGATTTCACATTTAGATTGATGACTCTGAAAATGTCTCCTTAGTCCAGGAATCTGTCCTACCACCAAGAAATGAACATTCCTGATGACATGCTGTTAATGCACAATGGAATATTTGATCAACTGCCTCCTTCACACTGCTTTGGAAAGGACTTTCTGCTTTGGAAAGCACTGTGTAAGCAATTTTTATTTCCTGATGAATGAAGCATAATTCAAAATGAAAATCCAGTCCTTCCTTTAAAATACTTCAGCCTATGACATTACTTTTCAAAAAAAGCACATCAATACTGTACACTGACAGACTCTCATCTGATTATACTTTATGAAGATCAGTGCAATTACTATGGATTTATACTCTTATAAAGACCTAAGCATAGTACTAAGCTCTCATTATAACTATTTTACCCACTGACATATAAAATATTACCATGATGTTCTGGTCTTGAATTTACCATGAAATCAGACCAGCAGGGAAGGAATTGAAGAATTGCTTTTACCCACAACTCCCCTAACTCTAATACCCTATCCAAAAAGGTCTACTTTTACTGCAATAAATGGCAATAGTGCAATGTTTCCTTGATATCCCACATCTTTGAGATTTTTACCTCATTGCTAGCAGTAATGTTTCTAAATAAATTGTGGGAAATTAAGACAGGTAGAAGAAGGATGAAAAGCACAGAAAGCTAGAAGAAATCTCCCACCTCCACCCAGGCATAACTGCATTCAGAGGCAACCATTCTGGCAGGATTCTGGTCAACTCATCCTGGCAAAAGAAAGAGGGATTTTTGTCTGAAGACTTCCAAATCACAGCAATAACATCCCACAGGGAACTCTTATGATATGATTTTGTAGCAAAGTATGGTACTGGCCATTCATATGGGTCTATCTGGAATAGTTATTCAGAGTAACAGAATTTCAGTGGTGGCATGGTAAATGCCATTGATGTTGCCTAGAAAAATATATTACCATGATACATAACGAGGGACTGAACTGATCTAAAACCTGGAAGCAGCTTGGAAAACATTTAGAATCCAAATAGGGATGAGTTTTTTTTTTTTTTTTTTTTTTTTTTTTTTTTTTTTTTTTTTTCTGATGAGGACTTTTACCTATATAGTAGCACATACCAGCATCCAAATCTTTTCATTTATGGACATTTTTAAAAACTGGAACTGAATCTGTCTTGAGTTTTCTTTATGATTCCACTTATGACTGTTCGGATAAACTTCGATGGAACAGGTTTGCATTCCAAAAATGTGTTACTATCTAAATAAAAATATTTAATGAAATTGTCTTGAAGGCTAAAAGAGTTCTAAAATGTCAAAAGTTCTTGTATTGTCATTTTGGGGAAAATGTATTGAATTTTTTCTTTTCCAAACTTCCTTCTTTAACCAATGGTACAGTGCACAATTTTAATTGTCAAAATGAAAATAAGCCATAACAAAACTTTTTAGCATTTTAGCACTAGAATTTAGAACAAAACAAGTTTTCAAGTTCTCCATAAGCAGAATTTTATCCTTCATACAGCTCAATTTCTGAACCACATTGAGGCATAATGATCATATCATGTGAAGTAAGCTTAACTTATGAAAATTCCCAATTACGGAATAGTAATAAAACCATAAGAATCTTAGAATAGCTTTAAGACAACTAGAAAACTCAAGGAAATATTGCCCACAGCAATATCAATTGAATCTAACTAGAAAATTAAATCACTATAATAGCCAAAGAAATGACAGATATTTAAATGTTTGAAATCATATACTATTGTAGAAAAATATTTGAAAACTCACTTAAATGTCTGTGTTGATGCCAGTCATATTATTTTAATATTTATCCTCAGAAAAAGAAAGTTTCCTTTTTGTCAGAATAAAAATCCCTTTAGTCCAGATTACATATTGGTCAGTAATTGATGGTAGAAGAATATTATAAGAAGACAGCTTTTCTAACAAAGCCTTTCCTATGGCATTCCTTCCAGTACACCACTTACAGTCACCTACAGAGACAGAGTTTGAAATCTGACCATTAATTGCAAAAACTGTTGATAAATGTATCTTCTGTAAATATAACTAATTGTTTGGGGGCTCATTTATAGCATAGGCTGCTACAGCACCTTGTGGTAATGAATGCAAATATTTGATAATATATTTTAATTAACTAGTCTGACTGCTCTGGTCCAATTCTGAGTTCATCTTTATCCAAAATGCTTCAACTGTTAGATTTTGGCTTTGATATATTATCCTTAAGAGCTCATTACAACAAATATACATACTACATTTTTATTTGGGATTATTTTTAGTTGTAGCTGAAAAGACTTTATAGAAAACCCTAATGTAAGATTGGTTTTAACAAAAAAAAAAGGGCAGAAATATGAAGTCTTGATTTCAGTTTCAAATCCCACCATGTGGAAGCAGTCACTAGATCACTGGATCTTTATGATTTTATGCGTAATGGACCTCATATGTATTCCCTTTGGCTTAGACTAAAATCAGAGCAAGTAGCAGACTGTATTATGATTATTCCAATATAGTCATCTTTACTTCAAACATACCTACATAAGAGATAGTGAAAGAAAAAGAAAAAGAAAAAGAAAAAGAAAAAGAAAAAGAAAAAGAAAAAGAAAAAGAAAAAGAAAAAGAAAAAGAAAAAGAAAAAGAAAAAGA
>VZSV01000023.1:3647970-3681494 GCA_013398735.1 Nothocercus julius | reverse complement strand
AAAGAAAAAGAAAAAGAAAAAGAAAAAGAAAAAGAAAAAGAAAAAGAAAAAGAAAAAGAAAAAGAAAAAGAAAAAGAAAAAGAAAAAGAAAAAGAAAGATCCCGGTCTATGTTCGGACTGAACTGGACAAAAAGTCAGATGACCCAATGGCCTCCTTTAGGGGTTCAAGAACAGTGGAATATGTCCACCCAACCTTGTTAATCTTTAATTCTAGAGAAGAACCCACAAGGAATTCTCCAGAAAAATTATATTCCTTGGGAAAACATTGATTTGTCAAACCCCAAATTTTCCATGGAAATACTACATCAATTTTGATAAAGATGAAATTTCTAATCAAGAAATTTCCTGGAAATTACAGCTTGCTGAGGGTGTGGGAGAATGAGTTTTGAATCCCAGCTTGAATTGATCAGAGAAAAATTTTGACCTGAATTTTCCAGTCTCACGGAATTCAGAAAGTCATACAATTTTCATTATTCTAGAGAGGAAAAAGAGATGGATGAAAAAGAAATAGATATTCTCCCCCAAACTTGGAAATACTTAGATATGTCTCATAAAAGTGATTATTTTTCAGTCTTCAACTTTTTCAAAATATAAACTTTTTTTTCACATGAGAGCATGTAGCATTGCCCAGGGTTGAGAATAATTAATTAAAATGAGCAAAAAGACTTACCTGCTTTTGTAATCAGCAAGTCAGGCTCTCTCTGGCTGTGAGGGCACATTTTGGGACACCTGTCCATCCAGCAGTTTGTCTCCTAAACCACTACAGTATTATTGTTTATGTTTAAGAATTGGGAAAATTCAAGCTACCAGTCTTCATTTTCCAAAACAATAAGACATCTGTGCACCTCCTTTCAAATATGATCCTATAAAGTCCTATTGCCAGCACCAATTAGTGCTGACATTGACCCTGTAATTAACAGGGGTCATTAACAACCCTTGTCTATGTATCTAAACTGATGCACAGAGGTGAAAGGCTCTATTGAAAAGAGTTCAAGGAACCAACTATTATTGAGATGGGCTCTGGCTATCAGGCTTTGGAGGACCAGTGGGCAAATAGGTAAATGAGATGTACTCAAGCAGTAAGGTTACTTGGGGATCTGGTCTCTAATATCTCTGAAAGAATTTGGCACAGAAAAAAATAAGAATTTGGACCATATCAGTTCTGCCTGTTTGTGGTCAAGGCATAAAACTTTTGAATAAAAAAAAAGTGCTTTTGGAAAACGAATTGAAGCCGAATCCATTCTGACATCAGGTTGCCATGCAGCAGAAAGGACACAGAGATGCTTTAATATCTTCTCATCCTACTGACTTTGAGAAAAGGATCTTCTATCATCTCACTACCTGCCCACTCAGCCACACACTATCCAAATAGCCCTGGAATATGCTAATTCATTTCAGTTGTAACTCATTTTCACTCATTTTCATAAAGGGTGTGGGAGAAGGGGAACTGGAATCTTGGTGTGGATGGAGGTGATGGGAGCTGTAAAAAAGACCCAAGAAGAATAACTCTTCTGGGAGGGAATGTAGGTGAGTGGGAGAACGTGAGGTACTGTAGTGGGAAAGACAGAGGATTGAGGGAGAGCTAAGATTACTGTGGTGTAAATGGAACAAGATATGCATCCACAGCAAAATAAGGTTCATTTGTACAGATTCATGGAATAACTTGTTGCATTAGTGGTGGTTTGGAGAGGAGATGGAGCATTTGGTCTGAGTTTGGAATGAACATGTGAATCAGGAGCAAATAGAATTTATGGCCCAGAGAAGCAATATCCTCAGAGCATCCCCACAAATTTTATTACAAACATCTTTGAAAAAGAAGACATGGGAAAACTGTCTCCTTGGCTTCAGCTATCTCAGGATACATTCTTCTACTTCCCATTTAGCTCATCAGTTTTGCAGAAATAACATCAAGCTAAATCAAGCCTTTGCATTTGCAGGTGCATTTGCATTTCCAGGTCCTTCTGTTCAGAATGAGATTGCAAGAGGAACACAATGCCATTAAAGTTAACACCTTCTAAATATTTTATTTCTTTTTTAGAGGTCTAATATGCAATGATTGGCAAAAGAACTCCATTTTGAAATTCATAGCAGCAAAGGAAAACATCCAATATCTTTCCATTTGATGCTCTGAGTATTTTCTCACTCCAGGGTGTAAAAACATTTGTTCTTGATTCACACAGCCATACCAAATCCTTGCCAAATTATGCAAAGAACTGTCAGATTTAATGGTTCAAGTGTCTTATTCCTTATGGGACTTGGACAAATAAAACCAATACATTGTAAAAGCAGGTAGCAAAGCTACTGCCAAAAGTCATCACAAAAAGATGTTCTTAATAGAATTTAGTCCTGTATATATTGCCTTTCCCAGACTCAAGTCTCTTTAGAGTTTTAATTTGATCTGCAGTGCACCTGTAAAATACAATCAATAAATACTGCCCTCATTTTATAGACAAAAAGACATTCCTCTCCCAGAGGCTTAAGCCTCAATTCAACAATGTATTAAGTAAGTCAGTTGTTTGATTTTAAGCGTGTGATAGACCTCCCCAAATTCATGTTTTAGTATCTTGCTGAATTCAGGCCTCAGTGACTTTTCCTTGCACTCATAGCAAAATGTCTGCCATATTAGGAATGAAACGTAAGTCCCCTCACCTGTTCACAAATGGGTCTGTGGAGATACCTGATGTTCTATTCATCAGTTAAATAGGACGAAAAAATTAAAAAAAAAAATTGCTGTGTCATTTGCCTTTTCTCTCCAAGTTCCTGAAAAAATGCTCCTAAAAAAACTTGAGGTCTGAGTCAATACAGGAATATGAATTCCAACTACACAAGAGTGGCCCAAAAAAATGTCTATTGAGTGCTTCACTGTAAACTGTCTCCCTTTGTACAAAACATCTTCAGACTTCCCTTAACAATCCAAGTGATTTATTTGTTTAACACTTTGGACGAAGCACCTCTGATTCTCCAGCCTGAATGACCAGGCAATCATTTACAGATGGATCATCTTGAAAATCTTCTCATCACTAAATCAGAGTGACAAATGAACTGTTGCTGAGTGCACAAGAAAATGCCCAAAGCACTGTTATCATTCTTCTCATAATTTTATATTACTTTCCCCTTTTTGTTCTTTTTCACACTACAAGGTGATTGCTGTGGGCCACATAAAGTTAAGCAGAGTATTTTAATTATGTGGAAATAAACAGCAAAAAAACAGAGAGATATAACTCCTCCCTAAATCAGAAGAGGCAGCCCTCAACTTAACTTTTAGGCCAAACAATATGAAATGATCACAGAAATGTACATCTGTCCTGAAACTGCTAACTAGAGTTATAAAAATTCTCACTTGGACTCTTTCTCTCTCTTTCTCTATTTTTTTTTTCTGTCTTTTTGAACAACCTTACAAGTATGTGATTTGAATTCTGCCATCAGAAAAAGCATTTCAGAACAAGACTGTACTGCTCATTAAGTGAATATCACCAGCTTTCAACTACTTCACAGTCTTCCTTCCCAACCTGTAGTCATTTGTGTTGGCAGAGAAACATTTGCAAAATTTGATATGCAATAAAAGCTAAAGATATTTTTCAGTTTCCACTTGAGTGTGTCAGGAAACTGGGAATGGAAGATTTATTGCTTTGGGTACAAAAACTAGTTAAGAATTAAGCAAGAAGGCAATCTTTCTCCCCAGGAAAAACTCTAGTGTTACAGTCAATAGGGTTTTTTCCATCTACTTGTACAAGAAGAAAATGATCAGATTTCAAGATGTAAATGGGGAGGAGGGAAAACTCAGTGATCCAACTAACTTTTTGCTTTTAATGAGAAGGGAGGCACCTCCTAAAGTTGTAGCAACTTACTTGCTGTGATTAATGAAGGTGCACAACCTCTGCCTGACATCAGCACAACAGTGTCCTTCACAGCTGTTCTTCGAATAATTGTCCCATGTAGTAGCGAGGACTGCTGAGAGGGACTGCAGTAGAAGTGTATGGAAGGAAAGACTCTCACTGTAGCCATTATTTCTAAACATTCATTCAAATGCGTTGTCCAGCTGATGAGAATATCTTGATAGTCAGAAGGCAATGTGGAGATATTCACATGTGTACTTTAGTGACTGTCATGGATTAAGGACACATATTTCCAGCTACTATGTCACACTAAAAGACAGCTGAAAGACTTCTGTAAAAGCACTTTTCAATATACTCATTTATCACAGACCACCCAGAACCATTCTTATTTTATTAGTGGTGACTCCCAAAATAATTTCTCCTTATAAAACAGAAAGATTACTGCGGGTACACGTGCTGATACTCTGGCTAGTATGAACCACAAAATGAACTGGCATCTGTGTAGATTTAGCCTTAACTGCTTTACAGAAACATTCCAGTATTTCTGAACTAAATTAATGGTTCCTTAATCTATGACAGTCACTAAAGTGCACAGGTGAATATCTCCAAGAAATTACTCCTAAATGACAATTTTCTACATCAAGCTCAAACCTTGCATTCTCCTTCATTCTCCATCTCATGAGGTAAGCAAAAATAATTTTTTTATGTAGGGCATCAGGCAATTTCTTGCATGGTAAATTATTATATTATTATAGCAACTTTTCTTTCTGACTGCTTTAATACAGGACATCCTTTTTTTTTTTTTTTTTTTTTTTTTTTTCTCTTACTTGCAAGTGCTCAGAATGCTATGGATTACATTGATAAAGTTCTGCCCTTCCAAACAGCACTTTTTACTCTTTGACCCTTCTCTACTCTCCTGTCCTCAGCTCTGTACTCAGTAGGCCAGGGCTATAGTATGACACTGGCTTCCCTTCTCAAAAGAGAGAAAGAAAGAGAGAGAGGAAACTATTTTTCTCTAAAATAATAGCTCCCCATTTGGCAACAAACAAAGGAGAGAAAAATACATCCAGTGAAACTGAACTCTTAAAAAGTGCTATTTTTGCTGTTTGATGACACAGGCACAAAGCCAAAATTCACCCATTGTACTTCATGCTCAAAATTTCTTCACACAGCTCTAAATTGCTGACAGCTCTTTAGCTACAGCCCCGCTACCGGGCGCCATTATAATAGTTCGCCATACCATTATGATGTGTCAATGTTTATGACCTGTATCCCAAAGCTGGAAGACACTCAAATCTGTTGACTGGCTCTAAATCACTTTTTTGGAAGAGACTTAAAGCACTGAGTTGTAACTAGAATTGCTATTGCTCAACTGGCCTCATCTAATCTTTCTTTTCATTGAAAACAAAAAAAGGTTACAGAATCTTAAACACCATGTGGAACAAAACACAGGAAAATACTTATTGTTCTCATATAGGGGAATACATATAATACCCAAAGCTGTATGAAGGCCCAGAGGGTTTTTTTATTGGTGTTTGGATGAATTTTTTATTGCTACTGAATAAAGTGTTCTTGACATAAGTATTTGACCTCTGACACAAGCAAAATTCCCTCTTGGTGGCCATTAGAATATAAATCCTACTTCATGTCTTCTTACTTTAAATGATGCATTATCTACTGTTTTTGTTTGTTTGCTTGTTGTTTTTCTTTTTAGTGGAAATAAAATGAGAGACAAAACATAAAAACATATTTCACACCTAGGGATGGGCCAGAGTTGGTTGAAGTGATTTCTCCTACCTTAGGACTGAAAAACTCAAAGGGCTGCTGGGCAGAGTAGCCAGCTTCACAAGCATGAAAGAAAACAAAAATGAGAAAAAAAGAGGAAGAGAAGAAAAGTAGAGTGAGGGGTTGCTAAACGTCTGCTTAGGCCTTACAGGTCTTCAGTTAGAAAGGTAGAGTAACACCAGTTTCTATATTTAAGACCATACAGCCTCACAAGACTAACTTTCCTTCATCAGTCCAAGTAACTAGCTATCTGTTTGCAGAGAGCCAAACGCTACTAAGTCCATTTGAAGGAAAGATCCACCCCTTGCTATTTTTAATGCAATTGCCCTTCAGAGATTTTAGTGGTCTCATTAAGCTCCAGCTGACTGACAGATATGTTAAAAGTTAGTCTTTCTTTTAAGGAAAGACTAACTTCCTAGGGGAAGCCTTTGTTGATTTGTAGCTTGGTTTCTTGGTTCAACTCAACTCAGCTTCTGAGGGATTTAATTAAATCAAGTAGCAGATCAGATTAGAAGGTATCTAACCTAGTTTCTTGGTGCATTTTTTCAAGAGAATTTCCTGACTATATTGGCTCAGCAAAAGCTAAGTCTTCTTTTCCGGAGCTCTTTCTGGTGTCTACTATCTTTTTCACCACACTTCTGGTTCTCTGACACATTCTGCTTCTTAGATATGATCTCCTTTAAGATATTTCTCATGATCCCCCAGCTTCCTGGGATGTCCTGTTTTGTGATCAGGAAAGTAAAAAGACAAGAAAAACACAGCTTTTCTGGTGCAAAGTGTTATCAGAAGTTTATTCTAAGCAGTTCTAACAAGTTCTGAGATTTTGGTCCCTTTTTCCAATTATAACAGTTAAGTTAAACCCCTCTGAATTATTTGGGTAATAAATCACTTGGTCCATCTGGAGTGTCCCCACTCCCCAGCACCGCCAGCAGCTGTAAGGATCCCCCAGCCTGTTTGTGAGAGGCTCCCTCTGGACAGCGGAAAACACATGGAGCACTGACCCACTGCTGTGACACCTCCTTTTTCAACGTTGACATCATTTTTAGTGCTAAGTTATACATAAAGCCCAGAGTGAAAAACAGGCAAGAGGCAACAGGTAGGATGCCTGTCTTTCTGCTGCCTCTCTCTTGAACAACAGCTGGGGCTGCCCATAGCAGTTTTTTTGAAACTGCTTAAGGTAACAGGGCTTTCAAATAGCTGCACTGCATCAGACCTCCAGCTTCTCAGTGAGATGCTTGAAAAGGTGGTGAAAACTGATTCCCACTACAACATTCACTCCTTCCTCAGGATCCTCCCTTTAGCCGTGATTATGTTAGGGCACAGAGGAAAGATGGAAGCACCTGCCTCTCACATGCCTCCTCCAGAGGTGAAGAACTAAAGCCAAAGTGGCCTTATGAGGATCTGCTTCTCTTCTGCCAAAGTCCTCTTCTAGCAACTAGTACAAAATGGCTAGACCTATCTAGACAGTCTTAGGAAGTATCTAAGGAAAACACAAAGTGGGGCGGGGAGGGGAAATTGTATTGCTATGCAACCTCAAAAATAACAGAGATATGCTCTATCTAGTTATGTACTGCTTTTACATCAGAAGAAAGTATATAGTGAGGTGCAGAAAGAGACGCTGAAAAAATGGGCACCAGTTAGAAGGAAAACACAGGAGCCTCTAGACCAGCTACAGTCGACAAATATCCGATGGCCAATTGATGGAGGTGGTGTTGCAGGCCATGACAAATGGTTTCTTGCAGTAGCACCATGTGAGACTGTGAGACTCACCTCAGGAAGATTTTAGGTATAAGGAATTTTCCTTTTGATGCATTAAGGTTAAAGCCGGCTTATTCTGGTGCACTTAAACAGTGGCTGCAAAATGAAAATGCTTTGCTTAGAAATGACACATTTTAACCTATTCTACAAATACAGGACAGATGATTTGGGGACAGGAAAATGTCAACTAAATGCCACATTAAAAACCATTAAAAAAAAAAAAAAAAAAGAAGAGGAAGAAGAAGAAGAGAAAAAACAGGAAGCAGAGGAAAGAATCTGAGCAAGTTGTACCTGATCCAAAACAACCATTTTGAAGGGGTTTCTAACTTTAGTGGAGGACACCACAGGCTTCTAAAATAGCTATGGAGACATATATGAAGAACAATACACCATGTCATGGCTGGCTGCTGAGAACAAGACAGAGGAGGTCTTGCAATGGAGCAAGTGACGAAGATGGATTGTTTTGAGTGATGTTTAAATTTGGTTTATTATGGGGCTGTGGTTGACAATGTTGCAAGCTGCTCACCTCCCAGAGAGATAGGCATGTGGGCCATTCTTTGATTTCATAAATCATCCAAGAACATACCCAGAGCACTGACCTTTTATGGGGAGGGAGCTCAGGGCATTCAGCATAATTTAACACTGGCATGTCGGATGGTGTCCAGCACAGTTTAACACTCCTTAACCTCTGCCTCATTAGACATCTGTCCTGTCATTTATCTTTCTGTTTATTTTCCAAGTGATATATTATTGGTAATAACTAAGGAATGGGCACTGATGTTACTCGCCATGGAGCTGCCATTAGTCAGCTGGAAGTCAGGCCAGCATCACTCTGAAACTGGTACACAAAACAGCTTTTAAAGGATTACAGATATTTTCTTTGCCAAGCAATTTCCTCCTGGCATGGGCAGCTAGCACCCTTATGGTCTTTTATTTATTTTTATCCTTTCCAGACCAGATTTTAAGAGTTTTTAATACCAGCAAGTATTATTACTGTTAGTAATAAGACCTAAATTATTCTTTTTGCAGCAGAAACTTCATCCTGTCTGTGATGACCACGGCTAAATAAAAATTCAGGAGGGAAATACAGGTTCTTCCATTCCAACCACATATACATGCATACAAACGGAGACAGATACACACATGCACTCACACACACACACACCGTCCTCTTTCCTTCACTTAGGTCATTGCTATTATGGCAGATACTAAAACTTCTTTCCAAATACAAATATTTTAGCATGTCTATGAATGATTGAATATTGATGGTTTAATTTATATTGCCTTTCTTTATCAGGTGGTAACCACTTTTCAAATATTTGGTATCTAGAGTTACTTTTTGGAAAGGGAAAAATAGCAAAGAAAGTATAGGATTCCCCCCATTGTGAGGGGAAAAAGAATTATTACACATTTTTTTCTATGTTATATAACATATGTACTGTGATATTGCATAGGAAGTAAATTCCTATTAAGTTTCTTCTACGGTACATATGGCACTAAGTATGAATTTGGATTTCTAGCTGGATTATAAAGAAGATATAACTCCAGAAGGACCCATAAATTAAAAAATGCATTCCATATTTGTTTATATCTGGATATTTGTGAGTCAGCTCTATAACAGATATAACACCTTGAGAAAATATTCATCATGTTTTCTTTAACTGAGTAGCAATATTTTGCTTTTAAATCCATCATCACATGAAAGATATTGAAATTTTGAGCAATAACAAACAGTTTTATACCAGTTTTATTAGCACGGAGAAAC
Source organism: Nothocercus julius (assembly GCA_013398735.1). NCBI lineage: Eukaryota > Metazoa > Chordata > Aves > Tinamiformes > Tinamidae > Nothocercus > Nothocercus julius. Next base: position 3,672,350 of record VZSV01000023.1, on the reverse strand, counting down.
AGATTGAAGTAGTTAGGGAACTACTGGCTGACCTGAAATGTCCTTTATTTGCACGCACACACACACAAAACGTTCATCAAAACAAATCTTAAGCAATATCAAACATCTTGAGAAACTGCAAGAGTCAGGCACCCCTGAAATTTGGTTTAAGGTGCCCAGAAAGTGAGAAGTGATGGGAAGCCAGACTGCTGCTGGCTGAATTTCACTCAGCCAGGCAGGCATTGGAGAAGAGGAGCTCTCTGGGTGGGAGAGAGGGAGGGAGTCCTCTGGGGTACCAGAAGCTTTACTTTCCAGATGTACTTTATTTATAAAGTCCCTAATCCTTTTAAAACTACCTACGTCCCACATAGATTTGGCATTACTTTACTGCTTAATTAATACCATCATCTCAGTTGTTGTCTAACACTGCTGTTAGAGAAAAAAATTACATCTCCACACACGCATGTACTGCCAGATCTAACATGACACCGTAAAAGTGATTTTGGTATCATAAACACAACATCTGCTCTTTGACTGCTTTGGTTCATGGCCTGCAACTGGGCATTTAGTTGTACATGTTTGAAAGTCAGGATCACATAACCAGAGTTTAAAAGTTCGAGGGCTACTGTGAGTTCCTAGGCTCAATAGTTAACTCTTTGGTGACTTCCTCAGTAGCAGAGACCTGAGGATATCAGTGGGTGATGGGACGGCTATGGACCACAGGATGCACTCACCAAAAAGGTAACACGATCTGAGAACGAATTCAGCAAAATTGTTTCTCGGAATATTAAAGCCACCAATGCAAGGCCCACATGAAACCCCATCTGAGGCACTGTTCACTATGCTGGTCACCCACATTCAGGAAAAATGAACTCATACCATAACAGGTGCAGAAGTGGCTTCTGGGATGATCCAAGCAACAGAGAGTTTATTTTACAAGAGGAAATTAAAAGAGAGTGGCTTATTTAGCCAAACAGATCCAAGCCTGAGAGAGGATACAATCACTCTCTGTAAATACAGCTGGAGAATAAACACCAGAAAAGGAAAAGAGCTTTCTAAGCTTAAAGACAATGAGTTGGCACAAGAACAAACAGATATAAGACAGCCATTAAGAAATTCAGGCTGGAAATTAGGTGTAGGTTTCCAATGCTCAGAAAGGCAAATTTCTGGAACTACCTTCCTGTAGGAATAGTGGGAATGGAGCATGCTACTACTTTATGGTGGATTATGAAAAATCCTAAAGAACAGAGCTGCCAATGAAAGGCCATGTACAAGCTGTGGGTACGTGCCCTCCTCTGCAGCACTTCCCAGACCTCTCCCTTGGTTGTCCAGGTCGTGAACCAGCCAGGGCCATATGTCTAGCCCGGGTCCCTCCTTCCTTTGGAAATCAAGGCAAGAAAGGGACAATGAAGGAAACGGCGTAGACCTCAATGTTGGCCAATGTAGGAGTCAAGAAGCAACCCTGGGTCCTGGGTGTTCAGATATTAGACTAAATAATCTTATACGTCTCTATCAATCCTGTAAGATAATTTGCATGAATTAAAAATCTAAGGAAAACAAGGCAAGCTGTGCTCTTCTAATGTCAGCAAGGCAGAGTAAGTCTGATACAGGTCCTGCTTTATTTCTGTCTACTAATGGGACAGGACATTTCAAAGTGCCTTGTCCATGCTAAGAGGGTATGTGCCGCCCAGGCCACGACTGCGGGGTGCAATGCATTTTGACTGCACATGTGAGATGTGAGATGCCCAACGCACAGATGCTCGGTAGACCTATGGCCTCAGTGGGGTGGGGAGGATCTGCAGAGTTACTGTCGAAAGCCTCCCATCAGGCAAACCTCCAGGGTTTGATCAACCAGTAACCTCTGTAAATGGAGTCTTTCAAAGTCAGCTTTTGTTCAGTACACAAAATGAACTCTGTATTCACTGTCTAATCCTACTTAAGATCAGCATTTAAATGTTTGTGTGTTTGTCCTAATTAAGTGCCAAAATTTTGAGCTTTCTCCAGAGCTAAGGGGGATTCAACTCATCTCAACCTTGATGCAAATCTGATGACTTCATTTAAGCTACACAAGTTAAATTTGGCCAAGTGTTTTTTTTTCCATTAGTAATAAAATGTAAAGCTTTATTTTGAATGTACATAATTGATAATATTGTCAACAAAGCTAATCATTTATCCAACATCACCCTATAATGAAAAGTAACTATGTTAATATAACACAGACCATAAACAAAATATTGTTTAGTTATGCGTTGCTAGTTAAATTCTAAAGCTTTTTATTTTTGTATATTGGAGTAGAAAATGGAGTATACAGAATATTCTAAATCTATAAATGCATCTAACAAGTTGAAAAAAAAGAGAATTTTCAGTTTTTATAGTCTTCTGTTATTATTTAAAGTCCCAGACAGGGTTATGCTAACATACACAAAATAGATTATGTTTAGCAAGAAATTTAAAGATCAGAATTCCTGTAAACATGAGTGTAACATTTGGGCATAATAAAGTCAGCTTCCCTTTCCATGTTAATGATATTCTGGGTAAATGCCTGCAGAGAATTTACTTTGGAGAGAATTGTATAAAAAGCATGAGGTTTTATTCAGATTGTCCCTAGATAGAAAAATGCATTTGCTAATACAAAGACAACCCCTCACATTCATTCTACACAAGAGCAAACCTGAGCAAAACCTCTGTTAAGGACACCCGCTTGGGGTGAATTTTAACTCATAGCCGTGCTGATTTCAACGGTCCTGTATGTTGCGGAGAAAAAAAGGGGATTCCACTTCACCTCATAATAGTGATATTTTTATTATCTCCCAGCCAGCTCAGGCAGGAATCTGGGTTGGTAGAAGGTTTGTTCTCTCCTTAGGAGATTAAAGACCTCAGTTGCAGTTTGGCCGTTTTCTCAGCAGGCTGGAGCAGTTAGTGACGGATGCACAGGCCCGCAGAACACACACATGGTGTTAATCTACTTGGATTCTGTGCTTCCTGGAAGGATTTTGAAATGTAACGCAGACATTCATATCACCACGCTGCAAAATGTTCCTTTGTAATGTGCACATGAAAAAATACTTAACACAGGTCCTACAAACCAAATTCTTTTAGTCCTAAAAATAGACCTGTAACCTGAAGATGCAGAGACTACTCCCTACAGAGCCGAATCCAGCTCCTACCTGTCTGGCCAAGGCTGCCCAGCAAGCCATGCTCACACCATGCTGGGAGACGACCACGCGTCCGACCCGGAGATCCTCTCCATGAACCTGCCTGGCTGATGGCCTCACGGCCCGTGCCCCTGGAAGATCCCATGCTGCACTCTCACGCACTACTGCTAGACCCCCAGCATCAGCACCGTGACTCCTCACGTATGCTTTTGAAACCAGGATAACAGCAAATGGCAAATCTCCTCAAGTGACAGGCTTCGGCAGCTACCAAAATATTTTGCAAGTGCAATCAATCAGCACTTGAATTGTGTTCCAGAGAAATCTCTGAACAAACAAATCAACAGCGTGTGGAAATGACGAGGAAACCGTGCTAGCCGACTGAAAATGACAGTATCTTGATTATTCCTAATAAAAAGTTTTGTTTTTTGTTTTTGAAAAAATATTCTTCTTTTTCCTGATTCATACTGTTATTAATTCATGCTATATCTTCACATATAAGTAACTCTGGAAACATTCCTATTCAGATGTAGGTGAACCCTAGGACAAACTTGTCCTGTGAGACCGTTACCCTATGATGCCACCTAAACCTGCTCCAAACCGCTCGAGAAATGGCAGGGCAGCAGCAGCAGCACAAAGGGCCTTACTGTTAATGTCCATACAAAAGCTCTTCTAAAGGAGGTGAATACGGATCAGATGTCATAGGTTCCTTTAAACTCACCTCTGAAATTTGTTCATCATCTCGGGTTCATTCTAAGTGATACTACTTACACCGCAGTTTTTTTCTATCATCGCCTCACATTCATTTCTCTCCTCCTAGGACAACTCTTTTAGCTCTGAGGACCTGTTGCAAAAAGGCCTTTAAAAACTTTGTTGCTCTTGTTTTGTGATGAATATAGGGCTGAGAAATTTTTAGCATTCATAATAAGTTCATACAGTCTTTGAACACTTTTCTGCCATTTTAGGTAGACCAAGTAAACCTGATGTTTCAACTCTGTTATAATCAAATATACAGTTTGCATGGCTTCATTTCTGTTGACATTTAGCATCAGTGGAATAGAAATCAGCTCAGCATCAGTGGAATAGAAATTTTGGAAATACATGAGTAAGTTAGGTTCCCAAATGCCCCAATTATTTTTTGAAACTGGACTTTAGAATCAAGGTCTACTTCTAATTACAAAAGTTCTTCCTCCTAGTTCGATGGTATGAAGTGACATTATCTGATGCTGTCCCAAGCTGTCCATTGTCTGCCTAGATTATCAACTTTATTACTGCATAAAACTTTTGAAAATTCAGACTCTGAAGGAGTTTCCATTATTTTGTCTCCAATGTTGTCTATTTCTTCAGGTAGCATATTGTAAAAATTTCCCACATTTAGTTAAATTATATATATCTATAAGTAATTCCTGAACAATGTTTTGTTGTTGTTGTTGTTTTACAATATAATTTAGCATCAAAACTTTAATGGAACAGACCTAGATGTATGTTCAGTGTCATCACATTCCTCATTCCACCAACCTCAATATACTATAGGTAGATACTTTCACCAAAGGCCTTGCTTTTCTTTAAACAAAAAGAAATCTCCTGCCACTCGTGTATAATCAGAAATACTATAGCCTTTTCTGTTGCACACAATATGGTACAGCTCTTTCTGAAATCTTTTGACTTCCTGACAGAGTTAGAAGCATGGAGCCAGATAACCCCCTCCCACTACCCAAAATAAAGGCTGTCGAGCATAGCTAAAAGAGCAGAGCTTGCCAATTGTTTCCTCTTAGTGCAACTTTGCTAACAAATGTACATACCATACTTAAAAAAAAAAAAATCACACAGTGAAAACGTTTAAACCAAATGCCACACATTCAAGCAGCATTTCAGTTATACAAAAAGTCCTCTACATTTCAGTTGCAGGATGGTGGTTTACAAAAAGTAGGGCTGTATGGTGAAGATATTAAAGCACTGAATTACAGGTCAATGTCTGAGGGAGCAGATATTAATACAGCCAAGAAACTGTGCTCTCAGTTGAGGTTTGGAATAAGGGGAGAGTCAGTGAAGCACAGATACAAGAAGGCTGTTTTGGATGGCAGGAGCTTAAGAGAAGGTGATTCTCAAACCAGTGGTGTTTGGAAAGAACAACGAAATCAAGATGTAGCCAACCTAAAAGAGCAACAGCAACAACAGGGAGATAAAGGCAGGAAGGGCTTTCTGAGGAAGAATGGATGAAATCCAATGAGGACATTCAAAATAACACAGAAAAAAATATAACAACATTGTAAACATGCTGAAGTGTTTAAAAGAAAAAAAAACAGTCTATATTCAAATCATCTCTCTGCTGCTACTTGCCTTGCCGTAACAAAGGTCACTCATGCACTGTTTCCAATACAGGGCACTGTTCCACACTATAAAGTCCAATTTCTGCAATATCAGATCAAAGATTATTTTTGGAAATATAAACTGGGAAATCATTGAGGTTCTCTGCATGCTGATTTACCAGCTTTGCCAAAGGGCAATATAAGAAGCGTTTATGAGTTCCTATCAAATATGGCTTCATTTATTTGTCAGAAAGTTCACACAGAGTGCAGGAAGTGGGCTACTCCATTGCTTATACCAAGACTGGGGGCTGGGAGGGAAGTCGGTCCTCAGTCCTCGGGTCCTTCTGCAGTAGCTGCTCTTCTGCAAAGACAGGGAGTGAGAGAAAGAAAAAAAAAAAAAAAAGAATAAAAATAAAGAGGACAGAAAAAGAGAAAAAGAGAGAGAAAAGGAGAGAAAAAAGACAGAAAAAGAAAGAAGAAAAACAAGAAAAAAGAGAAAGTAAGAATTGAAACAGAAATTGGCATTGCTGTATAAACACGTTGCACTTGGAAAAGCCTTCCTCATTAGCTTTCAGACATTAGAAGAATCTATGTTCCTTGTTAAATGAATAAATTTTGGCAAACTACCATTGTGACAGAATGGGATATATCTGTGTCAAATTATGAGCCCTGGGTTGCATTAAGAGTTCAGACAAGCCAGGACATGCCCAATTACAACCTATTACACTGAATTTGTATAGCTGCAGGACCCAAAAAGGCATTTCGCACCTCGGTTAAAGGGTAACCCCCACAGCGCCTGTTTCTCCATGCTCTGGACTTGTCCGGAGGAGTGGGTGCAAAGGGACGTGAGCCATGGCTGCCCGTAGGCTGAGCGAGCCGGAGGGGAGCCAGCTCCGGTGTGGGAGCCACGTAGGATACGTCTCCGCAGCCGATTGCAGGCAGATGTGAGCTCCCCTCGCCAGCACGCAGAGCTTGCAGGCAGATGTGTAGCTGTGTTTACTGTGGCACGCAGTCATCTTTGAGAGAAACAGAAAACAAACAAACAAAAAAAAAACACAACAGCACTTTAGGACCTTGCTTTCCTCGTAAAGTTTGAGGTTTGGGTCTCTCATCATCTGGGCAATTTGTTCTGCGATGCCGGACAGGGCTTATTAGTTTGGGCTTGGTGCTTCCCGCCATTCTGCAGGCTCCAGACCGTACGCGCAGCAGGCGCTGCCTGCAGGATCCGTGCACAGATACGCTGGTGCAGCAGCACGCTTGAAGTAGAGGAGCAATAGTCATCTCACACATTCCAAAACAGAAGGAGCTTGGGCACAACCAGTTTGAAAAGACTGGCAGGAGCCTGCAGATCTCTGTGCCTCTGTATTTGCTCCCAAATGCCCACTCTGGTCTTGCTGGAGCTTTCTGGGAAACTACACAGGAAAGCAGGATTCTGGTCATTCCCTAGACACTATGGCCATCGGTTTTACGGATTCATAGAGGAGACAGACCAAGACAGTTTATTCCTTTACTGTCTGAAAACTACCAGTATTTTCATTAGTGGTTCATATTAGTGTTACATTAGGCACCCAGTGCTATAGTACACACTTCTGATGAGCTAAATCTAAAATGGGAGATAGCTGAGATTACAGCAGACAGGGCAATTTGACAATAGGAGGCAGAAGACCTATCAACAGGGTATCCCTGTCACATCTACATATATGAGGACCCTGAATCTCAGGTCTTCTCTTTAACAAGATATGTAAGTTTCAAGGGCTGTGAGAGCAAAACCCTCTCTGTGCATATGAAATTCTTTGCTGAGCCCAGGAAAGGAGGTAAATTAGGAGCTGTATCTACGCAGTGCCTAGGGCAAAGATATAGCATGTGGCATGTGTGAGTGAGGGCATATTTAATGGAGGTCTGAGACATCTCTATAACACTTGGGGATTTTTTAAATCTCAGTTCACTCAAGCCTTCTGTAGGTCTGGGATAGGTCTGAGGAGTGTGGAGGGGTTTCGCAGGTCCATGACACCAAAGAACAAAGCAAACATACATGCCTATTCCATACTAGGCAAATTCTTTTTGTTAGGACACTTACCTAAGATACGGATTGAAATTCCTGCTGCATCTGATGAGCGAGATTGTCCTGGAGTTTTCTACCACATGTCAGTGTGTGGTCCATCTCACTCTCCCGAGACAAGAAGTTTTAAGCAGGCTGTTTCACAGCCAATGCAACCTATATTCTGTCAGTTTCCTCTAGCTGGTCTCATTAATTGCACATTGCTGCACTGTGTAATTCATTTTTCTGCTGTCTAGATCTAGGGTAGCTCAAATGTGACAAGTGTTCATTTCCAGAGCTGGAGTCATTTGAAGGCAGCATCCTCTGTTCCCTAAAGAGGGATAATGCAATGCACCATGCTATTCAGGAGCCTACGGCACTGAAGAAAAAGAAGCATTCCTGGCACTCCCCTAAAACAAATCAGAAGTACTAAATGGAAACCATGACACGATACTCCAAAGACAGAAGATTGCCGAGTGGGAACTCCAGTATAAATGCAGGTCCTTGCTCTTCCCATTGTCCTAAGCAAAAAGGTGATATATAGCCATAATTTTCTTATGGTCTGAACTATTTCTCAGAAAGAATACTTAAAAATTTTCCCACCCAGACAACAAACAGCACATAAAAGTAAAGGGTGGTAAATGCCAAGCAGTATCCTGAGAAGATCAGAATTAAGGCATTCATGAATAAACAGTGATTAGGCAAGAAAAATACCTTAGCTTCCCCTGGGAGAGTAGAACTACAGAGTAAATCTCTGTATGTGTGTGTTTGTGTACATGCTATATAAGTTGTTCAGTAAAGCTCTATCAGCACAAATTAGCAACAATAATCAAACCAATAAAGGATGGTAGGGAAACCATGACATGAAGTTATGAAGATGTGAATATTCTTATATGCCATTAATATCTGGAATAACTATGTTCAGTTTCAGACACCTTATTACAGAAGGGCGGAGTAAAACCAGAAATCCAGAGATGGGTGTTAACTGTTATTGCAGATGCTGGATAACTCCCATGCAATGAAATACTTCAAAAATTAACACTGAAAGTAAGACTGAAAAAAGAGAACAATGAATAGCCCACAGAAGTATTTTTTGTTTACGTCAGTAAGCACTGTAGCTGAGGATTAGTTGTCCATTTTAGGATTCCTGCTTAATATTGCAAAAATGTTGTTTTGAATCACAGTAAGTAAATGAACATTCTGAAAATTGAGTTTGCTTCAGAATTAGAATATTTCATCTGAGAATCTGAAAACATAATATTAAAAAATCAAGTAATATTGAAAAGAAACATTTCAGCATGAAATGGATTTTTTGTGTGTATGTTTCTGGAATGTTTTTTCTATTTTTCTTTTGTAACAAAATTATAGTGAATTTGACAGTTTTATAAAGCAATTTTCATTCCAGCAAAAATACATCCTCTACTTGAATTTGGTTTTATTAATGGAGCTCTGGCCAACTATATTTCTACTATTCATTCATTTAAAAAAAAAAAGAAGAAAGAAGGACATCCAACAAAATTATTGGACAAAATATTTAACACCAATAAAGGTAAATACAGCCATAAAGCACCACTGAATCCAAAATCTTCATGAGAATCAAAAACAGATGAGATATTTACATGGGTAATAAGCATACTCAGACTTGCAGTAAGAGCAAATATTTACAGAAAGAGAGATACCATATAGTACAGAAGTCAATCATTAACTGATTAGAGAGAAATCTTTTCTACAAATATGCTATTTTAATTGCCTGCTATGGTGTTTTATGCGCTTTCCTGTGAGGTTGCTAGTGCCAGTCAGAGACTGGTAGGATAGCAAGGGGTAGCTGGCCTGCTGCCATTTGGCCCAGTCTCTGTTTCTGTGCATCCCAAAAGAAATGGGGGAAATATTTTGCAGGTTTTACTGCTAGAGGACCCATTCCCCTTGCACTGTCCACTCCCGAACTTTGTGTGTCTGCTGCTTCAGAACTCTTTGAAATCTGGTTCACAAGCCAATAGTCCATTCATCCATAACTAGGCTGCTCGGGAAGATCCTTCTGGAGACATTTTTCACTGAACAACTTTCAGAGGCCCGCAATGCCCTCTGCTAGAGTAGATCTAGCCATTTCTTTGTATCTTCATAGTTCTGTTTACTTATTGAGATGACTTTTATGTCATGGCTTGCAAGTCTGCTCATTCCTTTCAGCAGCATTTCCTCCTCTTGTTTGAAACTTGTTGAGTGGCTTCGTACATTTATGAGGGAGCCGTCTACAGTTCAACCAGAACACTAAAGTATATTCTATGTTCTGTTTATTGCTTGTCCTGGAGAACCGTATTTAACAGTGAAGATAAAAAATTGGCTATATCATTATTTCAAGGAAAGAAAAGAGGGGGAAGCGCACAAAAGTGTAATTCTTAAAGCCAGGCAGGCAGACTCACTTATCTGTTTCTTTAACATTACCTCACAGCCAGTAAGACACTTTTAACTGCAAAATTTATCAGCTATGAGGTCATTAATAAAGCTGGTCAGCTTCAGTAGTCACTTTTAAAACGATAGTGCTTGGTGATAAAGTGAAACATTAGAAGATAGTTTTGTTACTTGTAAGGAGCTGAGTTATGATTTTGTAGTTTAAAGGATTTGGACAATGCTTTCTTTGAAATTTCTGGCCTACATTTTCAGTCAATGAGCCATTTACATATTCAGCTCTTTCCATCAAGCTGGCTTTAGGAATCAAGGAATATGGTGGAGTCCTGGCCAAAAAACATAAAAGAAAAAGCAAGAATTGAGATTTATGGTAGAGCTGGTACAGCTTAACTTGGAGAAAGCTCACCAGGCAAGCAGGCTCCTTGCTTTAAAGGAAAGCTCTTTAAGCTTCTGAGTTATGGGGAGTTCAACTAATATCCGTGGAAAATTCTGATATGAAATTAGGCAAGCAGCAAAAAAATCAAAAGCCTAATCACAAGCGCTGCTATCAAATCTCTCCTTTATGCACGCTCTTAGCCTGTGCCTTGTTTAACAGTGTCCAAATTCCCAGTGGAAGCGGTCAAGGCGGAAATGTCACTGCATGGAGCTGCCATAGCACAGAGCACGGAGGACATAAGCCCACCTTGTGGGCTGGGGGGAGGCAGTTGTAGGTCATGACGGAGGGAGAGGTGGTTCGGCTCCGTTCATGGTTGTGCATCCCAGGGCCTGAAGCAGCCCAGTTTTCGGAAGAGCTGCATATACAAAACCCCCACAATCACAATTACAAACAGGCATCATAAAACCCTCCGCAGGCCCTAAATAAATGTGCTCTCATGAATATTCCCCTGAGCTGCCAGGTATCATGGGGGGTTATTATATGTACATGGCTAGCAGGGACTGCCTGCTCTGAACCCCCCTCCCTCTTGCCCATCTTCTCCGCACCCCTACAGCAATGGGCTCTCTGAGCTGATGTCTAGACGCCACTTCTTATCAGACCTTTAAACGTACATATCCTAGAGCTACAGGAAAATTGCCATCCAAACTGTGCAATTGAAGGCCACATCTCTTATGAGCCACACAGAAAAACCGCCCAGTGCTGGAAGGTGTATTTTCACAGTTAACACACATCGCGGATTACTTTCAAATCAGCTGCCTAATCAGGGTTCCCAGGAAGGCTGGAGGTACATGCGGCACGGATGAAGAGAAAGGCTTTCCTGCCACCTTAACTGCAGTCGTTATGAAATCCTGCAGTGTGGGGCCAGCGAGCGCAGGGTGTGTTTTTCCCAGAGTGTTACTCCTCATACATTTTATAAAGCCTCCTTTCTCCCAAGGAACTCTAAATACCCCATATATTTTCTTACCACATTATTTTTTTTCCCTTTTCATCTTTTTTTTTTTACTTTCACGAAACAGAATGGACTTCTGCAAATACTGTGTTGCACAGAAATTAATGCTTTAAAGTGTTATTTATCCCAAATCCAACTAGGGGAAAGAAAAAGGTTGAATAAATGCTATGACACATTTTTTAACCTGATTATATCATCTTGCATATCTTCTAATTGTTTTGGCTTGTTATTGAGATACTAGTCCACCAAAGAAATTACTGTAGAGGCATCCCAGACTCCAGCTTATTAAAAAAACGCTTTCAATTTTTTCCTTCAATTAAAAACTTGAGTTTATACCAGGACATACCTTGGGGATAATATGTAGGACACTGTAGTATGTAGCCCATCTTGAAACATATGTATTTTTTTAACTTTAAGAAGTTACAGCAGGTTTGGGTTTTTTTTTTTTTTAACCTTTCTCTTCTCCAAAGATGACTTTATTTCAATGGGACCGGTGTTCTCTTCTGAGCACATACCAATACTGTTTCACTGTCATCCGCCAAGCTAAAAGGTACTTTTTGAGGCTTTTTTACTTCTCAAATTCTCTGTCATTATTTCATTACTTTCCTTGGCCACACACATGCTTTCTTCATTCTCCTCTTCAGCAAGTCAGTACAGACCTATGCAACTGGCTGTTGTTCCCAGACCCACACCTCTCGCTGTCACCGTTGTTCACAAGTTGTGGTCTACCTGGACGTGGCCACAGGCACTCAGTCCTGTTGCTGCTGTTTTGCAGCGCAAAATCCTCTGGAAGGCAGATGGACCACCAGAGTCTGAAGGGTGGCCCTCTCCTCCAGGGGTCCAGGAATGGCACAGAGCAAGGTCCACATTCTCATCATGCATCGCCTATGTCCTTACTCCATTAGCAAGGATCTCCAGTGAGGCAGTGACCCTCTGAATATATCTGGAAGTTTCATGAACAGCTTTACAAGCATTTAGGATTTAGTCTAATTTGTTTCCTTTTCTCTGTCTTACAAAGGCAGAGAAGGTTTGTGTCTAGTGTATTTGACTGGGATGGAAAGAAGCCTCTGTCCCTTGGCCATTTCCTTTGCCCAGCATTGTGTCGTTTCCTCTGGTCTGAGAACCCTTCTCTTTAGGGGTCTCTGTAGGATTATTTACTCTGCCTTCTGGGAAATCCATTATTGTTCCGCAAATAAGATAAAGGATTTGCTGTAAAGCTGACATTGGTCTAACCTGCAAACACACAATTAACATTAATGCCATGCATGACTTTTGCCAAATCCTTGCCTTGTGTCATCACTATGATTGGCATGTTTGCAGCACACATTGCAGGGGCTTGATTTGGTTCACAGCTCTCAGTCGTTTTTATGTTCAGACATATAATCTAATGAGGTGAAAATGGAAAGCAGCCCCTGAGCATTTGGCTATTGCTGGGAAAGAATGCAAATTAAATATTTGAAAGAGAGACTGGGGCACAGGGTAGCATGTCACGGAGCTTCGGAGTTCCATCAGGTGCCTCGCCAGCTTGCACAGCCTTTGTGTCCACATTGTCTGCCTGCTGGACGGAGCTAAAAGACAGAAGAATGACAGTCTGGGGCACAGAAAGACAGTAATTATGGGACGTATGTGATTAGCATGGTAGCCAGAGAAATTAAACCACTAGTCCCAGGAATCTTCCCTTCTATAAGGTACCTGTGGTGGAAGAGAAAGGCTCCTCGCCACAGAGTTCAGCTGGAATCCACTCCCTGCTAGTTTAGCTTGATTGCTTTTTTGGATACCTACTGTGGAGGTTCAGTTCCTTGACCTTCCTTTCTATAGAACTATATTGTCCTGCCTTGAAGAAAGGCAGATTAAGAATTTACGGGGATCCTTCCATCATTGGACTCTGACAGGAGTGCTCAGGGAGTTCATTTTTCATGGCTTAAATTGCTTCAGGCCAGCATTCTTAGCAAAAAGGTTTGGTTTAATGTAAAACACAGACTTCTTTTTTTCTTTTTAATTTTAGCTCTGTATGAAATAGCTCCACAAATTTCCCTTTGAACAGCAAGTTCCTGAGCTGCTTTCCTTTGAATAACGTATAAATCTAGACTAAACTTTATTGTTCCTGAGTAAATCAGCCTAGTTAAGTTTATAATTATTATCAGGAAGACAAAATGTTTTACATAATGACTGAAAAGTCTGGAAAATTCCTGGCAATAATTAGATCAGAGATTCATTGTGTGTTTGCTCTTGTGGTGCCAGCTTACAGGAGAGTTTCCAAACTTTGTCTTTTGGGTACTTTAGGTTCTTTGCAAGGTTGGAGATAAAAAGAATTAAAAGTCTGGTAAGCATTAGCTGACATTCAGACCATCCATTCCAGCAGTATTTTCTCCCACACCTCACAGCCCATAGTGCTGTCTCTCTACATAGGTGCTCCCTCCGTAATTCCCAGATTTTGCAGCACAACTGCTGATCCTCAGGTGGTTTCTGCCACTCGTGCTTTGGTAACTCTGGAGCTGCAGTGGGGTGGCATGAGGAAGCCCCTGAGCACCCAGTGCGGGCACGGTGCTTCTGTACAGTGTGCCAAACTGCCCCGGCATCCCAAGCACAGCAGCATCTCCTTTCCCCTTGTAACACCACAGGTACAACTAGGTGAGGGGAGCCACAAGGTCAGTTCTCTCCCATCCCTTAGGTGCTCTGAGCCCGTATTTCATCTGCAAAAATGCCTGAACTATTAACCGTCAAGCCTGCGGGTACTGAGAAGCAAAAAGTCTTTTCACTTTACTAGGAATAGTTAAATTTAAATTTGGCAAGTGTACTTCTGATACCTCACAAGCATTCATCAGAGAGGACCTAACCAAGCTCCCTTTCCCTGCTCTAAGGACAATGTACATAATTTTGTACATAATTTTGTATTAAAGTCTCTGAGTAAAAAATGCAGCAGTGTTAAGTGGGTAGCCAGAAGAGAGGTGTTCTTCCAGTACCATATATACTCTTGTTCTTCCTCTATTTCTCTGCTCTCTCTTCAGGTCGTCTACACAAAACCACACTCTCAAGACTCCAGAATTAGTGCTACAACATTCTGAGGTGAGAGGTACAGCAACAAGTAAAGCTGGAGCCCCAGTGCAAGTACTCAAGCAGTGGAGCTGCAACTGAAGGAAGCACCTTCATACTCACGTGTACAGGCTCCGTCTACTGAATTTCAGCTGCTCCCTGACGTTGCTACCAGATTGAGCACCATGGGTCAGACTGTCTGGGAAACACCTCTGTGTGATTCTTTTTGAGGAGCAGGCACCAAACGGCTTAGTGCTCTCATAGCAATAACCAATCAGAGAATTTTATAGTCAGATGGATAGCTTTAAAAGCAGAAATGTAGGTGCTCAGAGAGTTTAGACACCAAATGAACAGAAAATTTGAGGATCTAAATTTTGGACCTAAAGTTAGATACTCTTTGGAATCTAATCTTAAATTTGGGGGGTTAAATAAAGGACAGGTGAGGTCTAAGGGAATTTCACTACTGGCTTTGCCAACACCAAGAACTTCTTTTTAGAGTTAGAATGGGAACACTTATAAGGAATGGTCTGGTTGGCTAATGTTACCTTTTTCTCTAAGCAATGTATGTATGACATGACAAATGTTTAATACGGCAATTAGAATTTCCAAAGGATAAAATCCAAATATGTCTTTTTTTTTTTTTTTTTTTTTTTGCCAGAACTGGAAGTTAATATTTGTTACCTTCTATGTATAAACCTATAAACCTACCTAAACTGCCTGCTAAGCATACTAAAAGTCCGGGCAAACACAGTATTACAGTCGAATGCTCTAGATGGATAGTTTCATATTTTGTGAGAAAGACTCACTTTTCAAAGAAAAATTTTAAAAGATCAGAGATATTGATGTATACTCAGCTAACCAGATGCTGTACACTAACTGTGTGCCAGTATTCTCTCAGTGCTGGAAGAAAAACAGTTGAGACAACATATTTGATGGATTTGTTTAGGGATTTTGTATGCATATGGAAATCATTTGTTTCTCTACTGCAAAGTATGTTTGATTGTTCAGTATCAACATTTAACTAGAAAAAGTAGCTACAGTGCTCCCAGTTGTGTAAAGTATAAGCTAAACTAAACAAAAACTGAAAAGCAGCTTCAGCATATCTCATGCTCATTAGGAGAATAAACGATGAAAAAATTAACTGATGACAGGTATGCAGATTTCTGTAACTCAGCAGTCTAATGTATGAGTCTTGCTCGGTTCAGCTACACAGAAAGAAATCCTAAAAGACTTATGCAAAAAAAAAGGGGATTGTGACCATCAACAGGTTATGAAAGTTCCACAAAAATTACCTATGCAATATAGTCCCTACAGATAGAAATAATTTCTCATTTGTATGTTCTCACTAGAGCAGAAAAATGGTGTAAAAAGCTTCTTGATTTTCTGTTCTTGGGCTTACCAGACTGAAGAATCCCAGGCAGAAATATATCGCATGTGGCATGCAAGGTCATGCACTACCATCCAGGATGCATTCAACTTTCTATGCCCACACTGCAGAGCTGCACATGCACACGCAATTCAATGTATTTTGGGCTCATTAGACTCGCTGCACATGCACAGTATGAAGAATTCTGCACATCTACCAGGTACCACAACAGATGTCTGCACAGGACGTATGCAGCAGGTATGTGTGTACAGCCCACCCAACATACCAAAATCCTGTTTTTCTACCCAGGCTACCACTGCATGTTTGACTCTCCCAGAGAAATGGTCAGATTCTTCCTTCTTGACAAAACCTTCACTTCCAAGCAGCTTGGATTTCCTTGGACATGTTATCTGATAGTTTTTCTATTCACAGCTTTACAGTGAAGAAATTCTTGATTTATAGAATTTATTCATTGTTACAAAGCATGATTGTGTCATTCTGTTTAACTCCAGCTGAACCTGAAAGTTATAATTGCCACTTGATATGTTTTCTTTCTCTGAGGACGTTACATATAACTGCATTTCTGGTGTAAATTTCACAGAACAAAAATTCTAAGTTTGCCTTTTTTTTTTTTTTTTTTCAGCATAAAAATCTGTTTTCCTGAGAGGTTTCTCAAAAATAAAACTGAAAACCAAATTTCTTTAAGATGCAATATCCACTGAAAACTACACACCACCTGTCCAAGCGTATGCAATTATTTGCAATCAGGGTATTTAACAATATTTCCTCAGGCTTGGTTTTTGTGAGCCTGAAGACTTGCATACACTTGCCTCAAGCAAGTTCAGAGATAGTGATTTTGTAAATTTAAGGATGTAGCCAACTGAAAAGAAAAGAATGGCTAAATTTTGAGAAACACTAAAAAAAAAAAAAAAAAGGCTGTTTAGGTTTGCAAATAAGAAATAAATGAAAATGGAGCAAAGACTATTTCTTAGACTGAGGGGGGTGGGCTAACTAAAATGTCATTAATCAAATTTCAGGTGTGCTTACCACAAAAAATTCTTCTAGGACACAGATAGTTTAGCACTTCTTACAGTACCTTTTCCTGCCTGCAAAGAACGTCAGGTTCGAATTTTCAAATATTTCACTTAAAAATAATCAACATGCCAAGACCAATCTTCTGGAACAGGAACTTCTCCTGTCTCGGTAGAGCAAAACACCTTGAATGTTCTTGCCTGGTTATACAAGACATGCTGCCTCCCTCTCCCCATTACTTCGATCTAGGGCAGCCGGAGTGGGGGAGTCCAAATAATGGAAGGCAAGAAATGAATTCCTGAAAGATACAAAGGCCTGCACTGAGGAAAGCTGCACAGAGTACAGGCAATTATTCAGACTCTTCTAATCAATGTGAAGTCAGTCAGGGTTGTCCCAGCTTGAGTCACAGAACAGCTAAGTGAGACACTGTACAGACAGATCGCCTCTCTGTTTTTCCATCTGATATTATTTTCAAAGCTATTTGGAGTGAAAAGGAAATTTTGTCATGCATTCTGTATACATGTACACCCGTCTCTGGTCACAATCATGTTTCACTAGCAGCAGAGAAAATATGTTCTTAGGCATGAAGGAAAAAATATCTGCCTTTTCTTTCAGCCTACACATATCTGTTTGAAGTCCACTAATTATTTTTATCCAGTCTGTCCACTCCTAAGAATGGAAAAACAAAGAACTCCTATAAGGTCCCAATGGTTCATTTGAACTTATCTTTTTTCAAATATTAAACAATTTGCAGATTATGCCCATACAGACAGCTACAAACAGGAACAATCTGTTTTGCCTATCCTGGATTCAAATGGAGCAGGGGCACAGCAATATCACAACAGGAGCAATTCAGTTACATTGCATGGTGCTATTCAAGGTCCGTTTAGCAGCCTGGTACTTCATCACCAAACCAAATCCCAAACCAGTGCAACCTGGAGACAGGACTGGTTGCAAAGCAGTTCGGTTTGCCTCTGCCAGTACTCGTCTATGAAAAGCAAAGAAGGATCGAACTTTACATTCTGAAAGAAGATTTTAATTTAACGACTGACACTTACTGATATGCATTTGAAGTCATAGGAACACAGAATAAACCAGAAAGTGGAGCTCCCGGAGAGGAGCTCTCTGGCGCAGCCCCTGCCCAAGGCAGCTCAGACCTCATTGCTTAGGGTTGTATCCAGCTGGATCTGAAAAACCTCCAAAGACAGAGCTGCCACAGCCTCTCAGGGCAACCAGCTCCAGTACCTGCCTGTCCTCATGCGGAAAAGATTTTCCTTATAGCCAGTGTGAACTGCTCTCATTCCAACTTACGCCCCTTGTGTTTTTTGTCTCCCCTTTGTGGTGCTCTGTGCATAGCCTGGCTCTGTCCTTACGAAATACAAACACACTGTGCCTTGTAGGCCTCAAAGCACGATAAATTTATCAATGCTTAAGCTGTCACTGGCAAAATCCGTGAAATTGCTTTTGGAGGTTGCATCATAAACTGGCAGCTTCTTAAAACCATGATGGCTTTCCTAGCCACAGTTTAAGCTGGCTATACATATGCAGCTCTGTGAAAGTGCTTACCTTTGCACTGGAGTCACTCCATTAATGCCAATGGAACTGCTCACAGTGTGTGGAGTAAGGCATGTATGGAAATGTTTGTAGGATCAGACTGAGATAATCTTGTGAGACCAAGTAAGCAATAAAATGACAGAATAAACTCGATGGAGATGCATGAAAAGTGATACAAGGAAAATAATCTTAACTTCATATGTAAAATAATGGGCTCTGAGCCGACTGTTACCACTCAGGAGAAAGAGCTTGGGATTATGTTCTATGGAAAGAACTCCTTCGCAGCAGTCAGAAAAGCAAATTGAATGTTAGTAATGATTAGGAAAGGAATAGAGGACAAACATAGCTATGCAGCTGTGTAAACTCACAGTGTGCCCATGTCTGCAATACAGCCTGCAACTCGAGTGTCACGTTTCAAAAAGAACAGGGCAGAAGCAGCAACGGCCGCAAGCAGGGCTGTGAAGATGGTCAAAGGTATGGATGGCATCACAGCGGGAATGACTGAGGCAGTCTGGAAAAGAGGTGCTTCAGGGCGGGTTACGACAGAGCTGCGCTTGGATCATGAGTGGATCTGGACCTGCCCTTCACCCCTTCTGCAGAGAAACACCTAGTGATGCTAATAAGGAGTCACATTCAAAATCAACAAACTGAAGTGGCTCCTAATGTGAAAGGAAGGAGATGTGTGGGGCTCATTGCTTGAAGGTGGGTCAGGGTAAGACTCAACAAGTACTTGGAGTAACAATAAAGACCACAACTGGCTCAAGAAATCTCCCAAGCTGAAATTAGCTGGAGGCTGAGACAATACTTGGGAAAATTATCCAATACACTTGCCTTGTGCATGTTCTTTCCAGGACATCTGCTTACGGCCACTGTTGGAGGTAAGATTTTAGGCTAGATTGACCCTTGATTAGATGCAGTGTTACTATTTTTGTGTTCTCTACAGAATCTTAGTTTACATTGCCGTTTTGATGACACTATAAATTTACTTTTAGTAAATATTATATGGAAATAAACCTTAAAAAATGAACAATGAAACTCCTGTAGCTTGAAAATCAGGACCAGAAAAATGAGAAAAATATTATAACTCAAAGGCCTTCTTTGTAACCTCATATAGAGGTTTAACAAGAACCAGCGATGGCAGCTGAAGCGAGATTTGATGGACTCAATACAGGAGCAGTTAGGTAACATGTGACGGCCTGTGATACACAGAAGGTCAAGCTAGATGATCTAATGTCCCTTCTGGCCTAAATATCTCTAAGTATAGTACTCTGGCAGCCACACAAATGTTGAAAGCAAACTCCAACTCAGCATGTTTTCTGTCAGCCACACTATATCTAGATAGATTTTCATGCCAGGTTTTTAAAAACTTGTCTGTTGATTGTATAACTGCACTTTATTTCTTTGCTTAAAGAGATAATATTGCAATTCTAGGATGATTTAGAGCCATGCAACCTTTAGTTTGCATTTATTTGTGTAAATATTTGCTTCATTTTCAAGCAATTCAGTAGTTTTGTCTCTAGCATTTTTCTGTGAAAGGAGCTGCTCAGAAATTTTTTTTTCTTCTACAATGAAATTTTTATTTCCATGTCTTTTCATTTTCACAAAAATTCTAAGATCAGTGAGTTATATGAAGATTTCCTAAACAATGGATGAATTGCTCATTCCACACAGAACAGGGGATTGAAAAATTTCAACAATCTGGAGAGCAATTCTGCGCATTCAGTGCTGAGATTAAGGCCTAGACCAATTTTAAGAAGGGGAAAAAAAAAAAAAAAAAAAAAAAAGATAATTTGAGCAAGCAAAGAGATTTTGTAACCAAATCAGAAACAAGATGAATCCTATAATAATTTCCAGCCCTCTCCTGATTCAACAGAGGTGGTACCATAAAGTGCTATGAAGTTAGCAGTTTTAGTCACTGCTGTGCCCGCTTCCCACAGAACTTACAGAAATTTCCCCCTTTCTCTCTCCATCATTCTCCCTTTGAAATATACTGTTCAAAATAATTTAAATCAGAGGTAAAGAGTCCTTCTAGTTTCAAGTTTCGTTTGGGCTAGGGTATTAACTCTAATTACCTCTAATTCATAATATTGGGTGGCATTTACAAATTTCTACAAGTACACACAAAATATGAAAATTTTATTAGTCCTGTCTAATAAACATAGCATCTTGAAATAAAATTGCTACTTTGTTTAGTCCATAAATTCTGTTTGTCTACGCAGAAGATAATTTGCTAGTAGAGTAAAATGAATGCTAAGGTTATGTCTGAATAACCAAATAACTGGTACATTTTTAAAAACTTATAATTTTTTTTATCACAAAGCATGTATAACAACAAAGGTTATCAGCCATATCCTACTCTCTGTAACACATGGATTTGTTTTCAGGCAATTCTCTGAGATTAAATTTTTAAAGGCATTAATCTGTGCTATCAGATTAATACATGCACTTATAGGTAGGTGAACACTACTGAACAGGCTAACAGGATTTTTTCACCTCTGGTTACCAGGAACTAATGAATAATAGCTTAACAAAAACGTCAATCTCTGCACACTCCTTTATCATGCTGACAGAAGGTATTCACTAATTTTTCTCAACACTGACATAATAAAATGCTTACTTTTCAACTTCTGTAGGAAAGAATGTATCTCAAAATCAGTTTAGTAGCAGATGTGGGAAATGTGTTAAGACTGGAATAGCTGAGTGATTTCAAAAGGTAGTTTTCAGTCGGGTATAGTAATTACTTCAAGCTATTCTTAGCGAGGTTCTAGAGAATAAGCACCATTTCAGATTGTATTCAACTTGTTCTTCTGAAAGAAATACAAACAAAGAGCTGTACTTTTTGCTAATGACAGATGAGAATCTTACCCTTCTAAAAGCAACAGACTGAACTCAGCCTCACAGATTGCAAAGGCTGTATCCCAGAAACAAGTGACAGAAAAGAACTGAAGAATCAGCAGGTGGAGAGCTGAGCCTGAACTCCTTATGTGAGCTACAGTACAAAGGGCTAATGCAATCCCTGAATGTATAAGAAGGAACCAGTCCAGGACTACAGAGATGAATTTATGCTTTACACAGCATGGGCACTATAAATTTTAGACTAATACATAATGCTCTGGTGCATCTTTTAGAATAGATGTGGAAACAATGGAAAGGGTACAAACAAGAACAACAGACAATTGAGAGACTGGAGAAAGTTCTTTCATATACTTTTGGTGAGAGAGTAAAAGTGAATCTATAGGGTAAGAATTTGTGAAAAGTGAATTTATAGGGTAAGATTGTTAAAATACACATTTGGTTAGATATACATTTGGGAGAGTAAAGGAACCATAAGAATCTATAAGAAAATATCAGCTTAACGTGAAATTAGGTATTATATTAATTGGAAGGAGGCTGGATGCTTCCTTCAGATGAATAACTGGTTCCAGTGACCTGTAAAGTCGTGTTGATATTATCTGAATGCCAGAGAAGGCAAAGTAAACAGCTGCTTGTTCCATAGGAAACTACAGGAGAAGATCTTTAGACATCCCAATACCAGAATATCCTCCAGACTGTACAAAATGTGCTTTTAGCGTGGGTAAGAGCACTAACTGAGCCCCTGGAGTAGAAGCAGTGATAACACCAGATCCATGGCATATATTGTGCAAGACCTGCTCCAAGGAGCAAGATGAGAAAATCCATTAAAAAGGGTGCTGCAGGCAGGATAGATGAAGACATTCCTCAGCTCAGTTTCATCCCACTTATCTTCAGGCACTTATTTTGGTTACAAGGCCAGGTGCCCTTGTACTTACGAAATTACATTATCGGAAGGCCTTGCTTTCTGTTTTTCTTCTTTTTCTTTTTTCCTTTCCTTTTTATTTTTTCCTTTCCTTTTCCTTTTCCTTTTCCCTTTCCTTTTTTTTTTATTTTTGACTGTGAAGACTGCATAGAAATATATACACTAGTGGGTCTGGCAGAGTCCTCTGCAAGAGCTGAAGACTAAGGGACTTTTTTCCCTAGCTGATTCTGAGTCAGGTCTTTTAGGTGGTAAAGATACCTTATTGATGATAACAAAAGCAATTACATGCTTCACAGCTCTTAGAATCAGGTGGCACCAGAGCCAGCACATTGAGTTTAAAGGACGAACATAGGAACGAGTAGGGCTGTAAGGGCCTGAGGGCTTATCTATACCAAACATTTCAGCTATAGCTACGTGAGCCACCTCAGAGCTTCGCGCTGGCCAGATGGATCGGTGGACTGCCAGCAGGTTCTTGCCCACAGAGAGCATCGTTAGTGCTACCCCATGACATGTCTGATGAGACGGGGCAGAGCCGCAGCGTCACAGCTGGCCTGATGCTGAGTCCTGCTCCCGTTATTCCTGATCTGGCTCAGGTTTTTCTGGATAGCTCTGGACTGTCAGAGTCCTCCGGGTGTGCTCTTCTAACCTGCTCCAGCTATGAGCCTACTTCTCCCAGTCTCACTTTCTCACTTTCTGTCCTTCCTTATTTCTGGGCAAAGGGAACTGTAAAAGGCCCCCACATGGAAATGCTTGTCATATTCTTTGGAATGTGCAGAAGATGAACCAATGCATTGAACAGAGTAAAGCCTCTAATTTAATTTTAATATCCCAAGTGAAAATACATTGGCTTCTTAAAGCCAGCAAAAGTACATTCATATTTAATAAGAAGAAAATTAGCTAGCTTGGCTTGCAAAACACAAAATGTCATTTTTTAACAATTCAAAAAGTTGGGTTTTTTTTTGCTTAATAAGTAACATTAAGCCCAGTTACTTCCCTTTAACCCAGCAAAAGCCCACTGGCTTTCATATCTTTGCCTGTGAAGGAACTGAAGGACGGGATCCACAAACATAAATCAGATTGCTGAGTCTGTTATCTAGAGTTTGCAGTCACTAATTCTTTTACATTTTCGTAGTTCAAACTCATTACATATAGGACAGGAACACCTATTAATACTGTTAAAAATTGGTCATTGCTTTCATTAAAATTCCTTTTTTTCCTAAGTCTTAAACTGCAGCAGTGACTTGGCATAAAGACTTCTAGCCTGGAGCCAATATTTAAGCTTGCAGATTTTCAAAGGGACTGCTGTCTTTAAGTTACAGAAACACAAGAAACACATAGCTAGAATTTTGGGAAGGGACTTTTCTTGTTATTGTCCTGTTGATGCAACCCGAGTTGGGAGTGCTTTAAAAAGTATATCAGTACATTCATTAAAACGCTTAAGATGCCCTTTTTTAATAGAACACCTGTGTATGTTTAGAAGTGATGCACAGATATCATTGAAGGGCCAAACCAGCAAAGACTAAGTCTGGTTTCGATCATCCTGATTGCTCAGTGGTCTTGGATTGGGGGATTTAATCTGAACCCATGCCTAGTAATGTATTTTAAAGGTGAAAGGGCTTTTCTTCTGCCAAGATCGTAGTATTGGGCTGCAGGGATTTGCATTTCCCATACAGCTGTAGACAACATCCCTAGCAAATATGGCCTCAATTCTGGAAGCAGCTTAGCTGGATCTCCACCGTGACATATATCACCATTGCAGCTGGTGTTCAGAGGCAGAAAGACGCGCTGCAGCTGAGCATAAAGCCAAAGATGACTACAGATAAGGAGAGCACACTACAGCAATGTGCAGCCTTGCTGTCCCAAATATTGCTGCAGCAAAGTGCTGTGGGCTTACTGTCCTCTGCAACCGGCAGGGGCATTTAATCTCTGGGCAGTTTATTAGAAATCTTCTAGAAGATTTCTAGAAGTCTAGAAGACTTCTCACTAAGTCTTTTTGTCTTTTAAAATTATTTTTTTTTATAGATGAGACGACAGTCAGAGCCTCTGGGGATCATGAGCGCTGTAGCATTAAGGCTACAGGTCCTCCCTTGCACCCAGAGCCTGCAGTCATGGTGGGGTGATGACTGTGGAGGCCACTGTCGAGGGACAGGAACAGTCATATGAGAGTTTATCTTCAAATGATCGTTAATTGCGAGCCTTCTTAATCACTCTGAAACTAATTTACCTAAGAGTATAGCTGAAAGTTTTAAATCCTGCCATTCTTCCGCAACTGCCCCCACCACCCTGAAATTGCTCCAGCATATCATAGAATCATAGAATCACAGAATGCTTAAGGTTGGAAGGGACCTCTAGAG